>CM070615.1:21159281-21523402 GCA_036346395.1 Hsuehochloa calcarea
TTTGTGTGATCAAGGTCATCGACTAAGTCGATAACCGCCAATTCTACCGGTAGCTAAGCATTTCTAAGCATGACATCGCAAAGACAAGAAAAGAACATAATTAAATCACGGGCTCTAATTCACCAAATGATGATAATAACTTATGGTTGTGGTAGGGGATAACATTTTAATGACAACAATGCATTAGGAATAGCTACCTCTAAGCAGGCAAAAATAATTGGACACAAAAGCAATGCATACATATAATTTGTAAACAAGATATTAGACTTTGAAAGTAATGGGACATTTATGATCAAATATCTTGCACCTTGTTGAGGGTCAAGTGCTGCTGTGGATCAACAATATTATGAATGTGCTCTTCGGATCCTAACGAGAAAGCAAAAGCAACCGATAAGAACGAATAAAATACCAAGACCCAACAGTAAACATTCTCCAAAAATTCCAAAATTTTACAGTAGCAAGATAATGATTTATAAAGAATTTAGCAACAAGAACCAATTGATTTGGATCCTTAATGCCAAAGATATGACCAAAACAATTTTGCTCACTTTTATAAATCAAAAGGCTACTATTCATTAGCAAAAATTTCTGGAGCTATACTGGGTTTGGAAACATTTTTAAATTAAAGTCTAATTAAAAACATAACCCACAAAATTTGAATCAACCAAAAGGATTTAAAATGAATTAGTTATGCATTTTACAAATTATCACATTTTTCATTGATAAATAAATCCTTTCGGAATTTGAAAAACGAGAATCGACGTGGCGAACACGGGGCGTTGATCTTGGATCCAACGGCCCAAGCTCGGCTACCGTGCGCACATGCGCGCGAACCTCGATCGTTAACCGTTGGATCGAGATCCAACGGTCCACGCATCGCTTTAGTCGAGGCGCGCGATCCGAACATCGGTCGTCGCCGTTGGATCTGGATCCAACGGTCCATGAGGATCCTGGCGCGCCGTTTGAGCGATCCCACGCCGCGAGCGCCGATCGGAGATCCAACGATCCGCGTTAACTCTAATCGGGACCGTTGATCTTGGATCCGATGGATCACAGACCAAGACGCGCGCGAATTCAAATCTCGCGCGAACGTGGGCCATAGATCTAAGGATCGACGGTCGCATCGACTCGATTCAAAACGTCGTCTGCTTTCGTCCGGCAAAAATGTCGGAGGAGAACGGCGCGCACCAGCGGCTCGCCGCGCGGTGCGAGCAAACGCCTAAAATGAGTCCTTAATACTCTTACGCACACAATGGTACCAGCGCGCGTTGGTGAGGTGGTCGAACGCAGCCGAAGCCGAGAGAACCGGGTGACCGCAAAGTGACGAAAACGAAATCGCAATTGGCTAAGCCGCGGTCCACGGAGCGTGCCGAGCCACTAGGGACTAAAGAGGGTTACACAGGCGCAAGGGATGCACCGAGAAGAGTCGATCTTTGCTCGGGAAGGAGAATGGCGATTTCGGCCGAAAAGGGGAAGTCCAAATTGAGTGCTCCTTTCTCAAAAGCCAAATTGACAGAGGGTTAAGCTTCAGTGAGTAGAGGAGAGCGAGAGGAGCAAAGACTTGTGGAAGAAAACCCCATTGCACCGACTTCACCGTAGCTCCAAAACCGTCAATGGCGGAGAGCTTCCCGAGATCTGTGGCTCAGCTGGCTTGTGAGTGCTAGCTAGAGTCTGCGGTGTTGCTAAAGGAAGCTAAGGGAGAAGCCAAGGAGCTTAAATAGCGGGGATGGCGAGAGGGCAGCGGCAAGAGCTCGCTCGGGTCAACCGGCCGTTTGGGCGCGAGAGCGGCGGGAGGCGGTTGGAGAGGGGACGCCTGAGGGAGGAGCACGACGAGCATTAAATGCGCACAGAGAGAGCCGTTGAAAAGCGACCGGGGAAGGGACGGCACGCCGCGACTTTTCTCTCTGCGCACGCCTTGGCCATTGCTGACGCGCGAGCCGGACGGAGGAAGGAGACGACGCGCTGACCGTCGGATTGAAATCGAACGGCTGAGTTAGAACGCGAGGATCCGTCGCTCGGTTGATCCAGAACCGTTCGATGCTGATCCAACGGCTCGCGACGCCCGCGCCCGATCGACCGCGCCGGTGCGTTTAGTTGGTTCGACCGAGTCCATTGGCTCGAACCCGAGTCTGGTTCGAACCCGAGGAACAGTACAAACCAGTTTAGAATTTGAATTTTAAACATCTGATTTTTGAGGAATTATTTGAGGTAGCAAACAAGCTCCAAAATTTATGAAATTTTAACTGAAGCTTGCTGACTGCAGGAGGAACCTCTCATAAAATTTTCAGAGGTTTTCATGCAAGGAATTATTCTCCAGAAATTTCAGAAGAGAGGAAAATAGGGTTTGACCAGTTTGACTTGCCTCCAAAAATTATCAAATAATTTCTAAAAATCATGAGATAATTCAGAGGTGTTGTCAAGCATCCCAAGAACTCAGGGAAAAGATTTCCAAGGGTTTGGCAAAAGACCTTTGCCAAGGGGGGTTTTTGATTAGAGTCAAAAGAGAATTTAAATTGGATTTTCCATAGTTCTTTTTTTAAAAGAATTACCAAAAATGACCAAGTCTTCAAGATGTAAGAAAAGTTTTAATTTCTTCTGATTTTCTTACATTTGAAACACAAACCCAAATTTGGGATGTTACAGGTGGTATAGGAGCTTGATACGTTCGGGGCATCCCTCGTTGCCTTGCGAGGCATTGATGCACATAGTGGCCGGGGCGGCCACAATGAAAGCACGTGATGTTGGGCTTGAACGCGCTACTATTTTGGGAGTTTTTACCCCCATTATACGGCTAGGCCACTGGTGGAGAAATCCTGGGGATGGCCGTTGGAAGCCTCGGTGGCACCGGAGCTTGGAAACGGGGCGCTTGAGGCGGCCCGGTGAGCGGTCGAGGGACGCTGCCGCTTGCTGAAATTTGGATGGCTCTCTTCCTCTTTCTCGACTCATCCAAGGCTATGCCCTTGTGCTCCACCACTATGTCCTTGTTGACCATGTGCTGGAAGTTCCTGAAGTCGTGCGTAATGAGAGCTAGCTGCATCTCCTTCATCAAGCAATTGTTGAACCGACTCTGACAGCGCGCATCCGTGGAGACGACATCTGGAGCATTACGAGCCAAGAAGTTAAACTCATGGAAATACTCCGTGACGTTCTTCCTCCCTTGCTTCAGGGCAAGGAATTGTTGCCGCTTGATCATTAGCACCCCCTCAAGGATGTGAGCCTCGCGGAAGGCCGGTTGAAACTCATTCCAAGCTGGAACGTCTCTGTTGGCTTGCATGGCAGAAAAGACATCCCACCACGCGCTTACGGCGCCTTCCAGCTGGTAGCTGGCCAATAGGACCCTCTCAATACTGGTGCACTGAGCGATCACCAACTTCTTCTCTATGGTGCGGAGCCAGTCCTGCGCCTTCATAGGGTCGTCCGTGCTAGAGAAGGTCGAGGGGTTGGTTCGCTGAAAGTCAGCGAGTCCCCCGTGCGCTCGAGGTGGCCCCGATGGTCTAGGTGTCGAAGATGTATTACACGTGATGGCCTCCAATATCCTTGTCTGGTCCATCCTATTTGTCTCAATTTGGGCTAAGACCTCCGCCATTGTGGGCGGCGGAGGAAGCACTTCCTCAGGACGACCGCCTTGGTGGTAGCGGTGGTCCGCATGCTCCACCTGATCGCCTCGAGTGTCGGGCTCAAGGCCTGCAGCGGGAGGGGGTCGTGGGGTTGGAGACCCCTCCCGTTGTTGTGCCCTCGCTCGTGTTGTAGCTCCAGCCATCCTATTGCCACAAGGATGGTTAGCTACCGACGAAAGACACACTCAAAAAGAGTGAACGAAAATTTGGACAACAAGTGTATCTTACTTTAATTTGACACGCACAATGAAAACAATGCACAAAACTTAACACCAAATAGGTGTACAAAGGCACTAGGGCCAGTACAAGATCCATTAAAGCAAATGATAGTTTTTCAGCATGATTACATTCATATAAGCCCCGTAGGCAAATGGCAATCCGAAACAAAAGTTATTGCAACCAACGATAACAAGTTCCTAAGATCTACCCTATTACACTTATATGGATAGGAAATACCTACTAAAGTCATTTCCAGACAGCGAGCTAAGAATACTAACACCCTAATGGTTCCGGTTAAAGTTCACTGGAAACTCATCTAAGAGGTAGTAGCCAGGTGACCTGGTGTCCTCAGGATCCTCAGGGTTGGTGAGACGCAGCGAGGATCCCATGTCTATAACGTGACTTCCTGGAGGGTCACACCACTAAGTGCGAGCATGCCCACCGACATGCGAGCTTGACATCTCGGCCCAAGGTTGGGCACTCGTCCTCTCACTTCTGGAAGACGGTACATCGGGGGTATGGCATCATAAGGAGAGACCTCATTGGTGCCGTACAGTTCTTCACGGGGATGTATGCCCATGTTACACATGAGATTGAGGTGCCTCTAGGCTACCACGAGATGTTGATGAGTCTTGTATAGCTCATGTGTAGTGCAGCGATTGACTAGGTCCATGATGTGGACTAGTCTCACCAGTTGCCGAACTTGGGGATCCTCCCCGTACTGAATCTCGGCAAAGGTGCTCACCTCCGCGCCATGCCTCTGCATGGGAAAGTGGTCGTATGGGGGTTGAGACAACTCCTTCAACTCGTGACGAAGATGTCTTATTGCCACACGAGCCAGTTCCTGTAATGCCATAGCCTCGGACGTGCCACGAGCCTGGAAGCAGCACGAGATGCTCCCCACAACTTGCCTTGCAGTGATGTTGCTCACTGCGAGGTACTCCTCCATTCCTGGTCCTCGGTCACAGTAGTAGATGGCGTACTGAGGTTGGTACGTGAATTTCACCCTCCACATCATATCCTAGAGAAGTGTCGGGTATCCTCCAACATCTTCTGCTTAAGTTTCCTTTACCAACACTTAACGACACATCTAAAGATAAGAAGATAAGGTAAGACGAAGATCAGTTCACAAATCCAAAAGAGAGTAGGGTAAGAAATAACTCTAAGATGGTAAGGAATAAAATATTCATAATTTAACTTTAAGAAATAACTTTGATACGTTAAAATATTTTGACCAAAAGGCTTGCTAACACTAACGCTAGTGCTATTTCTAACCTACAATCAGTATGGCTCTGATACCAATGCTGTGAGGAAGCCCGAATTATTTTCGTAAGACCGAGGCCTTCCCGGTCTTATGAAAATAACTAAGGGCCTCAAGTGAATGAATTTCATCTTAACTCCATCCAAGTGAGACGGCCTGACTGAAACTAGAGCCCTGATAATCATACGAACTACTCCTCTGCGAGCACTACATGATGATCGGTTCTCCAAACGGTCCAAATTCAAATAAGAGTACTAAGTAGCAACAAAAGCAAGGTAAATAAACCAAAAGGTCCAGCATGGTGTGCCCATAGTCCAAGGCAACCGACTGGGAGTCAAATAATAGCACTATTCGTTAGCGTCCCCATAGTCGGCGCTAACGAACTCATCGATCGGTAATTCATCTTCACCTGTAATTGCAGGAAGCGAGTTGAGTACAAAATTTACTCTCAAGTCTTACACAAATGTTAAATTAGTTATGCATAATGGTCAATCAATGAATAACATTAGTGGCTTTAGTTTTGCAAAAGACGCAACAATTTTCAACCTACACATACTAGTTTTTCAATTGCTATTTCAAAATGAGATTTGAAGTGGTAGTAAATTATGTGATAAAGTGATACATTGATAACATAGCCTCTCGACCCTGCTAGGGTTTCCAATTGGTTGCCCATATATGGGCTGGTTTCTGGGCTGGGCCCAGAGTTTCTTAACAGTATAGACAACAAATAGGTCGACAGGCGCCTAGATACATGAAGGGGCTACTATCCCGAAACTATGATAGGACAATCGGCTGCGGGTCCGCACTAAGCAGGAATGAGAAGAAAGTAAGGTGCAAGGAAACTGTCAAGGAACTCTGGGCTGGCCCATATGTCGGCCCATATATGGGCACCCTACCGGAAACCCTAGCAGGGTCAGGAGGCTATATATAGAGGGGACCCGTACTATTGTAACACAATTATTGAAGAGCAATAAAGCGAAGCCTGAAGTCCCCTCATATCTCTATGTTCAATCTACTATTGTTTTCTTGTGTTCTTGCTTTCTTCTTACGATTCTGAATATTGTTTATGAGGTAATCGCTTAGACTGGACTCGCCAGCGACGGTTACTCGTAGATTGAATCCTTTTTCTAGATTGCTTTCAATTCTCCAAATTTGCTTTCTAGATTGGTTTTTCTATGGAGCAAATCCGTTCTAATCTACCGCGAGCCGACTTGAAGTCGCCGGCACAATGCCGATCGGTGGATTGCGTGAAAGATTGGATGTCGATTGTACCATAGATTGAAGTTGTGAATTCGTTCTAATCTACCGCAAGCCGACTTGAAGTCGCCGGCCGAGCCGATCGGTAATTGCATGAACGATAAACGCATCGCATGAACAGTAAACATAAAAAAAAAAAGAAATTTGCGGGCCAGCCTGAATCCACCGCCCCACAGGCGCCTCCCTGCGACCCGCAAGCGCGCAGGGACCGCCTCGAGTGGAAGAGAAAAATGAAGGGAAGGGGACTCGGGGCCGCTCTGCCGACTTATCGCCGCCCATCGGCGATGAGTCACGCCGACTTGTTGCCACCGCCAACTTGTCGCCGCCTCCCCGGCTAGAAGCCACTGCGACCACCAGTCAGCGCCTCCCCGCACAAGAATCACAGAAAAAAAGGGGGGAGAGAGACCAGCGGCACCAAAAGGGGCCGCCAGCTCAGCGGCGTTCGAACCTAACATTCCCGACCGCCACGGCCCCTTTATACAGGCCAGTTGGGCCGTAAAAATAGGCCAACACAGTAATGGGCTAGATGAAATCCGGCCCATAACCACAAGGAAAGGGAAAAAAATTAGTTTTGCAAAAGACCCTCGGATTTCTGAAAAATTATGAAAAAAATTCACGAATAAGGAAAATTTTTGGAAAACCCCTTGGACTTTTTGAAATTTACATGATTTTTTTTTCTTATAACTGAAATTTTGCGTTTTAACCCCCGAAAATTTCAGAATTCACCAAAAGTTATTTTTCAAGCAGAAAATGGCCTTAGGAATTCAAATTTTAAATCGGTTTTTGCATTTAAAATATGTTTCACTTTGTTATTATTATTTTTATGCAATTTATGTACTGTATTTACTATTTTGATTATTTATGATTATTTATATTTCTTTTAATCACTAAAAATAGCAGTAAATCATGAAAAATGCATAGAAAAATACAGGAACATTATGAGAATTTTTGCAATCATTTTATACAAATTACCTGTAGTAATCTCATACACTTCTTGCATGAATATGCAGATGACTGGCATTACGAACCGGGAGTTCAAAGGGCTGGCCCATTATGGTCACAATTAGCTGACTTGGGTATCAGATGTCGAAATCGTACTTGGAGCAATAAGCTCTGTGCTGCTATTAGACTTGGCACCTCGAAGGACACCACTCCAACTGCTGTGGAGTATGATCAGGCACGTCGCTTCCTTAGACACCATCTCTGCCCCACGCTCAAAAATGAATATGTGGCAGAAAAGAACACACTAGCTTTATGGACCGCACTGAAGAAGTGGTTCGATAAGATAAAGTACACCATCCTTCCTCGGGTAGAACAGGATTGGAACCGACTACGTTTTGTTGATTACAAGACCGTGGGGTAGTACAACTCTGCATTGCACAGAATTTGTACAAGTCTTCAACTTTGTGGTAAGGTAACCACAGACGAGTAGAAGATAGAAAAAACTCTCTCTACCTTCCAACCAAACGCGGTGCAATCCGCACACAACTATCATTAGGATGGCTACAAGGAGTATGCCGAACTGATTGATACCATGCATGTTGCAGAAGCTCAAGATAACATTCTTTGAAAGAACTACATCTCATAGCCGCCTAGTAGCAAAGTTGGCCATAAAGTCAACGCAAGCAGCTACAAGGTAAGGAAGCCCCCACTCAACAAAAAGATGCGGGAAGGGTAAGGTCATGGGTTGCAAAACCAAGCAGAATGCCCAAGCCAAGAAGGGCGAACAAAAGAAGTGTGATGAGAAGCCCTATAGTCAACAGAACCAAAGCTGCTACAAACGCGACACTTGGGGACATTGGTCACGTGTTTGCCATGAGCCGCAACACATGATCGATGCCTTCAAGGCTAAGAAGGAGGGCAAAGGAAAGCATGAGGCACACCTCGCCATTGCAGGCATGGAGGACCCACAGTCATGGGATGCACCCATGAATGTGGACAGCCAAGTAGCAGCCCCCATCACACATTCTTTGGACATCGCAGCGGCAGCAGCTGTAGTTGCCGAAGAAGAGAAGATGGACATAGCACAGATTCAGGAAGATGTTTCTTCATACTTTGCTGGTTCGATCTAGTGCACGCATTGCACTTAGATTTTATAGTCATTTGCAGTTTATGGTTGTGATAGAACATTGATTTTGAATAATAGTTGTAAGCTCTAGGAGAGCAAAGCAATAAATTCTTATTATGAGTCCTGCGCGATTTTTTCCCGTATTAATAGCAAATTGTGTTTTGTTTTGAAGTATTTTACTTATGTGTGTGGATTGCTTCCTACCTATATTAATAAATACTTTATATATATATATATATATATATATATATATATATATATATATATATAAGAACGCGTGTGGCGCCCTATGGAGGAAGTGTGCTTAGCAGACACCGGCACAATGAATATCATATTAAGAGAGACAAAAAAATTTCCAGTCCATTAGCAAGAATGCTGGTATTCTTACGACAATCGCAGGCAGTGATACTTGTGTAATAGGCTCAGGAAGAGCCACAATTATACTCCCGATGGGCACAACATTAGTCATTGAAGAAGCCTTGTTGTACCCAGAATCGACTAGAACTCTCTTGAACTTTAAAGATATTCGCGCTAACGGTATCCACGTAGAGATTGAAGAAGAGTATGTTAAGGAATACCTACTCATTACAAAGCGCAAGGAAAATGGAAAAATAGTATTAGAAAGACTTCCTTCATATGAATCTGGGCTATACTACACTCACATTAAGGCACCTGCAGTCATCCTAAAAATAACTTTTAGAAGCTCTGAACTTTTCTGTTTCTAGCATGATAGATTAGGTCACCCCGGTCTTAGAATGATGAGAAATATAATTACTAATTCTCAGGGACATAATCTTAATGTAAATTTTTTTTCAAATTCAGAAGATTTTGTGTGCCCTGCATGTGCCACTGGGAAAATGATTACTAGACCATCTACTCTAAAAGTGAAGGATGAAATCCCTGCATTCCTGGACCGTATCCAGGCAGACATTTGCGATCTTATACAGCCCCTGTCAGGGCCATTTAGGTACTTTATGGTGCTCATTATGCTTCCTCCAAATAGTTGCATGTATGCTTATTGTCTACAAGAAACCACGCTTTTGCAAAGCTGATCTCACAGATAATTAAGATTAAGAATAATTTCCCTAATCATCATGTGAAGTCCACCAGGATGGACAACGCTGGAGAATTTACTTCAAAGGCATTTGATGATTATTTGTTGGCAATGGGAATTACCGTTGAGCATTCCGTACCACATGTCTACACTCAGAATGGAGTAGCAGAGGTATTAATTAAAATAATTAAATTTATTGTCCGACCGCTCTTGCAGAATTGTAATTTACCAACTACATGTTGGGGACACGCAGTCCTGCACGCAATAACTCTCATCAATTTTCGACCATCAGCATATAACATTCATTCACCTATGCAACTAGCGCAAGGGTCAGCACCAAAAATCTCTCATCTACGATGGTTTTATGTACCTATACCACCAATGCAACGAACTACAATGGGCCCTCTCTGGAAGTCTAGGATATACGTTGGTTATCAGACAGCATCCATAATCTGGTATCTGAACCCCATGACTGGAGATTTGCATACAGTCCGCTTCGCTGACAGCATATTTGATTAGGATAGTTTCCCATCATTAGGGGGAGGAAATCAACCCCTTGATGAAAAATGTCAAAAATTGACATGGCAAGCCACGGGAATCCATGCACATGACCCGCGCACTAGTGAAATAAAATAGAGAAGTCTAGAAGATAATTGATTTGCAAGATTAGAGAATGAACTGCCTGACCACTGTAGTGATTTGAAGAGCGTGACCAAGTCGCATGTGCCTGCATGCAATGCGCCAAAGAGGGTTCAAATACCAAAGAAAATTGAAGGTATCCCTAATCCCGTCCAAAGGCCTCGGAATAAAAGGACGAGAACTCCGGCCCCTTGAATCTCAAGTAACCGGGGATGCTTGGTGAAAAAAGTTAAGAAGGACCTGACATAGGCGATCACTAAAACTCCCCACAACCAGAAGGGGAACTAGTTGATATCTGGCACCAGTATAGAACCTTCAGTAAAAGGCATATCGGATTTAAATATTCCCATGGAGGGAGACATCAGCATGGATGTGTGCACACACATCGGAGCTGAAAAACTAAAAGGACTTGCCCCTGCAATTGAAAGCAGCGGTAAGCAAATAGAAGCTTTAGAAGCCTCGCCCTATGAAGAAATAGCTATAAATTATGTGACCACGGGAGAATCTATAAATAGAACAACAGCCAGTGTCGACATTTATTTTGCAAAGAAAATTGCCACAATCATCGATCTTGATCAAAAGCCTGCATCGCTCGCTGAATGTAAGAAAAGATCAGATTGGAAAGATTGGAAGAATGCAATATAAGTATAATTATTATCTCTGAATAAAAGAGAGGTATTTGGGCCTGTAAACCGCACGCCTCTCCATGTAGGGCATAAGTGGGTATTTGTTAGAAAGAGAAATGAAAACAATGAAGTTGTAAGACATAAAGCAAGGCTCGTCGCACATGGTTTCACTCAACGACCAGGAGTCGATTATGAAGAAACTTATTCCCCGGTCATGGGCAGAACTACCTTTAGATATTTAATCTCAATGGAAATAAACTTGAATTTGGAAATGAAATTGATGGATGTGGTAACTACATACCTTTATGGGAACTTGGATTCGGACATTTATATGAAGGTACCTGAAGGTATCCCTGTCCCGAACCAAGACAAAGCAAACAGAAATCTGTACATTGTGCAACTCAGAAAGTCATTATATGGACTGAAGCAATCAGGCAGAATGTGATATAATCGCTTGAGCGACTTTCTTTGCAAGAAAGGCTACACAAACAATGAGGATTGTCCATGTGTTTTTATACGGCGATCCTAGGATGGATTATGTATAATCTTAGTATATGTAGATGATTTGAATATCATCGGGACCATGAAAGATATTAGGAAAGCAAGCTCTTACCTGGAGTCAGAGTTCGAAATAAAATACTTGGGTATAACCAAATACTGCCTAGGCAGCTTAAGCATACCCCTGAAGGGATTTTAGTACATAAGTCAACCTACACTCAAAAAGTGTTAAAACGGTTCAGCTTTGAAAAAAGTATCTGTGGATATCGTGAGGATATGTGCACGATCTTAGAATGATGAGTCAATTGGCAATGGCTTTGTTGGATTGCAAAATCTCGCGTTTTCGGTTTTGCTTCAGGTCTGTCAGACCACAGGCGGTCTGACCGGTGGCTGGGGCGATCAGACCGCCCGTGGAAGAGGTCCGACTGGCCGTGGTGGCCGGTCCGACCGGTATTGCCTAAAAGTGGTTTTTGGAGCTGATCCAAAAATAGGATGTGTAAGCAAGTGAGGGGAGTCTCCTGGATATGGTCGCATCATTTTTGGAGCTCCCAGTCAAAAGTTCTATTCATTTGAAAATTCCATAAGGTTTCAGATTTTTGAGATGGAATTTTGGCTAAGTCTTTTCGGGCGGTCCGACCGCCGTTGTGGAATCGGTCCGACCGGCCTGAAATCGGTCGGACCGGCCTTGTGGGGCGGTCAGACCGCCGATCACTTGAAGGCTAGCCATTTTGGCATTGATGATATTTGAATGTGTTTTATGTATGGAGTTCAAGGCTTTATTGTTGTATATTGCATTGTGGAACTAACGTGGGTCAAGTTGTGAAGAACTTGTTCCCGGAGACGATTTGGTTGTCTATTGCTGTGCAGGTGGCTTGCAGGTCAACGACGTCAACAGTGAGGTGGATCGGGACTACGCTTGGAGAGCTGAGGTCCAGAACGATCATGGATGCCGGGTGAGGTCATGTGACTCAAGCATGGTGCAGAATGGGCAAGATGGATCGAACGGGTAGTTCGGTGCAGCTGGTTGGATCAGGCGGTGCGGAAGTCGGTGCAAGTCTCTAGTAGTTTCCGATGGGATTCGGACGGGAGAGTCTTGCCGACAGGATGAGAGCCGCTGATCAACCTACACGTGGTGAAGCAGGCGATTGCTTCAACAGTTATGTGTGAGTGGGTCCCATGTGTGTGTGGGTCCCAAAAGAGAAACCCTAGGCATCTCCTATAAATAGAAAGGGGGAGATGTAAAATCCCTTGAAGCATTCATTTGAGCCCCTCTTCCTTTTTCTAGGGTTTGGAGAGGAGAGCAGAGGAGAAGTTAGGGTTTAGAGAGATTGTGTGTGCTCCTTGTGTGAGCTCTTGTCCTCCTTGAGGGAGTGGCTTTGTAAGCATATTGTGGGATCAATCAATCTTGTGATGCTTGCTTGAGAGATCATTTGTCTCCTTTGTGTTCTTCTCTCTTTTGATGAATTTGGTGCTTCCTTGATTCAAGTGTCTATGCTTGGTCTCTTGACCTATTTTATCTTACTTTGATGTGTGGGAATACTCCTAGAGTCATCTAGATCATCAACCCCCACAAGCAAGTCTTGAATCAAGATTTTCATATTTCTAAGGTTTGTGCACTTCTTTGGTAAAATCGTCAGAGATCGATTCTGTGAAGTGGATCTGAAGGATCGTCGCTAGAAATAGGTCTCTAATATCCTTAGGGAGGTGTGCTCCAAATTTGGTCAAGTTTCATTGGTTGAATCAAAAGTTGGACCAAATTTCGTTTTGGATTTGGGCATTATTTTTCAGTACTGGACTAAATCGGTCGGACCGATTTTTATACAGCGGTCAGACCGCCCGCTTTTCAGACCGCCCGTTAAAGGCCGGTCGAACCGATTTAAATCGGTCAGACCGTCCTTTGGTAGCCGGTTAGACCGCCAGTGCCCAGACCGACCTAGTGAGATCAATTCTCCACATTTGTGCCTTGTGGTTAAGGGGGTTATCGAATTCAGCACAAGGCTTCCTCTGTGCGCTTACTGATCTTCTTAGCTTTCATAGCTAAAGGAGTAAAGTTCGTGTTGAATCTGATTAAGGCGAGAAATTTGCGAAAGCGCCTATTCACCCCCCCTAGTCGCCTTTGCGGTCCTACAAGTGGTATCAGAGCCGGTTAGCTCTTCTCATAGATCTTAACCGGTCTTTGGATCTATGGCGACTGACAGGTATTCAATCAGGCCACATGTTTTTGATGGAGTTGATTTTGCTTATTGGAAGCCCGAATGCAGGCCTACATCGAGGCTCAAGGGCACGCAATTTGGCTTAAGGTGAAAAACCCTTATGTTGTGCCAGCCGATGACAATTTGATCACTCCAGATGTGAAGGACAACAGCAGGGCTCGAAATTTTTTGATCCAAGACCTTAGTCGATCGGAGTTTGAGCGTGTCGCTCATTTGAGGGACTCTTTGTGATTATCACGAGGGGTCCACTGCGATCAAGGAAGTGAGACAGAACCAGCTGAAGAAAGCATACTCTAAGATCGAGCAAAGGCCTGGTGAGTCTTTAGAGGAGCTGTGGGAAGATTTTCCAAGATTCTTCATGATCTCCGCGCTGTTGATATTATTTTCACTGAGTCTGAAAATGCACGCCAGCTGTTGGGTGCACTTGATGTGAAGGTCTAGGGGACGAAGATCACTGCCATCAATGACAACACTGTCATGAGTGAGCTTACCATGGATAAGCTTTACTCGAGGTTGAAGACGCACGAGATTGATCTTATCTCGCGTCTCCCCAAGACAGAGCCTACGGCTTTAGTGGTCGACCAATCTAAGGGTGGATATTCTGATTCTTTGGATTGTAGCTCATCTGGCTTTTCTTTGTCAGCTTTGCATTCTGTGAGTGATGAGCAACTTGAGAGACTACCGGAAGATGACTTAGCCCTCCTATCCACCAAATTCACGAGAGCTTACAACAATGTGAGGAGTAGGAGGAGAGGTGGACCTATCACATGTTTCGAGTGTGGTGAGCCAAACCACATTCGCTCTAGGTGCCCCAAGCTGAAGGGTAAAGAGGAGAAGGAGTCACAAAGACATCCTCAAGCGAGGGATGCTAAATCCAAGAAGACAAACTATCGCAAGTTTGTCAGCCGGGTCCTTGAAGCTCTAGAGGATGTGAGCATGAGCGATGTGGACTCGGAGGTGGAGGACGACAAAAGTGACTCCCGTGGCAAGAAGAAGGCTCGTGATTTTACGGGCATATGTTTCATGGCCAAGAACAGCCACGACAGCGACTCCTCCAACAATGAGGATCCTTTTAGTGATCCCGATGAGGTATGCCCTTAACTTCCTGACATGAAAAGGGCTTTGGTGCTTGCTGAACAGAAATTGCATAAGTAAGCTAAATTGATTCAGAAACAGGATATTATGATTGATAATTTGAACCTAGAAGTTGTTAGGCTCAAATCCATTAATCCTGATGATTTCTGTGATTCTTGCTCTAGCTTGCTTAATGAATTGTCAAGCTTAAATAATGCTCATTCCTCTGTTGAAAATCAATTAAAAGATGCTCTTGTTGAACTAGAATCTCTCAAGTCTAGTTCTGTTTGCATGGATGCCATTTCGCTTGATGTGACTGCTTTAGACGCTATTCCGTTAACTTGCTCAAATTGTGCTTTGCTAGAATTAAAACTGGATAGCTCTTTGAAAGAATTGCAAAAATTTGATGCTAGTCACACTTGCTCTCATTGTAAGAATAATCGGATTAAAATGCAAGAGATGACTGAAATGGTTGTTTATTCTAGAGCTGCCTCTTGTGAAAATTGCTCTAAGCTTACAATTGAGATTGAAGCTTTAAACAAGACTCTAGAAGAGAAAGCTAAAACTGAAAAATCCATGTCTCTCACTGCTTCCAAGAAAGTCATTGATTCTTCCTCTTGTATGTTGCATGCTCAAGTTGAAACTATTGTTGGTAAGATACAAGAGGCTTTTAGAGTCAAATTTAAGGAGCAGTTGAATAGGATTGGGGAGTCCTATTGTGTGTCTTGTGAGGCCTTCAAAGTGGAAGTGGCCCTTCTTAAGAGCAAACATGATGGGGCAATCAATTCTAGAAAGTGCTCTAATTGTGGAGTTTTAGCAAAAGAGAATGATTACCTCAAAATGACTCTTGAGAAGTTTTCTAGTGGGAAAAATAAACTCAACTTGATTCTCGACCAATCCAAGGTGAGTGTGAAAAACAGTGGCCTAGGTTTTTATTCCCTAGAGCATTCCAAGAATCACCCACCAAAGATTGCTAGAGTTGTGAAAAGTGGTCTGTTTGAGCAAGAACCTCCTAAGACTTCAAAGGTTGTTTTTAAATCTGCAGGTTCTGCTCAAACTCTTTCTAACAAGAAAGGTGCTTCTGTTTCACCAGTACGGACCCCTCAAAAGGTCAAGTACCATTGCACCTTCTGCAAGAAAGAAGGCCATACTGTTGAGTTTTGCTTCCGGAGAGCAAAGATTGAGAGGAAAGAGAGAATGAGCACTTTGAGATCCATCAGAGGAGTCTTTTCTCCAGCTGTAGTCTCTAGAGCCAGGCAGCCTATTCATCGTACCACATATAGGCCTAGATTCGTAGAGAACTTTGTTGACTCTTTTGGTGGGTCCAGACAGCATTTTGGTTTAGGATATCGTGAGGAGAGACCATGGGTAGCACCTAGACAGGGGGAGTATCGATCTTTTGGTAGATCGTTTTGGAGAGGTCCAGGTGGTTCTCGTGTGCATTCTTATGATTTTGTTCCTGATCATTTTTCTGCTACTTCTACTGCTATTCCCAGGCATCGTGCGTCTCAGTACTGGTCTCCTAGATCGTTTATCTCTAACCCCAGTACTGAGGCATGGATGTTTTGAGGGTATTTTGCTTCTTTTTGCATTCATTGTATCTTAATGCATTTTCATTTCAAATGTCTTGCATTGTTTAATAAAACTTGTGGAGCTTTGAGTATTATCCTTGTATGGCTTAATTTCATACTCTATACCTTGTCATATCAAGTGATAGTCTGCTAGACTTCTTTTATGGCTCTTCTTGTTTAGCTTAGCTTTTGCCTTGCTAGCTTTATAATCTGTGAGCAAATTGAATCAAATCATGTCTTGTTGGATCTTGTGACTAGTTTTGCTCTAGTGATCCTCTTATGATTCATGCCATGTCATACAGGTTAAATTGAGTCTTGAACTTACTTCGAGATGAAAAATGAGCTTTTTAATTTCTTAAGTTAAGCAAATGAAGAATGAGATTTTCTGTGCGACAAAACTGATCTCACCAATCCTTTCTCATGAGACGGCTTGTCATTGCACTAGGCATGAACTCAGGGGGAGTTTTAGATGACCTAGACCACTCTTTTAAGCTTCTCGCTTGAGATGGTCGCGGCAAGGCTTGAGATCTAGCACAATAAAAAAAATCCTTTTTAGGAAAATGCTCAAAATGCTAAGTGCTTGAATATTGCTTCATATTTGAACTCTTAATGCTCAAAATGCCTCAGTTCCAGTTTCGAGTCTCCTTTTACTTATAGACATGGCTTGACTCATTTTTGGTTGCTTTTAGTGAAACTATGATATTGAGCAACTTTTCATGGTATTAATTCTTTTAATCTCAGATTACTGCTATGTTGGTTTAACTTTGCAGTACATGTTTTGCCATGATTGAATATAGCTTCTACTCTTTATATGGCTTGGTATAATACTTGTACTGTCTACATGGATAATGGTCATGGCTCCTTTTTACCAAATTTTAAAAATAAAGTCATTTCATCTTACTCTATCTTTTCCTATGGATCTTGATGAATTTATTGTCAAAGAGGGAGAAGGATTGTGAAGAAAAATGTTGTTTTGGAGTTTTTGGTTTCATACATAAGGTTTCATATAAAAGAACTCTCATAAAAAATGAACCTTTTGAAAATTTGTGATCATAGTGAGTTGAGTCTCTTGGTTTTATTACCTTTTCTGATTATATTTGCAATTGAAGAAAACTCACAATGATCAAAGGTCAAATTGAACATTTGTCTTTCATATGGACATAAGTGAGATTTTTGGCCACTTTCTGGAAATCGAATCCTTTTGTGCTGTCATTGCCTTATCTCACTTGCTTATACTATTCTGAAGTCAGCTTGGTCGTTTCCTAGGTTTTTTCTTGCTTATGGACCAAGTTATGCCTTTATCCGAAAACGGGGAATTTTTTACTTTTCAAACCTTGAAACCACATTTTCTGGGAAATTGCCAATGTGTTCATCAAGGGGGAGATTGTGGATATCGTGAGGATATGTGCACGATCTTAGAATGATGAGTCAATTGGCAATGGCTTTGTTGGTTTGTAAAATCTGGCATTTTCGGTTTTGCTTCAGGTCTGTCAGACCACAGCGGTCTAACCGGTGGCTGGGGCGGTCAGACCGCCCGTGGAAGTGGTCCGACCGGCCGTGGTGGCCGGTCCGACCGGTATTGCCTAAAAGTGGTTTTTGGAGCTGATCCAAAAATAGGATGTGTAGGCAAGTGAGGGGAGTCTCCTGGATGTGGTCGCATCATTTTTAGAGCTCCCAGTCAAAAGTTCTATTCATTTGAAAATTCCAGAAGGTTTTGGATTTTCGAGATGGAATTTAGCTGTTCTTTTCAGCGGTCCGACCGCCGTTGTGGAATCGGTCCGACGGCCTAAAATCGGTCGGACCGGCCTGTAATGATCGGACCGCCGATCACTGAAGGCTAGCCATTTTGGCATTGATGAGATTTGAATGTGTTTATGTATGGAGTTCAATGCTTTATTGTTGTATATTGCATTGTGGAACTAACGTGGGTCAAGTTGTGAATAACTTATTCCGAGGCGATTTGGTTGTCTATTGTTGTGCGGTGGCTTGCGAGTCAGCGGCGTCAGCGGTGAGTGGATCGGGACTACGCTTGGAGAGTTGAGGTCGAGCGATCATGGATGCGGGTGAGGTCATGTGACTCAAGCATGGTGCGAATGGGCAAGATGGATCGAGCAGGTAGTTCGGTGCAAATTGGTTGGATCGGCGGTGCGGAAGTCGGTGCAAGTCTCTAGGAGTTTCGATGGGATTGGACGGGAGAGTCTTGCCGACAGGATGAGAGCCACTGATCAACCTACACGTGGTGAAGTAGGCGATTGTTTCAACAGTTATGTGTGAGTGGGTCCCATGTGTGTGTGGGTCGCAAAAGTGAAAACCCAGGCTTCTCCTATAAATAGAAAGGGGGAGATGTAAAATCACTTGAAGCATTCATTTGAGCCCCTCTTCCTTTTTCTAGGGTTTGGAGAGGAGAGGAGAGGAGAAGCTAGGGTTTGGAGAGATTGTGTGTGCTCCTTGTGTGAGCTCTTGTCCTCCTTGAGGGAGTGGCTTTGTAAGCATATTGTGGGATCAATCAATCTTGTGATGCTTGCTTGAGAGATCATTTGTCTCTGTAGGACCGGAAAGGCGACTAGGGGGGGTGAATAGGCGCTTTCAAAACTTTCTCGCCTAAATCAAAAACCAACACGAACTTTACTCCTTTAGCTATGAAAGCTAAGAAGATCGGATAAGCACACACGGAAGCCTTGTGTTGGATTTGATAAACCCTCAACCACACGACACAACCGGAGAAAAGAACTCACTTGTTCTCATGCGGGATCAAGCGGTCCGACCGCTACCACGGGCGGTCGGACCGACGGTCAACCAATGATCCGACCGACAACTAACTAGCGGTCGGACCGGTGGATTAACGGTTCGACCCGGCAAGCCGTGATCTGAATACACAAACGGTCGGTCGACCAGGCGTTGAAAGTCCGGTCGGACCGTAGAGTCCATCTTGAAAACTCCACCCAAATCCAAAACGAAATTTGATCCAACTTTGTTTCAACCAATAAAACTTGACCAAATTTCGAGCACACCTCCTAATGATATTAGAGACCTATTTCTAGCGACGATCCGTCGATCCACTTCGCAGAATCGATCTCTCGAGATTTTACCAAAGAAGTGCACAAACCCTAGAAATATGAAAATCTTGATTCAAGACTTGCTTGTGGGGGGTTGATGATCTAGATGACTCTAGGAGTAATCCCACACATCAAAGCAAGATAAAGTAGGCCAAGAGACCAAGCATGAACCTTTGAATCAAGGAAGCACCAAAATCATCCAAAAGGAGAAGAACACAAAGGGAGCAAACGATCTTTCAATTGAGCATCACAAGATTGTTCGATTACACAAGATGCTTACAAAGCCTCTCCAACAAGGAGGGCAAGAGCTCAACAAGGAGCACACTCCAAACCCTAGTTCTCCTCTCCTCTCCTCCAAACCCTAGAAAAGGGAGAAGGGGCTAAAATGAATGCTTAGCTTTGTTTTCCATCTCCCCCTTTCCTATTTATACTAGAGAGCTAGGGTTTCCTTTTTGGGGTCACTTACACATGGGACCCACACACAAATAACTCTTGAAGCAATCGCCTGCTTCACCACGTGTAGGTTGATCAGCGGTTCTCATCGCGTCGCCAAGCCTCTCTTGTCCGAATCCCATCGGAACCTCCCGAGACTCGCACCGATATCCGCACCGCCGATCCAACCAAACAGATCGAACCACCCGCTCGATCCGTCTTGCCCATTCTCGCACTGCTTGAGTCACACGACCTCACCCAGTATCCATGATCGCTCGACCTCGGCTCTCCAAGCGTAGTCCCGATCCACTCACCGCTGACGTCGTTGACTCGCAAGCCACCGCACAAAGAATAAACAAACAAACCGCTTACGGAACAAGTTCTTCACAACTTGACCCACGTTAGTTCCGCAATGCAATATACAACAATAAAGCATTGAAGTTCATATAATAACACAATCAAAACCAACTCAATGCAACACTTGGCTAACCTTAAAGCCATTGCCGGTCTGACCGCCCCACAGGGCCGGTCCGACCGATTTCATGCCGGTCGGACCGCTCCCACAACGGCGGTCGGACCGGTCCAAAGGACTTAGCCAAATTTTCAACTCAAAATTCCGAAACCTTCTGGAATTTTCAAACGAATAGAACTTTTGACTGGGAGCTCCAAAAATGATGGGACCACATCCAGGAGACTCCCCTCACTTGCCTACACAACCTATTTTTGGATTAGCCCCAAAATCCAACTTTAGGTCAGGCCGGTCCGACCGGCCACCACTGCCGGTCCGACCGTCACATCGCGGTCGATCACCAGAACGCCGGCCGATCACTTTGTGGTCCGACAAAGATGAAGCAAACCCGAAAACGCGAGATTTTGCAAACCAACAACGCCATTGCCAATTGACTCATCATCCTGAGATCGTGCACATATCCTCACGATATCCACAATCTCCCCCTTGATGAACACATTGGCAATTTTCAAGAAAATGTGGTTTTTCGAAATGAAAAGTAAAAATTCGTCGTTTTCGCATAAAGGCACAACTTGGTCCATAAGCAAGAAAAGGCTTAGGAACCGACCAAGCTAGCTTCAGAATAGTATAGGCAAGTGAGATAAGGCAATGAAAGCACCAAAGGATTCAATTTCCAGAAAGTAGCCAAAAATCTCACTTAGGTCCAAATGAAAGGCAATTTTTCTATTTGACCTTTGATCATTGTGAGTATTTTTTAATTGCAAATGAAATCAGGAAAAGGCAATAGAACCACAAGACTTAACTCACTATGATCACAAATTTTCAAAAGGTTCAAAATTTTTATTTTATGAAGTTCTTTTATATTAAACCTTGAGTATGAAACCAAAAGCTCCAACATCATTTTCTTCACAATCTTTCTCCCCCTTTGACAATGAATTCATCAAGATGCATGAAAAAGAAAGAGCATGAAGGAATGACTTTATTTTTGAACTTTAGTAAAAAGGAGCCATGACCATTATACATGGAGACAATACAAGTATTATACCAAGCCATATAAAGAGTAGACGCTATATTCAATCATGGCAAAACATGTAATTGCAAAGCTAAAACCAAGATAGCGACAATCGAGATTAACAGAATTAAAATCATGAAAGGTTGCTCAATATCATAGATTCACCCAAGCAACCAAAAATGAGTCAAGCCATGTCTATAAGTAAAAGAGACTCAAAACAAGAATTGAGGCATTTTGAGCATTAAGAAAATTCTTTTGAAGCAAAGCTCAAGCACTTAGCCCTTTTGGGCAATTCCTTTTCTTTTTTTTGTGTGCTAGATCTCAAGCCTTGCGCGACCATCTCAAGCGATAAGCTTAAAAGAATGATCTAGGTCATCCAAAACTCCCCGAGTTCATGCCTAGTGCAATGGCAAGCCGTCTCATGAGAAAGGATTGGTGAGATCAGCTTTTTCATCTGTAAAATCTCATTTTCATTTGCTTGACTTAATAAGATAAAAGCTCATTTTTCAACTCGAATAAGTTCAAGACTCAATTCAACTTGTAAGACATGGCGAGAGTCATAAGAGGATCACTAGAGCAAAACTAGTCACAAGATCCAACAAGACATGATTTGATTCAAATTGCTCACGGATATAAAGCTAGCAAGGCAAAAGCTAAGCCAAACACGAAGAGCCATAAAAGAAGTCTAGCAGACTATCACTTGATATGACAAGGTATAGAAGATGAAATCAAGTCATACAAGGATAATAATCAAAGCTCCACTAATTTTATTATACAATGCAAGACAAATGAATTGAAACATGCATTATGATACAATGAATGCAAAAGAGCAACTTCCCCTCAAAACAGCCCAATAGGACTAATAACCCCTAACTCTCCCATAAGCAAAGAAACGCGAAGAGTCAAGAGCCTTAGTGAAAATATCGCAAGTCGTTGCTCGGACTCTACAAAGTGAAGCACAACATCACCTTTCTCAACATGGTCTCTCGAGAAAATGAAATCGAATCTCAATGTGTTTAGTCTGGAATGTTGCACTTGGGTTTTGGCAATATTAATTGCGAAGTGTTGTCCTGAAAAGAGGAACACTTCCCAAAGATAACCCATAGTCCCGCAGCGTGGATAAAATCCAGAGAACACGAGAGCGACCATCGCGGCGGCTACATACTCGGCCTCGGTTGTATCAGTGCAATGTAAGACTATTTTCTAGAAGACCAAGAAACAAGAGATGTGCCCAAGAAATGACAAGTGCCGAAGTACTCTTCCTATCAACTCTACACCCGTGAAATCAAGATCGAAAAATGCTCGAATTGAAAGAGCCAAGAAGAAGAATACCGAGTCCAAAGTCAAGCGTATCTTGAAGATGCACGAATATGCGACGTCTTCGCTTGACGATGAGAAGCACGAGGGAAGCTCGAAATCGAGCGCACGACATACGGCGAATTGTATGTCCGCCTCGACGTAAAGATAGAGGAGGAGCCAATCATATCTGCGGTACTCCTTCCGTCCACGGACTCTCCATCCTCATCGTGGTCCAAAGACGGTGGTTGTAGCAATGGGAGTAGACATTGGCCTCTCGCTTCCCATATTGAAGCGCCAAGAAGGTCCTTTGTATACTTACTCGGTGAGCGAAAGTGCCTTCTTTCAATTGCTTGATTTGAAGACCAAGGAAGAATGTCGGCTCTCCCATCATGCTCATCTCAAACTCATTTGCTCATCGAATCTGAAAATCTAGACACCAAAGCATGAGAAGAACCACCAAAATAATATCATCCACATAAATCAACCAACAAGAAATCACCGCCATGCACGAGAGTGAACAAGGTTTTATCAACCATTCCCATTTTGAAATCATTTTCAAGCAAGAAACTCTTAAGCTGTCATACCAAGCTCTAGGAGCTTGTTTCAATCCATCTGGGCTTTAGAGAGTTTAAAAACATGATTTGGGAATTTTTGATTTTCAAAACCAGGAGGTTGCTTGACAAAGACCTCTTCTTCTATGAAGCCATTCAAGAAAGCACTTTTAACATCCATTTGAAAAAGCTTGAAACCTTTGGATGTTGCAAATGCTAAAAGAATGCGAATGGCCTCCAATCTAGCTACTCGAGCAAAGGTCTCCTCAAAGTCTAAGCCCTCTACATGGGAATAACCTTGAGCTACAAGTCTAGCCTTATTGCGAACAACCAATCCATCCTCACTTTGCTTATTTTTAAAAACCCATTTTGTTCCAATAACATGAGAATCAGAAGGTCGCTCAACTAAAAACCAGACTTTGTTTCTTTCGAAATTTTCAAGCTCTTCATGCATGGCATTGACCCAAGAGGCATCAGATAAAGCATGGGTGATATCTCGGGGTTCAAAAGAAGCGACAAAAGCAGAATGTGCATGAGAATCGGGAGAAATAAACTCGAGCGAGTGACTCGCTCTTGAAGATCCCCAATCATCTGCTCGGTGGATGTTGTCGCTTGTATGCGAAGTGGTGCTCCTAGTGCAGACGTGGCCTCTACCTCATGAGTTGTGGAGGTAGGAACAGAGCCACTCAGATCGTCGGTGGGGATAGGAGGAGGTCGCTCATTGGCCCGCGTAGTAGTAGCAGGCTCTCCACCCCTCTCAGAGGTAGCTGGAGGATGATTTGGTTCTTCATCCTCAAAGTCATCATCGACGAAAATGCTTCCTTGAATTTCAAGAACCTGTGTACCTGAAGCATCGGGTCTAGTACCAGGACTAGCCTCATCAAAAGTGACTTCGCAAGTCTCAACAATTTTATTAGTGTCAACATTAAAAACACGATAGCCACGAGAATGAGCAGGATATCCAAGAAATATGCCATCAAAACATCTAGACTCAAATTTATCAAGATTGCCATGTTTAAGAATGAAGCACTTGCAACCAAAAATCTTGAAATGAGAGACTTTGGGAGAATGACCAAATCTAAGCTCATAAGAAGTCTTTCCAACCACAGATCTCAAGAAAACCCTGTTGGAAATATAACAAGCAGGAGAGATCGCCTCATTAAAATCTCCTAGGAGTAGAATGCTCATCTAGCATGGTCCGAGCCATCTCTACAAGGGTTCTGTTCTTCCTTTCTACAACACCATTCTGCTGAGGAACTCTAGGAGAAGAAAACTGATGCTCAATTCCCCTATCAGTGCAGAAGGTAGAAAAAGAAGAATTCTTGAACTCATCCCATTGTCACTCCTAATGGCTCTCAAAGCTCCGGTATATCAACAGCAATTCTAAGGACCAAATCTCTAAAGAATCCAAATGCTTCGTCCTTAGAAGCAAGAAAATAAACCCATGAATACAGGAGTAATCATCCACAACCACCAAAGACATACCATTTCCCACCAAATGATGAACTCTAGAAGGACCAATCAGTATCTAAGTGAAGAAGTGTCCAGTCCATCACCATTACCAAAGTAAGAGGTGGGTGGGAAGCGGACACCATCTTACCATGTCTCTGAGGTGAGCACACAAGATCTCTAACGACCTTGACCTAGGCAAACCTCTAATCAAGTCCTTGCAACCGACTCTAGACAAATGATCAAAACCTATATGCCCAAGTCTACGATGCCACAAAACAAGGTCATGAGAATCGAGGCTACAAGACACCTAGGACTAGAACTCAAGAAATCTGAAATTTGCACAAAATATCTTCTCAAATCTGAGATCTCAAAACAAGCTCACTTGAGGAATCTAGAACTCTACACTCACCTCTCTTAAACCTCACTTCTAGACCCTCATCAAGCGGTGAGAAGCAGATAGAAGATTATACCTCGACTTACTTACCAAAGCGGCGTCTTTTAGCATGAACTTGTCGTTGACGCCAAGACGGTGCCCTTTGCGATCACGGTCCGGTAGAAGCATCCCCAAATGTAATCAATTCATTGCGGATGCACGTGTGAGGAGGAGAACCATCTAGAATCTCGGTCATATGTCGAGAACACCGAGTCAACAAGCCATATGTCCTCCTTCCTCGCACGACGGACCTAAAAGCACAATCGAAAAACATCCGTGCCTCGATCTCAAGTTAGTGATAAATGATCGAGAATCCGATCTTGAGAGGCACGATGTTTAGGAGCAGCGATAGAAATAGCGAAACATGATCGGGAATAAAATCATAAGGATGCACATGAGAACCACCTAGACCTCTCCAAGCGATCTACCAAAGATCGATACTCCCCTGTCTAGGTGCTACCCGTGGTCTCTCCTCACGATGTCCTAATCCAACACGCCTAGACCCACCAAAAGAGTCTATAAAGTTCTCTACAAATCTAGGCCTATGTGTGGTTCGATAAACAGGCTGCCTAGCTCTAGAGACTACAGCTGGAGAAGGGACTCCTCTAATGGATCTTAGAACGCTCATCCTCTCTTTTCTCTCAAGCTTTGCTCTCCGGAAGCAGAACTCAACAGTATGGCCTTCTTTCTTGCGAAAGGTGCAATGGTCTGGACCTTTTGAGAGTCTGCATGCATGAGTGAAAGCACCTTTCTTGCCGTAAAGAGTTTGAGCAAAACCATCGGATTTGAAAACAACCCCGGATGGCTTAGTAGGTTCTAGCTCAAACAAACCATTCTTCACAACTCTAGCAATCCTAGGTGGGTTTTTCTTTGAATGCTCTAGGGAATTGAAACCTAGACCACTATTTTTCACACTCACTTTGGATTGATCAAGAATCATGTTGAGTTTCTTTTTCCCACTTGAAAACTTCTCAAGAGTCACCTTGAGGTAATCATTCTCTTTCATTAAACCCTCACATCTAGTGCACTTGCTAGACTTGATTACCTCATTGCTCTTGCTCTTAAGAAGGGCCACTTCCACCTTGAAGGCCTCACAAGACACACAATAGGATTCTCTAATCCTATTCAACTGCTCCTTAATTATGACTCTAAATGCCTCTTGAATCTGATTAATCATGGTTTCAACTTCAGCATTTAAAGCACAAGAGTTAGAATCAATAACTTTCTTAGAAGCAGTAAAAGACATGGATCTTTCAATTTTAGCCTTTTCTTCAAGGGTCTTGTTTAAGGCTTCAATCTCAATTGTAAGCTTGGGACAATTTTCACAAGATGCAACTCTAGAGTAAACTAGCATTTCTTTCATCTCTTGCATCTTAATCTTATTATTCTTACAATGAGAGCATGTATGACTAGCATCAAATTTTGCAATTCTTTTAAGGAGCTATCCAGTTTTAATTCAAGCAAAGCACAATTTGAGCAAGTTAAAGGGATAGCTTCCATGGCAGTCACATCAAGTGAAATGGCATCTAAGCAAGCAGAACTAGACTTGAGAGATTCTAGTTCATCGAGAGCATCTTTAAGTTGATTGGGGACGGAGGAATGAGCGATTTCAAGCTTGTCAAGTCATTAAGCAAGCTAGTGCAGATTCACAAAAATCATCGGGATTAATAGATTTTAGCCTAACCACTTCTAGGTTCAAATTATCAATCATAATGTCACCTTCTTAATCATTTTTACTTGCTTATGCAATTTACATTCGAAGCACCAACGCCCTTTTCATGTCGGCAATAGAAGGGCATACCTCATCGATCACTAAAAGGATCCTCATTGTTGGAGGAGTCATTTGTCGTGGTCGTTCTTGGCCATGAAACACATGCCGTGAAGTCATGCGCCTTCTTTTGCCACGAGTCACTCTCGTCGTCCTCCGTTCCGAGTCCACATCGCTCATATTTACATTCTCAAGAGCGGCAAGGACCCTGACAAACTTTCGATAGTTTGTCTTCTTGGGTTTAGCATCCCTCTCACAGGGATGTCTTCGTGTCTCCTTCTCCTCCTTGCCCTTTAGCTTGGGGCACTGGAGGCGAATGTGGTTTGGCTCACCACATTGAAGCATGTGATAGGTCCACTTCTCCTCCTATTCCTCACCTTGTTATACGCTC
This sequence comes from Hsuehochloa calcarea, assembly GCA_036346395.1. NCBI lineage: Eukaryota > Viridiplantae > Streptophyta > Magnoliopsida > Poales > Poaceae > Hsuehochloa > Hsuehochloa calcarea. The sequence continues at coordinate 21,186,242 of CM070615.1, forward strand.
TTGTGAATTTGGTGGAAAGGAGGCTAAGTCATCCTCGGGCGCTTTCTCTAGTTGCTCATCACTTAAAGAATGTAAAGCGATAATGAAAAACCGATGAGCTACAATCAAGAGACTCGAAGAACAACCCTTGGATTTGTCGACCACTAATGCCATCGACTGCCTTGGGAGACGCGAGATAAAGTCAATCTCATGTGTCTTCAACCTCGAGTAAAGCTTATCCATGGTAAGCTCACTCATGTGATGTTGTCATTGATGGAAGTGATCTTCATTCCCGGACCTTCACATCAAGAGCACCCGAAGTGGCGTGCATTCTCGCACTTCGGGAAATACCAAGTCAACAAATGCGAGATCATGAAGAATCTTAGAGAATCTTCCCAGCTCATCCAAAGACTCACGGGCCTTTGTTCGATCTTTGAGTATACTTTCTTGAGTGGTTTCATCTCACTTCCTTGATCGCGATGGACCCTTCATGATAGTCACAAAGAGTCGCGGATCTCGTGAGCGGACCGCAAATGAGCAACACGCTCAAACTCGGATCGACTAAGGCCTTGGATCAAATAATTCGAGCCTTCTTTGTTGGCCTCCACATCCGAGTGATCGTATCGTCATCGGTGGCACGACATAAGGATTTTTCACCTTTAGCCAAATAGCGTGCCCTTGAGCCTCGATATATGCTTGCATACGAGCCTTCCAGTATGCAAAGTCAACTCCTTCGAAAATGTGTGGCTTGGTTGAGTACTTGTCAGTCGCCATGGCTCCAAAGACCGGTTAAGATCTATGAGAAGAGCTAACCGGCTCTGATACCACTTGTAGGACCGGAAAGGCGACTAGGGGGGGTGAATAGGCGCTTTCAAAACCTTCTCGCCTAAATCAAAAACCAACACGAACTTTACTCCTTTAGCTATGAAAGCTAAGAAGATCAGTAAGCACACAACGGAAGCCTTGTGTTGGATTTGATAAACCCCTCAACCACACGACACAACCGGAGAAAAGAGCTCACTGTTCCTTACTGGGGACTAGCGGTCTGACCGGCTACCACGGGCGGTCGGACCGACGGTCAACCAGCGGTCTGACCGGCAACTAACTAGCGGTCGGACCGGTGGATGGCGGTTCGACCCGGCAAGCCAGCGGTCTGAATACACGGGCGGTCAGACCGCCGTTGAAAGTCTGGTCGGACCGGTAGAGTCCAGTACTGAAAACTCCACCCAAATCCAAAACGAAATTTGATCCAACTTTTGTTTCAACCAATAAAACTTGACCAAATTTCGAGCACACCTCCCTAATGATATTAGAGACCTATTTCTAGCGACGATCCGTCAGATCCACTTCGCAGAATCGATCTCTCGAGATTTTACCAAAGAGGTGCACAAACCCTAGAAATATGAAAATCTTGATTCAAGACTTGCTTGTGGGGGGTTGATGATCTAGATGACTCTAGGAGTAATCCCACACAACAAAGCAAGATAAAGTAGGCCAAGGGACCAAGCATGAACCTTTGAATCAAGGAAGCACCAAAATCATCCAAAAGGAGAAGAACACAAAAGGAGCAAACGATCTTTCAATTGAGCATCACAAGATTGTTCGATTACACAAGATGCTTACAAAGCCTCTCCAACAAGGAGGGCAAGAGCTCAACAAGGAGCACACTCCAAACCCTAGTTCTCCTCTCCTCTCCTCCAAACCCTAGAAAAGGAAGAAGGGGCTAAAATGAATGCTTAGCTTTGTTTTCCATCTCCCCCTTTCCTATTTATACTTGAGAGCTAGGGTTTCCTTTTTGGGGTCACTTACACATGGGACCCACACACAAATAACTCTTGAAGCAATCGCCTGCTTCACCACGTGTAGGTTGATCAGCGGTTCTCATCGCGTCGCCAAGCCTCTCTTGTCCGAATCCCATCGGAACCTCCCGAGACTCGCACCGATATCCGCACCGCCGATCCAACGGTATGTCGAACCACCCGTTCGATCCGTCTTGCCCATACTCGCACTGCTTGAGTCACACGACCTCACCGGTATCCATGATCGTTACGGACCTCGGCTCTCCAAGCGTAGTCGATCCACTCACCGTTGGCGTCGTTGACACGCAAGCCACCGCATGACAATAGACAAACAAACCGTTTCCGGGAACAAGTTCTTCACAACTTGACCCACGTTAGTTCCGCAATGCAATATACAACAATAAAGCATTGAAGTTCATATAATAACACAATCAAAACCAACTCAATGCAACACTTGGCTAACCTTAAAGCCATTGCGGTCGGCGCTTACAGGGCGGTCCGACCGATTCATCTTGATCGGACCGCTCCCACAACAGCGGTCGGACGGTCCAAAGACTTAGCCAAATTTTCAACTCAAAATTCTGAAACCTTCTGGAATTTTCAAACGTATAGAACTTTTGACTGGGAGCTCCAAAAATGATGGGACCACATCCAGGAGACTCCCCTCACTTGCCTACACAACCTATTTTTGGATTAGCCCCAAAATCCAACTTTAGGTCGGCGGTCCGACCGCCACCATGCCGGATCCGATCCGTCACACAGGCGGTCGACCGCCCTGAACGCCGTCGGACCGCTTTGTGGTCCGACAAAGATGAAGCAAACCAGCGAGATTTTGCAAACCAACAACGCCATTGCCAATTGACTCATCATCCTGAGATCGTGCACATATCCTCACGATATCCACAGTCTCCTTTGTGTTCTTCTCTCTTTTGATGAATTTGGTGCTTCCTTGATTCTTTTATGCTTGGTCTCTTGACCTATTTTATCTTGCTTTGATGTGTGGGAATACTCCTAGAGTCATCTAGATCATCAACCCCCACAAGCAAGTCTTGAATCAAGATTTTTATATTTCTAGGGTTTGTGCACTTCTTTGGTAAAATCATCAGAGATCGATTCTGTGAAGTGGATTTGAAGGATCGTCGCTAGAAATAGGTCTCTAATATCCTTAGGGAGGTGTGCTCCAAATTTGGTCAAGTTTCATTTGTTGAATCAAAAGTTGGACCAAATTTCGTTTTGGATTTGGGCATTGTTTTTCAGTACTGGACTAAATCGGTCGGACCGATTTTTATACAGCGGTCAGACCGCCCGCTTTTCAGACCGCCTGTTAACGGCCGGTCGAACCGATTTAAATCGGTCAGACCGTCCTTTGGTAGCCGGTCGACTGCCGCGATGCCTGCACCGACCAAAGAGATCAATTCTCCACATTTGTGTCTTGTGGTTGAGGGTTATCGAATTCAAGATAAGGCTTCCTCTGTAAACTGCGATCTTCTTAGCTTTCATAGCTAAAGGAGTAAAGTTCGTGTTGAATTTGATTAAGGCGAGAAATTTGAGAAAGCGCCTATTCACCCCCCCCCTAGTCGCCTTTGCGGTCCTATAGTATCCTTCAAAAGTATCGATGGTCGGGAGATTCTTGCAGCAAGACAAGCACCCGTACAGACCTAAAGAAGAGGGGGGGAGTTCTGGGACTGGAATTCCCGTACTTGAGTGCAATAGGAGCACTCATGTATTTGACAAACTGTACTAGACCAGACATTACATTTGCAGTGAACCTGCTAGCAAGGTACAGTGCAGAACCTTCCAAAAGGCATTGGCAGGGAATAAAGAACATCTTCCGATACCTCCAATGAAGTAAAGATCTTGGTTTATTCTACAGAAAGAACCAAGACCTAACTATAAATGGTTATGCAGAAGCTGGTACCTATCAGACCCGCATACAGCTAAGTCACAAATAGGCTATGTATTCTTATGTGGTGGAACTGCATTTTCATAAAAATCGTCTAAGCAAAGTCTTGTATCTACTTCGATGAACCACTCAGGAATCATAGCACTGTACGAAGCCTCACGGGAATGTTCTTGTCTTCGGCGGATGATTCACCATATCCAGTAGTCATGTGGATTAAATACTGCAAAAACCCCCACTATCATCTATGAAGATAATGCAGCTTGTGTTGCACAAGTGCAAATGGGTTATGTGAAGAGTTCTCTCATAAAGCATATCAACCCCAAGTTCTTCTATGCTCACAAATTGTAAAAGATGGACGAAATTAAAATATTGCATACTAAGTCATGTGAAAATCCTGTAGATTTATTCACTAAGTCACTACCAGTGTCTAGCTTTGAAAGATGCATACGTGGAATTGGAATGATGGTACTTAGAGAAGTGTAGAATTCAGGGGGGATCTTCACGAACTTTTTATTGAAACTTGATCACGAAGATCGAGTACCCAAAGAATAAATCCTGGAGATTAAATGAAATTAGGTGGATTGTACTCTTTTTCTCTTGACGAGTTTTTCTGGAGTTTTTCGGCTAAGGTTTTTAATGAGGCAATTCGTGCAACACAGTAGAATGTATGTGATGTACTCTTTCTCTAAAATTTTTTCACTAGTTTTTTATGGAGTTTTGACGAGTTATGCACATGCGAGAATGGGTGCCCAAGGGGGAGTATTAAGAAACTCTAGGTCGGCCCATATATGGACACCCTACCGGAAACTCTAGTAGGGTCAGTAGGCTATATATAGGGGGACCCCCTACCATTGTAACACGATTATTAAAGAGCAATAAAGCGAAGTCTGAAGTCCCCTCATATCTTTATGTTCAATCTACTATTGTGTTCTTACTTTGTACTTACGATTTTGAATATTGATTACGAGGTAATCGCTCAAACTGAACTCGCCTGCAACGATTACTTAACGTGAAGGCAGATTAGGGACATAGAACGGTACATAATCAGGGACATAGGACGGCACATAATTAGGATCTCTCCAACTGCAAAGGCGTAACTGCCCAGACGTATGTTGTATGTAGTAATGAGAAACAACTAAGGTGCAAAAATAAGGTACAAGATTAATGGCATAGGATAGCATATATACCATAAACTTAGACCACTGAAGATGGTCCGTAGCTTGCATGGATAAACGAGAACGACAACCCAAGCAGTTACAGCCCAAAACAACAACGGTAAACGTGTGCATAATAATGACACGTAAATAGACATGTTAGATAGAAGCTCGAAGGACACATACCAAAAGAAAAAAAAGGATGCTCGAAGGCTCTAAACACGACTGAAGATTCGTTTGGTACACGGTGAACTCAACAGGAGACGCACAACAGCAGAGCAGCCAGGAAAATCGTATGACCCTTTTCTGCGTGCAATATTAATCACTGGACCGTTTTCTATGAACTGAGTCATGTTTCTACGAAAGAAGAAAAGGAGCGGCAGTGATGAATATTGAACATTTCGGGGTAGGTGTTATTGGTGCACTCATGCAACTGTTTCCGTTCGACCACTAAATAAATACTGTTTATCTCACATAAAAGGGTCATCCATTTCTCAAAAAAAAACTTCTCTGTTGCCTTTCCTCACTAAACAACACTCATTTAAGCTTCATGTCTAACAACAAAATGGTTACCTACTAACTCAGTATTCTTCATTTCGACCATTGTGCCCTCGTTACTCTTCCTGTCTATCTGGTTGCCTTGTCTAACCCACCACACATCACATCAAATGACTCTTCCTATCCATTGTGGCCTCGTTAGTCTTCCTGTCCATTGTGAGGTGTTTGATTTGGAATTTGTGAGATGCAGATTCGTTAGCATCACCTAAGATATTAGTTGTTAACCAAATAAGGCCATTATTAAAGATATCAACATCAATCTACCTTACCTCAACCTAATATAACATAAGCAGGCAACAATGGCTTTTGGTGATACAATCTTGTGAACACAACACGTTGTTTCTGTAAGAATGTAACTTGATATCCACTTACTTTGAATTAAGTTTGAACTTTGAATTGTAGAGAGCTAGACCTTTTCATGTAGCCACTGCTACAAAGCCTTTCAAGTTAATTTATTAGTTTTTGTCCTTTTTTTGCACACTAGGATGGTTAAGGATCGTAGTTGGATGTACACTTGGCATAGAAAGATGGGTGGGTACAACCAAGAAAGGATGGAAAAGACCATTGATTTTGTGGATCGTGCATTTTCTAGGAGTACACGACGAGGTGCTATGTCGTGCCCTTGCTGTCATTGTTTGAACACACGACCACAAATGAGGGTGCCAATGATTGCACCCTTATGCAAGTATGGATTTAGGCCATGCTATACCATGTGGGTCTACTGTGGTGAGTCACAAGGTAGTAGATCAGACATGCAACACACAGATGATGGCGGCCACAATGAGAGTAGGATAGAAGACATGCTAGATGATGTGCATGATGCATATGTGCTATCTGCATAGGAAGAACCAGAGCACATCACATGGGCTTTCTCGATATGTTGCCCGTGAGTGAGTCAACCACTTCATGGGCAAACACAGTGTCCCAATTAGATGCCATCACATGCCTACTTGCTGTCAAGTCTCAGTTCAGGATAAGCATTGCTTGCTTTGATGCATTCTTAAACATGTTTTGCACACTACTCCAAGGTGGTCACAAACTGCCCCTAACTTGTATGAGGCTAAGAAATTGATAAGTGCACTTAATATATATACCACGTGAGAAGATATATGTTTGTCCAAATCATTTCATGTTATTTAGGAATGAGAATGCAGATAAAGATCATTGTGATAAGTGTGGTGAGTCTAGGTATTATGAGGTTGACTCTGATGAGGGTCAGAAGAGGCAGCTCCTTATTGGCAAAAAAGTATTGCGCTATCTACCATATATACCATGAATCCAACGGTTATACATGTCTAAGATTTCTGCCAAACAAATGATAGGGCACAAGTATGATCATTAGTACCATGATGACAAGATGGTCCACCCATCTAATGGTGAAGCATGGAAGTAATTCAACTGAGACTATGTAGAGTTTGCTACGGAGCCTCGCAATGTTTGAATTGCAATTGCAGAGGTGGGTTTAACCCATTTGGTATGAAATTTTCACCATACAAATTGTTGGGCTATGTTTGTCATTCTCTGAACCTCCTCCCAGTGTTTGCATATAGAAGCAGAACATATTCCTTTCCTTGATAATCCCTGGTACTGAATACCCACGGAAGAATGTGAGTGTATTCATGGAGTGCGTGGTGGGTGAATTGTTACATGCTTTGCAACAGGGCATAATAACATATGATCGGGCATCGAAGCAAAACTTCACCATACGGGTCACGTACCACACATCTATGCATGACTTACAGGCGTATGGAGTATTCTGTGGGTACTGTGTTCATGGGAAGATGTCATGCCCAATCTGAAGGGAGGTGTTATGGGGCTCTTGGCTAAAGTATGGTCGCAAGCAATCCTTCTTTGATTGTCATCGATAATTCCTTCAATTAACCACGAATTCAGAAGTGACACAAATAGATTTAGGGCCAATATTGTTGTCTACAATGGACCACAACATTGACTGATAGGTGAGGAGGTCGATGCATAGATAGATGCTCTCAAGCCTCTTGCTAATGGAGATGGGTTTGAGAAATATGGTGAGGAGCACAATTGGACTCACATTCCAAGCTTGTGGTGGCTACCCTACTTTCATAAGCTCATTCTTCCCCATAACATAGATGTAATGCATAATGAGAAGAATGCTGTAGAGGCAATATTTAGCACATCCTTTGACATTCCAGACAAGACGAAGGATAATGTTAAGGCTCACCATGATCAAGAGGAGTTTTGCAATAGGCCCTCTCTCAATGTGATCCACTAGCCAGGTACTGGCAAGTGGAAGAAACCAAGAGCTAGTTATTGCCTAACTAGGGCTCAAATGAAGGAGATTTTGGAATGATTTCGACCCTAAAGTTTCCTTATGGGTAATGCAGCAAATCTAAGGAGAGGAATGAATTTAACTACTATGCGCATCAATGGCCTAAAGAACCATGACTACCACATATTAATGTAATGCCTTTTGCCGATCCTGATTCATGGCTACATCCCTGAGTGTATTTGGCAAGTGATGGTGGAGTTGAGGTTCTTTTATTGGCATCTATGTGCAAAAGAGATTGATCCCATGGTGATGTCAACTATGGAGTGTGATGTACCTTTGTTGCTTTGCATGTTGGAAAAGATCTTTCAACTTGGGTTCTTCAATCCAATGCAATATTTGATTGTCCATCTCCTCTATGAAGCAAGGATGGGGGACCAATGCAAAACCAGTGGATGTATCCAATTGAGAGGGAACAAAAGGAACTACCAGGCAAAGCTAAAAATCGAGCGTGTATTGAAGCGTCCATAGTGGAGGCATACATACTTGAGGAAATTTCCCATTTCACATCAATATACTTTGCTGACAATATTCACATGATGCATAATCAAACTTTGGGATACAACCTTGTGATCCCTCAAAATGATTGCCAACTTAGCTTCTTCACTACAAGAGGTGACACTTCAAGCGGTGGTAGTCCCAAAGTTTTATCACATGATGATTGGCTTACTGTGATGTTGTATGTCTTTACCAACCTCTCTGAAGTGGATGATTACATTAGGTAGGCAACAACTTTTTTCCAGTAATTGATGCATGAGTGTTTTAAGCAACTTTTCTTGTTGCCTATAGGGAATTCGTTGGCAACGAGTGGAAGCAACATCGAGATCTATCCGAAAAACAAGTTGAGACCCTTCTTAGGAAGGGTGCTAGGAATGGCAAACCGAATTTCCTGACTTGGTTCTATCAAAAAGTAACTTCCATATTAACTTGGTCCCCCTTGCACATAATATTTGCTAATTAAATATGAACTAATACATGAAACACATTCTATTGATCCTATAGAGCTTGAAAGACAAGTCTGTGAGTAGCGAACTGAAGCAAGTTGCTCAAGGATGCCACAACTCAGGTGTTGTCCTATAGTTTTTACGATGTGAAATGGTACTGCTTTCGAACAACGACGCATGAGAGGGAACGACCTAATGCAACAACAATTAATAGTGGATTGGTGACTATAGGGTAGGATGGGACCAATACTACTGTTGAATACTATGGACTAACTGAAGAAATAATTGAGCTATATTTCCATGGTATCAAACCTCTCAAAGTTATGTTATTCAATTGTCATTGGTCCCATCCATTCACGGGAGTTAGATGGGACACATCACTTGGGCTGGTTGAAGTTGCACATCAATCAGTACTACTGGCCAATGAGCCATTTATTGTGGCTCAGCAAGCCATGCAAGTATACTACATCTCATACCCATGCAAAACTATGCGTAGTCTAGTGGATTGGTGGGTAGTACATAAGGTACAACCATATGGTAAAATACCTACCCCTACTGAGCAGGACTACAACATCGAGGCAAATAATGGTGTTGACCTATTCTTTCAAGAAGTTGGACTGTTAGGAACATTTCAAATAATAATTGGGGAAGAGGATGACGGATAGATGGCGTTCAAATCGGTGCCAAGGAGGTTGTCAACGAAGAGGACATGGAACTACTTAATTGCTTAGGCATTCATGGCACCAAAGGGGATGTGATCGAGTCAACACCATCTGATAGTGACGATGACTTTTTAGAGGGCCCATATAGAGAGGATCCCATTGTAGACGACTTCTTCTAAGCATCATCTTGTTGTATTTCTTTCGTCTATTTGCTGCATGTATTATTTTTTTTGTTGAAATGTGCAACTTTTTGGACACTTACTTGATTACGCTATATTAATTTGTAACAGTTAGTTTCATGCAAATTATTTAAGATTTAGTTCCACTTTTGACCACCTCGATACTTGCTGCGGCCTGGGATTCACCATCTTTAGAATATACCATTATGGACAATCCTAATTGTATTACTTGTACAGTGACATGTCACTAGTTAGATTTTCAGTTTGATGGCTAGTTTTTTATACATTATGTCAACTATTGAGATATTAACTTTCCTATGGTTTTGATAATCTATACATTATGATAGATTTGTAACATTTTCAGTTTCAAGCCAAGTTGTTTAACCACATGATTTCCTTAATTTTTTCCCAAACATATATAGTTTCGTGTTGTCTGGCCTAAGTTCCCTGGATGGGAAAGATGAGTTGGTATCTATGATCTGACGTAAGGAGAAAGTATATTGTCATAATAAGTTTCATAATGTTTGTGTGTGTATTCAAAGAATGCAGTGTCACATTCACCTTTGTTCCCATTTTGATTATAATACTTGACACACTATAGTTGAGTGGTATGCCAGCTGCAAATATCTTAATGTTTAATTTCATTTAAGGACACCAAACAATGAGGGGCGTCGGAGGGCGAGATACTCGGCGAGGCGAGCATCCTGTCTTCCACGAGGCGATCCCATGCCATGAAGGCGAGAGGGGTACGCATACAACTCCTAGGGAGGCAAAAGGGTAGCATGCACCCGGAGGGTAGGGTGAAAATGGATCGAACACGGATGGATAATGGGTTTGCCATATTTGTTTTCATATTTTTCCCGATGCGAATGCGGTGCGAATACCTCGGATACGAATCATTATCTGAAACAAATACGAATCGAAATGAATACGATCATGGATATTTTTCAGAACATGAAAACCCCTTAAATTGTATACCATAAATTAAGGAAAAAATATAACTAGTTTGTTTGATGCAAATATTCATGAATTATTCATATTTTCAGCAACCACACATAACATTGACACTAGCAAGATTCATTAATTAGTTCATCACAAACATAACACTTAGTTTATGACATTTAACTCATAAGTCATAAGTCATAACTCACAAGTCATCACACATTTACACTTAGTTCATCGCATACATCAAACTTAGTTCATCACATATATAAAACTTAATTCATCACATACATATATAAAACTTAGTTCACACTTACACTACTACAAAAGGGGGCTATACTGGACGCCTCATCACATACGATTCCCTAGAACTATCGGTATTAAATATAATCACGGACAGTTTTGGCTTAGCTCACGTTTGTGTTATTGGATGCGATAAAAACCGTCTGTGAAGATGTAATATCATAGACGGTTCATGTTGAAAACTGTCTATGAAATATCACAAACGGTCAGACGGTTCATAACAAGAATGGCTCGTGATAATTTTATATCACATACGGTTTGTAGTTGGAACCGTCTGTGATATGTTGAAGCCCTTCGGTTCCCATGCGATGCGTCTCTTTGTCTCGCGCGCAGACATTACGATGCATCCTTCATCTCGTGCGCCGATATTACAATTAATCTCGGTTTATGATACATTTTAAAAGAATGATCATGTCTTTCACATCCTCTATCAACAATCAGTAGAGTTACCAAACTCGATCACTATGGTATTGACAGATTGGAAGCAACCTACCTTAGTAACAGGAGTGCGTAGTTTTCTCGGTTTGGCCGAATACTATAGACGCTTCATAGAAGGATTCTCCAAACTTTCCAAACCAATGACCCATCTGCTTAAAAAAGGAAAAGAAGTATGAATGGACTGAAGCTTGTGAAAAGAGTTTTCAAGATTTAAAGAAAAGATTAACATCTGTAACAGTGTTGATCTTGCTAGACATACATCAGGACTTTGAAGTCTATTATGATGCTTCACGTCAAGGTCTTGGTTACGTATTCAGGCAAGGGGGAAAAGTTGTAACTTACGCATCTAGACAACTCCGTCCTCACGAAGACAACTACCCAACTCATGATTTGGAGTTAGCAGTAGTAGTGCATGCCTTCAAAATTTGGTGGCATTACATGATTGGAAATTATTGTGATATCTACATAGACCAGAAGAGCCTCAAGTACATTTGATTACAATTTGGATGTCCATTACCATCCTGGAAAGGCTAGTGTAGTTGCTGATGCATTAAGCCGTATGTCCTACTGCAATAACATTATGATTCAAGAGCATCAACCTGAGCTATACAAAGAATTTGAGGAGCTCAACCTTCGTTTAATAGAACAAGGCACCCTAGATGTTGTGGAAGCGCATCCAACTCTAGAAGAGCAGATCAAGACTGCTCAAGAGGGACACCAGTCTGTAAGTTCAAGCACCTCATAGCCAAAGGAAAACCCTAAGATGATCGAAGATCAGTAAGGAATCATATGGTATGGAAAACATCTCTTGGTTCCCCACCAGAAGGAACTTAAGGAATTGATTCTGAAAGAAGCTGATAGCTCAGCATATACCCTGCATTCAGGCAGCACCAAGTTGTATCAAGACACGAAGATTCTGTATTGGTGGCCGCGAATGAAAAGAGACGTCGCCGAGTTTGTAGCTTGTTGTGATGTATGCCAGCGAATCAAAGCCGAACATCAGAGACCAGCAGGATTGCTTCAACCGCTACATATCCCTACGTGGAAATGGGAATAAATTAGAATGGATTTCATTACAGGCCTTCCTCAAACCAAGTCTGGTTGTGACTCAATGTGTGTTATAGTGAATAGATTGACTAAAGTCGCCCATTTCATCCCAGTGAAGACAACTTACAAGGGAGACAAGTTAGCAGAGTTGTACATAGCTCGTATTATATGCCTACATGGAGTACCCAAGAGGATACTTTCGGATTGAGGTTCTCAGTTCACCTCGCACTTCTGGGCTAGTTTGTGTGATGCCTTTGGGACACACCTCGCTTTCAGCACAATGTATCATCCTCAGGCTGATGGTCAGACCAAAAGAACAAATTAGATTCTAGAAGACATGCTTCGATCTTTTGCTTTAGAATTCACCGTAGACTGGGAGAAATGTGTACCGTATGCTGAGTTTGTATACAACAACAGTTTTTAGTCAAGTCTGAAAATGTCCCCGTTTGAAGAGCTCTATGGAAGAAAATGTATAACTCCAATGCATTGGTCAGAATCAGGTGAAGGATATATATTCAGACCAGATACTCTTAAGCAAGCAGAAGAGAAAGTTTGGTTAATCAGAGATTGCCCTCAAGCAACTCATTCCAGACAAAAAGTGTTATGCCGACAACGGTCGAAGGGAATTAATCTTTGAAGTTAGAGATAATGTGTATCTCAAAGTGTCATCGCTTCGTGGAACTCAAAGATTTAAGGTGAAAGGCAAGCTCGCACCAAGATACACAGGCCCGTTCCTACCGCCAAATGTGTAGAAGTCGCCTATCAGCTGGAGCTACCGGAAAGTTTATTGGACGTTCACAACGTGTTTCACATCTCTCAGCTTAAGAAATGTCTCTGAGTACCTGAAGAGAAGACTCCAATCGAAGCCATCGCCCTTCAAAAGGACCTGACCTATCCGGAGTATCCGATCAAGATCCTTGACATGATAAAGAAGCAAACAAGTCGTCAGATCATCCGCCATTGTAAAGTCCAGTGGAGCAATCACCCAGTAAGAGAAGCCACCTGGGAGTGTGAAGACCAGTTAAAGCTGGATTTCCCGTCCTTGTTCTCGGACCAGCTCGAATCTCGGGGTCGAGATTCCATTTAAGGAGGGTAGGTTTGTAACATTCACATTTTTGAAAGACAATTAGATTTTTGTTTTCAAAATTTTCAAATTGAAATTCAATTGAAATTCAATCGTACCTTTGATTTTGGGCACCCGATTTGGCCCAGTTCTCCCCTCTGGCCCGGCCCACTCTGTCCTGGCCCAACGGGCCTGCTCCTCCCCCTCCTTGCTCCCTCCCAGTGCCGCTGCCTCATGGATCTGCGCCTGCACCTGTGCGAATGTGGCCGCATTGCCTAGACCCCCCTTTCTTGTCGGATCCCAAAATTCCGATTCGGAATCCTCTGTGTTTCGTGCACCAGTCCAGGATCACGCTAGTGCACACAGTGTTAACAAAGGTGGATATCGATCCACACCAGCGAATAATAGCATAAACGATAAATAAATAAAGGTTTGACCTTACGGTCGAGTTTACATTTATTTAAGCCACGCAGGCTAACAGAGAAATAAAGCGTGAAACATAAGCGGCGGTGGCACCCCATCGATTCACCACAGTAACCGATCGGGTCAAGACCTCGCGATTAGGCACCTTCGATAAACTCCTCCTCGAAAGTGGTGAAGACTCCTCCTCTTACGCTTGATTCGTCAAAACAAGCGTGAGTACACACCGTACTCGCAAGCCACACCACGAGATGCAATATATATATACATGCCGGCTTTTCACAGCGGAAAGGCATTCGATGGTTCTTTGCATAAATGCAATGTTTGCAATTGAATAATAAATATACATTGATAACAGGTAAAACAATTAGATAACAATAATTTGATAATTGATTTCACAAAGACGCTGCAGCTAAACCGATTATTCACATAGCGGATGATTTATATCACACGGCTCCTCCCCACAGCTTTTCGAAAAACTACCCTAGTGTGAAATTCCCGAGCATGCCCATGACATGACGCGCTATTCGAATAGATTATATTATACTCGCAGAGTTGTACACTTTACCCACAAGATATAATTAGTGTAGCTAGCACTAACCATAACAAAGCATTTCGGATCCGCATCGTACTATGCTAGGCCTGTCTCAAAATGACATGTGGTTGTGCAGATAGGCTCGGTTCAATGGCACACATGGTGAGGTCCTTAATTGACCAAGGCAAGACTACCATTTGCTAACTATGCCACATGATTAGCTCCCATGCACACAGTTCACACGATCCACCATTTCACACAAGATCCACCACATGCCTCGGTCTAAATCCTTTTACCACCCGATTGATTAAGTGCAACACATGCCATAACAAAGACACAAGTACACACAGATTTTACCACACGATTGCATATTCACTTAGTCGGGTTTAATAACCGCGGTCTCACATGACATGGTGATTCGTGGCATGGCTAAGCAATCTAATCGCACTAACCAACCCACGTTGGTGCTACAATATTACCAACTAAATATCAACTAGGGTGACAAAGGATCAAGGCATAACAATTATACAAGGAAGGCATAACAATATGGAATTAACTACTACACCCAAAACATTTAAATAAATACTTGAATTAAGATGCAGTAACTTAAATTAAAATACTTTTAGCAAACTGGGAATCAAGATGGTCAAGGGTATAGCTTGCCTTGGAATAGGTTCAGGTGCTGGTCTTGGTCTTGGAAAGCTCCTTCTTCCTCAAACCCTCCGTATATCGTCAAGTCTACTGCAACAAAGCAAACAACAAGAATAAATAAATAACAGAAGCAATTAACTCCCATAAAATAATTAAAAATCTCCAATAAATAGATCTTGATTTTATACAAATTTAGAAATTTGAATGGATGGATTTGGAGTTAGGATGCAAAAGTTATGAGGTTCCAAAGTTTGGAACAAAAGAAAACCCTAAAAATAGGATTTATTGGAATTCCGAATTATTTCTCAAAAGAAAAATCGGATTATTGCGCAAGCATGACATCAGCATGACGTCAGCCCTGGAAAAACCGGAAAATATAAATAAAGAAATCGGCGTGTGGGGCCCACACGTCAGGGACACGGCCCACGGTGGACCAGGTCCACCGAGCCTCTGAGGATCTGGTCGGGCTGAGCTGGCGCGCCCGTGCGCGTGGCGCTGACGCGGCGCCCACGTAGCTGACACGCACGCACGGAGAGGTGAGGTGGCTGGCTGATCGGGCTCCACGTCAGCGGACGACAACGGCGGCGGCGGCTCTGGACGGACCGGCAACGGCGCTGCGGTGATCGCCGGCGAGAGTGAGTGGCACCACGGAAGCTCACTCGATCGAACCTTTGGTCTTGGTCTAGGCACAAGAGGACGACGAGGTGGCGGCGCGAGCTCAAGCGGCGAGGCGTTCGGGTTTTGTCGGGTGGCTACTCGGTGAGGTCCAGCGGCGTGGGTGGTAGCTGGAGGTAGGTCTGGGACGGCGGACTTGGCGACGGGCTCCACGGAGGCAGGGCGTCACCGGCGGCGGCGCAATTGAAGTTTTTAGGGTTTCGGTGACCGAAACCCAAATCCTAAACCGCGGCGGCTCTAGGGCTCTTGGGGTGAGGTGGTTGGCGGATCTGGTAAACGGAGGTGCTGGCGATCCCTGGGACCTATTTGTAGGCCCTGGGGTGGACTGGGGTGGCGAGATGGCGGCGGGGTTTAACGGAGTCCGAAACGAACGCGCGAAGAAAACGGGATAGCAGCAGCGGATTTGAACTCAAAAGTGTTTGAAAGAGTCCGGGGACGAGAGGGCTTCTAGAAGGCGTCGTCCGTGCGAAGAATCGGGGCCGTTTGCGAACTTGTCGGACGGAGCTCGGCGACGCAAAAATGGCGGACGCGGCGTTCACGCGGAGACGAAGAAGAACGTTCGGGGGCGATGACCTCGGCGGGCCCACACATCGAGAGAAGGCAAGGCGCGTGAGCGGAGATCGATCGTCGCTCGCGATCAAACGGTGAGGTTTAACGGAGCGCGTGGAGAGAGAGAGCAGCGCGAGATCAAGCGTCCAATGCGGTCGGACGCCACGAAGGATCGGCCGAGATGAGCAGGATCGGGCGAAGGATTTCGGCCCAACTACTATTTGGAGATTTAAAATAGCTTTTCTTTTTAAGAAAATACCAGAAATCCAAATAAGCAATGGAAAATAGCAAGTGAGCTTAGAAAAATTCCAGAAAATTCTAGAAAATACAACCAAGCTCATAGAATCCAATAAAAATAGTTTTGACTATTGTCCATGTTGGAATTATTCATATTATATTGATTGTTACCCAAAGTCCAATATTAAGCTTTTAAATTAAATTCAAATAAATCCAGATGGTGAATTTTCTTCCTACTAACTAAATTAAAGGATTTCGAAAGCTCTGAAAATTTGGGATGTTACAAACCTTCCCCCCTTAATGGAATCTCGACCCCGAGATTCAGGCTAGCTAGAGAAAAGGCTAGGGAACTCGGCTTTCAACTATTCTTCACGTTCCCACGTTGCTTCTCCTTCTGAGTGGTTACTCCACTGGACTTTGCAGAAACGAACGGTCTTGCTTCTGGTGCGGCGCTCTGCGACATCCAGAATCTTGACCGGCTGCTCCTTGTAGGTGAGGTCTTCTTTTAGTTCAATCGAATCCAACGGTGCTTTTTCTTCTGGTACACGAAGACACTTCTTGGTGTGAGGCGTGGAAGACATCATGTACTCCGCTAGCGATTGGGGCGCTCAAGCGATAAGCCACTTCTCCACGGCGTTCCAAAATCTTGAGCGGACCAACATACCGAGGCAAGTTTCCCTTTGGCGTGGAACCTTTTCACACCTCGAGGCGTAACTCGAAGATACACAAAATCTTCTGACTCAAAACTGAGATCGCGACGACGATTGTCGGCATAACTCTTCTGCCTCGACTGAGCTATCTTTAATCTTTCTCTGATCATGGACACTTGCTTTTCTGCTTCTTGAATAATATCCGGACCAAAGATCAGACGTTCACGGTTTACGACCCGAGTTCAGCGGGTTTACTGCGGAGCGACCATACAAAGCGCAAGCGGTGACATTTGCATCGCTTGATAGCTGTTATTGTACGAGAACTCTGCATAAGGTAAACTCTTATCCCAACGGGTAGCATTTGCTAGAGCACAGGCTCTCAACATATCTTCTAGTATCTGATTGACCCTTTCGGTCTGTTCATCCGTGCTGGGATGATATGCGATCTTGAAATTCGATGAGTCCCAAGGGCTTCTGCAGACTATGCCAAAAGCGGAGGTGAACGAGATCCTCGATCGACACTATCTTCTTGGGCACACCATGCAAGCGATAATTCTTGACATATCTGACTCGCGACGATCTCACAGTATGTGGTTTTGGCCGCAGAAATGGGCCACTTTAGTGAGGCGGTCCACTATTACCCAAATCGAATCGCAACCCGATTGAGTCTTGGGTAAACCGGTAATGAAATCCATTCCGATTTCTTCCCACTTCCATTCTGGAATCTTCAAAGGTTGCAACAGACCTGCTGGTCTCTGATGCTCTGCTTTTACCTTCTGACAAACGTCGCACAAGGCAACGAACTCTGCGACGTCTCGCTTCAGGTTTGGCCACCAAAATTTATTCTTAACATCCTGATACATCTTAGTACTACCAGGGTGAATCGAATACCTCGAGTCATGGGCCTCCTTTAAAATTAGCTGTCTCAAACCATCAATATCTGGAACACAGATACGTTCATTGATCCACAGTATGTCCTGATCATCCACTGTGAAGTCCTTGAACTTCCCTTCTGTCATCTTCTTCTTGATGTCGGAGATCTCTGAGTCTTTCGGCTGAGCTTCGCGAATCTGCTTCTCCAAAGTAGACTGCACTTCTAAATTTGCCAAAAATCCATCAGATACTACTTCTAGCTTCAGCTTCTGGAATTCCTCTTGAAGTTCTGAACAAAGCTCTTTCATTTCCAAAGCATTGCAATGGCTCTTACGGCTCAAAGCATCGGCGACAACATTGGCTTTGCCAGGATGGTAATGAATTCCAAGATTATAATCCTTTATTAACTCCAGCCATCTTCTCTGTCTCATATTCAGTCCGATGAGTGAAAATATATTTCAAGCTTTTATGATCTGTATATCTCGCAATGATTACTGGCGAGGTAATGACGCCAAATCTTCAAAGCATGCACTACTGCTGCTAATTCTAGATCATGAGTAGGATAATTCTCTTCATGAGGCCTTAACTGCCTTGACGCATACGCGACAGCTCTTCTTTCTTGCATCAGGACACATCCTAATCCTTGACGCGATGCATCACAATAGATATCAAAATCCTTGCGAATATCCGACAAAATCAGCACTGGGGCCGAAGTCAGGCACTTCTTCAACTCTTGGAAACTTTCTTCACAGGCTGGGGTCCAGGTAAACTTTTTCTCTTTCTTCAACAATTGCGTAAGAGGTTTAGCAATTGACGAGAATCCTTCAATAAAACGGCGATAATATCCTGCCATTCCCAAGAAACTACGAATTTGAGTACTTGATCTTGGCGGCTCCCAATTCATTCTGACTTTAACCTTTAGGGTCAATTGCTACTCCTTCTTTTGTCATCACATGACCGAGAAATCAACTTTCTTCTTCCAAAAGTCACACTTGCTGAACTTGGCATACAACCGATGTCCTCTGAGCTTCTCTAGGATTAATCTCAAATGTTACAGATGTTCTTCTTCTGACTTTGAGTATACCAAAATATCATCAATAAACACTACCACGAACTTATCCAAATATTCCATGAATACTTTGTTCATCATGTTCATGAAGTAGGCAGGGGCATTAGTCAATCCAAAAGACATGACTAGAAATTCATAATGTCCATACCGGGTTGAGAAAGCGGTCTTTGGTATATCTTTAGGACAAATCTTCAATCGATGGTAACTCGATCGCAGATCGATCTTGGAGAATACTCGGCTCCTTTCATCCAGTCGAACAAATCATCTATTACGGGCAATGGGTACTTATTCTTGATGGTGACTTCGTTGAGAGAACGATAATCGATACACATTCTCATACTTCCATCTTTCTTCTTGACGAACAAAGCGGTGCTCCCCATGGCGACGAACTAGGTCTTACAAAACCTTTCTCCAAGGTTCTTCTATCCGCTTCTTCATTTCCACAAGTTCATCGACCGCATCCGATAGGGTCTCTTGAAATTGGTCTTTCACGGCACTAGATCGATGACAAACTCAATGTCACGGTCCGGTGGCATTCTGGTAATTCCTCTGAAATACGTCCGGTAATCTCGACTACGGTACATCTTCCAAAGAAACTGTCTTCAGACTGTTGACTACCAAATGTCCATCACGTACTGAGGTGGCTAGAAATTCTACCTTATTTCCTGTGGTATCCTCAATTGTTACGGCTCTTGGCCATAATCTAGCAATCGCTTTATGTTTGGATAACCAATCCATACCAAGGATGACATCTATGGTGCGAGTGTCTAGAACTATTAGGTTGGCTAGAAACTCAACTCCGCCTATGAGTAGCCTAGCTCCTAAACATCCAACTTTAGAACTTAGCTCTGCTCGGTATTCGACTAACAGTATGCTTAAGTTGCATAACTTTCAAATTATTCTTGGTTGTAAAATTTCAGATACAAGCGAATGCGAAGCTCCGTAATCAAAGCGTAATCGATGCAGTCTTGAATTTACTAGAAACTTACCCGATACAACGTCGGGTGCTTCTTGGGCTCCTTCGAGTGGCGTGATTGACACGCCTCGACCATCGATTAATGGCGCTCCTCGGATTGACCGGTAGCTTGAGAAGTTCCTTGATGGTTGCCTGCATCGGCGTCTTGGTGGTGTGTTCCCAAGGTTGAAGCGTCTTCGGAGTAATAGTCCCATTCTGCGGACATCGGTTGGCGAAATGCCCTGGTGGCGACGAGGTAAAACAAACTCGGTTGTATTACGTGGGTTGCTTCTTCGGATTGGGGTTGGTGGTGTAGGGTTGCGAAAGTTACGAGCAATCGGGCGAAATCTTTGAAGTTGGTGCGGGTGGTCCGCGAGTGCGTGGTGGAAAACGGCTAAATCGCGGTGGAATCATTCTTGCCCTCAGCTGGGGTTGGTGACTTCCTTGCTGAGCCATTCTGCGCTTACGATGATCTTCCAATTCCTTGCGCTTATCCTCTAGAATCAAAGCCTTGTTGATTAATTCTTGAAAATCAAGAAAGGTGTGGGCGATCAAGTTGACTTGAAGTCCAGTGTTCAATCCTTTCAAAAAACGACTCTGACGAGCCTTGTCAGTGGCGACATCTTCTGCAGCATATCGAGCAAGTTGAGAGAATTTGTTGAGGTAGTCGATCACTGACATTCCTCCCTGCTTGAGAGCACGGAATTCATCCTTCTTTAGATCCATGATTCCTTCTGGTACATGATACTGGCGAAAAGCAGTTGTGAACTCTTCCCAAGTAATATCTTGCGGCGTTCCATGCGCTGCACAAAAGTTTTCCCACCATTCGGCGGCAATGCCTTCCATCTGATGAGAGGCGTACAGTACTTTTTCATGATCGCTGCATTGAGTGATCAGCAGTTTCCTCTCAATGACACGAAGCCAATCATCAGCCTCTACTGGTGAGACATGTCCAGAGAAGGTTGGTGGACGGGTTCTCATAAACTCAGCCAACTTTGATGAACCCTTATTAACCATGAGCAACTGGGGCTCCATTGTGATGCTGATTGTTGTTGTTCTGGTTATTCATAGCTTGCATCTGATTCATCATGGTGTACATCAGCTGGGTCTGAGCTGTCATGAATGCTCCAAAATTCTGCAGATCGACTGAAGGTGCTTGTGGTGGAATTGCTTCTCCGGGGGTCTGTTCCTGTCCTTCTGATACCGGAGTATCGGAACCACTTGCAGCAGCTTGACGAGTCT
This sequence comes from Hsuehochloa calcarea, assembly GCA_036346395.1. Lineage (NCBI taxonomy): Eukaryota > Viridiplantae > Streptophyta > Magnoliopsida > Poales > Poaceae > Hsuehochloa > Hsuehochloa calcarea. Next base: position 21,207,374 of record CM070615.1, read on the forward strand.
GAACCATCTGGTGAATCTCCAGGGGTTAGATAAGGTAGCAAGCACAAGATAAGTTGTAGAACTAAGCGGGGAGGTAAAACCCAACAACATATTTTAAGAAAGCTCAACTGAAACTCTTATATTGATTAAGATAATAGTATGGCTTGCAACAATGCCTAACGGCCTTTGCAGCTCATACTTGCACACAAAAATAAGGACGAACTTAAGCACACCAAACTACCGCCTAAAGGGCGACTCAAGACTTAATACTGGCTAAGCCCGAAATAACTCGAACAGACTACTCAATTAAATAGCCTCCATGACCTTGACGGTGCTCCCGCCTCTGTAGACTCGAAAGTGGTGGCATCCTCAAACCGATCCCGATGTCCGGGGATGGTGCAACAGGCGCAGTGTCCTCGTGCAGTCTTCTTTGGTGCTTCGCTCTGCTTGCCTCTGTTGGCTCTTACGGTTCACCGGTCCATCGACTTCTTCAGGTCTTCCTCTTGATGTCTTCTTCGTGATCGTGTCGTCCATAAAGAGTTTCTTCTAAAATGGCGATCATTTCTTGACTCTCTCAAGAGTCTCATAGGTACCTCCACTCTGTGCGGCTAACTCCAACGATTCTTCTGACGTGCGCGAATCGGGCGAGATGCACGACGGTGGCGTTGTCTTCTCCCTCCATAGATGGAAAACGTGCGATAAGATCCACGTCGGAAGTGCGGGGATGATAACGAAAAGCGTGTCCGAAGCTCGAGTAGATGTTGCAGATCCTCGGGATGGCAAGGCGTGAAGACTCTGGATTGCTTCAATCCAAATACTCCTTCGAGTGAGATGTTCAATGGTTTACTCGCCTTGGTGTTACTCGCGTAGATGGTCAAATGGCGATTACTCCACGATCTCGGCCGTTCACAATCCAAGCAACGCCACGGTACAATGGACGATCGAACCTCCAAGTACTTGTAGCAACTTCCAAAGCTCGGCGGCAAGTCCTCCTTGCGCTCTCCATAACTCTGAAGGCGAGGCATCTGTCAAGATGGACAAGGATATGAAAACAACTTTTAAACAGCGGGGAGAGAAAGAATTTCAGCAATAGTTAAGGAGTTCAATTAATCTTGTAAGTTAATTTTGCTTTAGAAAATAGTTTTGGACTCACTAAGAACGGCCAATCTAACTAGGGTCAAGACCTACGATCGGTATGGCTCGATACCACCTCTGCCGGATCCCAAAATTCCGATTCGAATCCTCGTGTTTCGTGCACGATCCAGATCACGCTAGTGCACAGTGTTAACAAAGGTGGATATCGATCCACACCAATGAATAATAGCATAAGCGATAAATAAATAAAGGTTTGACCTTACGGTCGAGTTTACATTTATTTAAGCCACGCAGGGCTAACAGAGAAATAAAGCAGCGGAAACATAAACAGCAGTGGCACCCCATCGATTCACCACAGGCAACCGACTGGGGTCAAGACCTCGCGATTAGGCACCTTCGATAAACTCCTCCTCGAAAGCTGGTGAAGACTCCTCCTCTTCTGCTTGATTCGTCAAAACAAGCGTGAGTACACACCGTACTACTGCAAGCCACACCACGAGATGCAATATATATATACATGCGGCTTTTCACAGCGGAAAGGCATTCGATGGTTCTTTGCATAAATGCAATGTTTGCAATTGAATAATAAATATACATTGATAACAGGTAAAACAATTAGATAACAATAATTTGATAATTGATTTCACAAAGACGCACACAGCTAAACCGATTATTCACATAGCGAGATGATTTATATCACACAGCTCCCTCCCCACACGCTTTCTGAAAACTACCCCTAGTGTGAAATTCCGAGCATGCCCATGATCATGACGCGCTATTCGAATAGATTATATTATACTCTGCGAGTTGTACACTTTACCCACAAGATATAATTAGTGTAGCTAGCACTAACCATAACAAAGCATTTCGGATCCGCATCGTACTATGCTAGGCCTGTCTCAAAGCAGACATGTGGTTATGCAGATAGGCTCGGTTCAATGGCACACATGGTGAGGTCCTTAATTGACCAAGGCAAGACTACCATTTGCTAACTATGCCACACTGATTAGCTCCCATGCACACAGTTCACACGATCCACCATTTCACACAAGATCCACCACATGCCTCGGTATAAATCCTTTTACCACCCAGCTTGATTAAGTGCAACACGTGCCATAACAAAGACACAAGTACACACAGATTTTACCACACAGATTGCATATTCACTTAGTCAGGTTTAATAACTGCAGTCTCACATGACATGGTGATTCGTGGCATGGCTAAGCAATCTAATCGCACTAACCAACCCACGTTGGTGCTACAATATTTACCAACTAAATATCAACTAGGGTGACAAAGGATCAAGGCATAACAATTATACAAGGAAGGCATAACAATATGGAATTAACTACTACACCCAAAACATTTAAATAAATACTTGAATTAAGATGCAGTAACTTAAATTAAAATACTTTTAGCAAACTGGGAATCAAGATGGTCAAGGGTATAGCTTGCCTTGGAATAGGTTCAGGTGCTGGTCTTGGTCTTGGAAAGCTCCTTCTTCCTCAAACCCTCCAGAAGTATCGTCGAAGTCTACTCGCAACAAAGCAAACAACAAGAATAAATAAATAACAGAAGCAATTAACTCCCATAAAATAATTAAAAATCTCCAATAAATAGATCTTGATTTTATACAAATTTAGAAATTTGAATGGATGGATTTGGAGTTAGGATGCAAAAGTTATGAGGTTCCAAAGTTTGGAACAAAAGAAAACCCTAAAAATAGGATTTATTGGAATTCCGAATTATTTCTCAAAAGAAAAATCGGATTAATGCGCAAGCATGACATCAGCATGACGTCAGCCCTGGAAAAACCGGAAAATATAAATAAAAAGAAATCCTGACGTGTGGGGCCCACACGTCAGGGACACGGCCCACGGTGGACCAGGTCCACCGAGCCTCTGAGGATCTGGTCGGAATGGTTGGCGCCCGTCGCGGCGCGTGGCGCGCGCGCCCACGTAGCTGACACGCACGCACGGAGAGGTGAGGTGGCTGGCTGATCGGGCTCCACGTCAGCGGACGACAACGGCGGCGGCGGCGGCTCTGGACGGACCGGCAACGGCGCTGCGGTGATCGCCGGTGAGTGAGTGGCACCGGTGGAAGCTCACTCGATCACGAACCTTTAGTACTTGGTCTAGGCACAAGAGGACGACGGAGGTGGCGGCGGCGAGCTCAGGCGCGAGGCGTTCGGGTTTTGTCGGTGGCTACTCGGTGAGGTCCAGGCGGCGTGGGTGGTAGCTGGAGGTAGGTCTGGGGACGGCGGACTTGGCGACGGGCTCCACGGAGGCAGGGCGTCACCGGCGGCGCAATTGAAGTTTTAGGGTTTGGTGGCCAAACCCAAATCCTAAACCGCGCGCTCTAGGGCTCTTGGGGTGAGGTGGTTGGCGGATCTGTAAACGAGGTCTTGGCGATCCACAGGACCTATTTGTAGGCCACAGGGTGGCGAGATGGCGGCGGGGTTTAACGGAGTCCGAAACGAACGCGCGAAGAAAACGGGATAGCAGCAGCGGATTTGAACTCAAAAGTGTTTGAAAGAGTCCGGGGACGAGTGGGCTTCTAGAAGGCGTCGTCCGTGCGAAGAATCGGGGCCGTTTGCGAACTTGTCGGACGGAGCTCGGCGACGCAAAAATGGCGGACGCGGCGTTCACGCGGAGACGAAGAAGAACGGTTCGGGGACGATGACCTCGGCGGGCCCACACGTCAGAGAGAAGGCGAGGCGCGCGTGAGCGGAGATCGATCGTCGCTCGTGATCAACTACCGAGGTTTAACGGAGCGCGTGGAGAGAGAGAGCGCAGCGCGAGATCAAGCGTCCAATGCGGTCGGACGGCCACAAAGGATCGGTGAGATGAGCAGGATGGGCGAAGGATTTCGGCCCAACTACTATTTGGAGATTTAAAATAGCTTTTTTTTAAGAAAATACCAGAAATCCGAATAAGCAATGGAAAATAGCAAGTGAGCTTAGAAAAATTCCAGAAAATTCTAGAAAATACAACCAAGCTCATAGAATCCAATAAAAATAGTTTTGACTATTGTCCATGTTGGAATTATTCATATTATATTGATTGTTACCCAAAGTCCAATATTAAGCTTTTAAATTAAATTCAAATAAATCCAGATGGTGAATTTTCTTCCTACTAACTAAATTAAAGGATTTCGAAAGCTCTGAAAATTTGGGATGTTACATTTCTCCTCCTCCCCGTGTCGCCCGCTCCGACCTTGGCGCGCCCATAGCCCCCTTCCCCTCATTCCCAGCGTCGTCGCCGCTCCTCGCCTTGGCGCGCGCCGGACCCCTCCCCCTACTCGGCCTCAGACCACCCCACGCCCGTGCGCCGGCCGACCCGCACCGACCTTCTCCGCCGCGCCTCCTGCGCCAGTGCCCGCCGCCCGTGTGGCGTGCTCCCCCGCGCCGCGCGCTCCTCCTTCCCCACCATACCCGGCTCCTCTCCCCCCTTCGGCTACAAAAAGATGACTACGCCTCCTCTTCTTCCACTCCCCTACCTCGCCTCCTTCTCCCCCTCCGAGCCGAGCCTCGCTGTCGCCTCCGGCCCCTTCTTCCCCACTGTGGTTGCCGTCGCCTCCACCCCCTTCTTCCCCACCGTGGTCGCCGCCGCCCAGACGAATCCCATGCTCCCGAGCCGCTGTCGCCTCCACCTCTGGCTTCCCCACCTCCCAACGCCACCCGAGCTCCGCCCCTTCTCCCCCGCGCCACCGCCCTCGCTCCCGTGCAACCCCTCGTCTCCCCTCCTTCTCTCTCTCTGCGAACAGACGATGCGAAGCATCGGCCGCGCCAACACAAGCGTCGTTTTAACCCCCCCAACCCCGCGCCATCACTGATAGGTGGGCCCGGCTACTGTAGCTGTGCGCCGGTGCGCGTGGACTCGGTCCACACACTGTGCGGTGGATGAAGCACTGTTCATGGGCCACGTGTCAGCATGTGATTTTTTTCGGTTTTCTAATTTTCTTTTCAATTAAAAATTCTTTAGAAAAGCTTCAAAAATTCCTCTCCTTCGTTATAACTCCAAAAATTATGAAATTTGTTCCTAAAATTTTATAAATTCAAGATCTTACTAATGGCACTGGTCTTGTTTAATTTGGAGATCATTTGTTATGGGTTTTGTATTTATTTACTCTACTTGCTGTTGTGCCTTTTCTTGTACATTCGTCCGATTATAGTTTGAAGACGCGGGAGACCTCCACTTCGATCAAGCTCAGGAATACCAAGACCCTACTACCTTTAACCAAGGCGAGTCAATACTTTGATCATTTTGAGCCTACATTTTATGCAAAAGTGTATTTATTTAAAATATCAAAATTGCATGCTTTATTTCTGTAATCAAATGTATGTTAAAGCTTAAGGTAGTTAAGCACTCATTTGATGATTAATTAATTATTATACATCCTTTGATAATTGAATCCATATTCCATGTCACCCTAGTAGATATGTGGCAAATACTAGCATAAGTTGTACTTAAGCGACATTCTAGTCTTGCTTAAGTACCAGGACAATAAATGTCCTAATCATCATCTTTTAATCGTGAAACGGGTTTTGGGCAGTCATTGTGGGTAAAGGACTGGCGTGTTGTGATAATTAGCTTTTCCTTCCCAAAACACTAAACAACTTGCTAGTACCACATCTGGGCGGATGGAAAGAGTGGTGGGTGCCGTCGTGCATGAGAGTGGTTGGTAGGTGGTATGAACCGCCCAGATGAATTAAGGACTTAATCTTGTCATGACCTCCTGTGTGAAACAAGTATAACTGCAAGTCTGCAAAGTGCAACTTGGCTTAGTAAAATTATTAAACCTTGAATGTCATCCCACTGGTCGGTGACTCAGAACGTGTAAGTGCGTGTTGCGACCGGCATGAAACGGACACCGTGGTAAGGTGAAGTTGCCAGCTGTGCTAGTCGTTGTGGTCGGGGACAGCTGCGCTAGTTGTTGTGGTGAACATCCCTCCCAACTTATGGGCGTGGCCCATATGGGTGAGATGACGGAAGGGGCGAGGTAGTTTGAAAGGTTACTGTGACGATCGCTCAACTACATGACTACAGAATCATGTAAGGTAATGAGTATGATTATCTCTTGTGGGTACAGTGTACAACCTCTGCAGGGTCTAAACTGTTTAAACAGTTGTGCCTACGGTCAAAGGCGGACATGAGAATTTAACTTGAGTTAGTTTTATTTCAAGAACTTTTGTGGGTGGTATGAAAACCAGATCGGCTCATCTAGCCTGAGGTTGGATTTTTTTCTGAGCAATCGAGCTCAGTGGTATGGAGGAGCGGAGGTAGCTCCATTCAAATGAAGCATGTGTAGAATCTCCGATGGAGGGAACCTCTACTGTTATTTAATATTGTACTTACTCTTTTTAATAAAATGCAATTAGTTTAAAATGCTAAGTCATAGGAATTTGTAATTATGATAATTGAAAAATATTGCTGTAGTAAATAAAAAAACCCAAGCCACCCTTGTTAAGCCATACCTGCATATTATTGCATCTTGTGTGTTAGCTCACGAGCACGGAAGTTGTGCTCGTTCTCGCTCCCCAACCCTCCGGATGATGTGGATCAAGGGACTACGCGCGTACTATGAAGAGCTAGAAGTCAACGGACAAGGAAACGATGAAGAGTAGTCTAGTCTGTAGTCTAGATCTCGCCTCAGTCTAGTGGACTCGTTCGGTACTTACATGCAATAGATATTATCCAACCCCCCTTGGGTAATATCCGTCGTACACATGTTACCTCAGTCGCTTTCCTGTGGAGAGATGAGTTCTATCCCTTTTGTTCGCGTTGTAGTTACGTTGCTTTCTATGTAATATAATCAATTTGGTCTGTCCGGCCCTTTTGTAAAATTTGGCCCGACGTGATCTATGTTACTCTGAAGTTGTAATATATTGAATGGTTTAGTTTACGCCTTGTATGGATTGATTCAAAGAATGTATTTGTGAATGCTATCTCTTGATTCGATGAATAGCGCGGTGATTTCACGAGAGGATTTGAATTTGCAAAATCCGGATCCAACATTACATCAACTTTGTCGAAAAGCAATGGCTAGAATTGACGAGCAATTCCATGGTCAAAAAGCACACTACTAGTACTAGCTGTAGTTTCTCAGCCCCTTCCATGCATCTTATACGCGGCTTGAACACGCTATAAATACCCAACAGCAAGTCTAGGTCCCATGCATGCAGGATTCATACATAGATCGAAGAAGCATAGTGGAGTGTACTACAACATGGTGCAGGCGCATCGTCTCAAGTTTCCCTTTGCTTTCCTTCTGCTTTTGATCATGGTCGTCCAAGGTAACAGCAGCTTGTATTCCCAATCTATTCTTGTCATGGCCAAGATCGAATTCTGAACATTCCTGTGCTGATCATTATCGCATTCCGCACTCTGAATATCGTTAGGGAACTGTCAGCGGTGCGCGTCGTCGAGCATCCACATCCAGCAGACCAACACCGGCAAGAAGGTCGGGGCGCTCGACACGGTGTTCGAGGTGACGGTTACGAACCGGTGCGGATGTCCGGTGAAGAACCTCTTCCTCCAAGTGAACGGCTTCTCGAGCTCCACCGCAGTCGACCCGAAGCTGTTCCGGCGGGCGGGGGCCGGCTACCTTCTCGCTGACGGCGGGCAAATCCCGAGCACCAAGTCTGTCACCTTTCGGTACTCCTGGGACCATTACTTCAAGATGACGCCGGCAAGCTTACAGGCTCAATGCTAGCTCATGATCGAGGGTGCCGAAGTATCTGTGCACACCAAGAAGCTTGATGTCGAGTGCTGTTGCAGTGTTGTTCGATGTGTTGTGCTCAGAAAATATGTAGTTCTCTTTTAGGTTGTTTAAGTTGTGCTTTCTAGTGTTTAGTGAGGAAATGATGGATTAGTTATTGTATCGGATCGCAAAAATAAAGGGTTAAGTGTTATTGCGTTGGCTGATTGTATATTTAGTTGTCTGTTAAATCATATTGCTGGAAATTTTATTTAGAGTAGTATTTCTATGCATGACCGTCACAAATATGCATCAACCTCCCAATACAACCTCCCAGTACAAGTCGCAGTGTCGCACAAATCCTGAAATATCTTCTTCGTTTTATTTTTTTGCGAAAAATGTTTCTTGAATTCGGTTTAGTGTAAGGTTGTACATTGTGTTTCGATGTACGCATCCACTTCTACAACTTTTTCTACTATTCGATAAATAGTAAATATTTTGTGTCATTGTGCTTGTCATCCCTGTGCAGTACACTGGTGATGCTTATCAAATATCAACAAGATTACCTGTCCTCTACGAGATTCAGAGAAGGTTCAACAGGACCTTTTAGCCCTTTAGGTGGATCCGACGGTTGAACAAAACATAAACAGGCACGATGACTCACTCTTATTGACTGACTTGATAACTTTTTGACTTGGAAGTTTTTGTGTCTGGCTGAGCTAACCACTTGGAAATATTCGCTCAGACGGGACATGCGCGTCTTTCTCAACAAATAATGGAGGTTAAGCTGTTTAGAGTTATCCACAACAAGTAAATAAAGAATGACCAGCTTGTACAGAAGTCATTTAGTTGACTAGCTGACTTCATACCTTGGCTGGAGTGGAGGAAGAACTAACGATCACTTTGTTGAGTACATTGGTAGGATCTAAATTAGTTCAGGTAAGACTTGAGTTTACTAGTTCACATGGATATTTGTTGTGCTGCAGCAAAATTATTCTGCCATTAGGACTTTAGAGTTCTTTCGGGTCCACACTTCGGTTGTGTTGAGTGTTAATTTGTTGTTGGGAACAAAATGATCTCTTCTATGCACACGGAAGTTTCACCTTAGGACTGGGTTCTCCTTGAACTAGTGCTTCTGTAAAAAGCTGTGGCCAGGTGTACATAATTGATAGTTGGGGGAGGAAATTTCTAACTATCAGGGCTTGCTTGGCAACTTCGAAAATTTTAACATCTGGAATAAAAACATATGTAATTCGGTGTGCACTAGGAATCCCTTCACTTACTCTGTATCTGTGTTCCCTTGTAATTTGTTGTTTGGATTACAACGGTACGTAGAAACAACTATGTCTCATGTTGTGCAAATTTGCAATGAACGTTGCAGACTAGTAGCAGCATTGAGTACCAAATCTACAACTTTTTCTACATTGGTGATGCTTATCAAATATCAACAAGATTACCTGTCCTCCACGAGATTCAGAGAAGGTTCAACAAGACTTTTTAGCCCGTTAGGTGGATCCGATGGTTCAACAAAACATAAACAGGCACGACGACTCTGTCTAATTGACTGACTTGATAACTTTTTGACTTGAACTTTTTTGTGTCATTCTGGGCTAACCACTCGGGAATATTCGTCCAGATGGGACATTAGCGTCTTTTGCAACAAATAATGGAGATTAAGCTGTTTGGAGTTCTCCACAACAAGTAAATAAAGAATGACGAGCTTGTACTGCAGTCATTTAGTTGACTAGCTGACTTGATACCTTTGCTGGAGTGGAGGAAGAAATAACGATCGCTTTGTTGAGTACTTTGGTAGGATCTTTAATTAGTTCAGGTACGACTAGAGTTTACTAGTTCAAATGGATATTTGTTGTGCTGCAGCTAAATTGTTATGCCATTTGGACTTTAGATTAGTTTTTCTCTTTCAGGTCCACACTTTAGTTGTGTTGAGTGTTGATTTGTTGTTGGATACAAAATGATCTCTTGGATGCACCTTGAAGTTTCACCTTAGGACTGGGTTCTCCTCGAACTAGTGCTTGTGTAAAAAGCTGTGGCCATGTGTACATAATTGATAGCTGGGGGAGGACATTTCTAACTATTAGGGCCTGCTTGGCAAATTCGAAAATTTTAACATCCGGGATATATATATAAAAAAACATGTAATTCCGGGTACACTAGGAATCCCTTCAATTACTCTGTATCTGTGTTCCCTTGTAATTTGTTTTTCGGATTGCAATGGTACGTAGAAACAATTATGCCTAATGCTGCGCAAATTTGCAATGAATGTTGCAGACTAGTAGCAGCATTGAGCACCAAATCTATGTTGCCCAAGGGAAAAAGAATAAATGCAAGACAACCATCTTGCCATTTCCTCACTGCTGCCGATGGAAATGGATTGAATAGTCGTCGTCCGCGCAACTCCAATAGCAGGGGAACACAGAGAGCTTATGGATTGAAGGATGAGGACAGGCTACTATGCATTCAATGCTCACAGCTGCCGCTGCAGTGCATCTCCTGGCCAACCAGACGAATCACGTCTAGGGAGATGGAGATTACCTCATCACAGGCGACGAAGCTTAGTTTGGAACTGATTGGAGGGAGGCGAGGTGAGGCAACTACGGGTGTGCGAATCTGCCTAGGCTTCGCCATTGATGACATCGGGGGAGGTTGCCGTGAGGTCTCTGTCATCACCTAGGGTTCCCTTCGCCGATGGATTCGAGGACTAGACTAGATCGATCGAGTCTAGTCCTCAGCCTCCCAATAGCTGGAGCCCTCCCAATCGAATTTTACACCGGTTTAGGCCCAAAACTGTTCTTCCAAGCAGGCCCTTACTTGCCTTTTTGTACCTTCGTAGTTCATATATAGCTGACCCAATGGCATTATTGTTTATTCCAACGGATTTGTTGATTCTTAGCTACTTAGATTTTTTATCTATCAGTCATCTACAATTGTACAGTATTAAGTCTAAAATTACAGTAACAAGTGATGCGCAATTTTAACACGACTCTATGTAACTTTTAGTTATATTTATTTTTGTATCTGTAGGGTTCACCTAGATTTATTTTTGTCTAGTTAGAATTTTTTTTTGCATTTGTAGGGTTCATCTATATTTACTTTTGTCTAGTTTAGATTTTTTTTTTGTTTCAATACAGAAACTTGCGGCATCTATTGGATCAAAATCCAACAGCTAAGAAATATGACTGATGGATAAAGAAATTTCAAGTATAAACACTTCCTTATTCTAATTGTTCGAGATTAGGTTTTCCTAAAATGAAGATTTACAGTAAGATGTAGAGCTAGTGTGAAGTTGCAGTGTACAATGGACAGTGAAGAAGTGGCTTTTGCCGACGGCGGCCGAATTTCTGAGTGATTATACTCCACGAACAGAGATATCCTCTCGCCTTGGTTTGCACTGTTGCGTTGAACGTTTTTTCTCTCCTAAACGACCCTTTTTGAAGTTTCATGAGACATCAATTCTGGCCTCGTTTTACTAGAAAAACGTATATTCCTTTGCATCTCTTGCTGTTCACAAAATAGTGAAGATGTCACCCAGATTATTTCCCTACGATGAACTTTGCATTATGACTCGGAGAAGAGTTCATCAACAAGACCTTTTTAGGTGCATAGGATGGATCCACGACATATACAAACACGATGACACATCTACTTGACGGACTTACTATCTTTTGACTTGAACATATCCATGAGATGACTACTTCCAGTCGTTCGTTCAGATGGAAGATGCATGCATGTCTTTCAATTTGGTTTGTTGGGCAGCACATAATTGAAGTTGTTTCGAATTTAGATGTTGTAACATCTCAAAATTTACAAAAACAATAGAATAAATTTCTAAATAATCCTTTCTGCATTTTCGTGCTTTTTTCAAAAATTTCTGCATTAAAGAAAAGAGTTTTCTTAATTTCCAGCAGCTGAAAAGCAAATTATGTTATTAATTAAAACCTGATCTGAACCTGCAAATAATTTTTTTAAGTTTATAATAATCTAAAATACCACTCCAAAAATTTCATAATTTGTCGAGTTGGTTTTCTTATTTTTAAAATTCTTGCATGATTTCTGCAATAAGATAAATTAGAAAACAAATTAGAAATCCTAACAGTTCCCAGGCCATAACAGTAGTAGCAGCAGCCTTGACCCCACCCGTCATAACATTTCTTCCGCCCGTGAAGCTTTGCAAAGCCGCGATGACCGCTGACCTCGAGCTCTCTTCTCCACGCTGAACACTGCAGCAACCCTTCCTCGAGCTATTCCGTCGCTGCCAAGCATCGATCTCGTCGCAAACACCTGGCATCCTACGAGAACTACGAACGTCATCATCTATTTATTTCAACCCTAGCCAGCCGTGTCATTTTCCTCTCGTTCACACAACTTTTTTCCGTTTCACCGTTTTGTTGGAAATAGTTCCACAATGGTTATGAGAAAGAAAAACACATTATAAGTACGAAAGAGGCCTCACCCGTTGAACCAGTCTTTTAGGAGAGAGAAAACCCGATACAACTTATGAGCCTGTTGCTATAGGACTTGCATCCAGTAGCTCGTTCGTACCTGTGGCTTAAGGAGTAAATCCAATTAGACCTAAGCATGCGGCCACCGTTTCATCCATTGGTTCGGCCGGAACACACCATCGCCCCGAGGTCCGACACGCGTGCTCCACTGTATGTCCGCCATGTCCCCTATGTTCCGGTGAATTTGGCCTCATAGCACTCGCATCATTTTTTGTGGTATCATCCCCTGATTAAAACCCCTCAATTGATATCCTCTCACCTACCGCACAGCACCAGATCCACATCATCTTCTTCAACTTCGGCTACCACTGTCGCTGTTGCGCATTTTGTGATACGGGGGGATGCCCGATCTTCTCGGTGAGTAACCGTGGATAACTGATGCGAAGTAGACGATGTCGCTAGCTGAACACTCGCACCAATGCACGAACCCTCAACTCTTTGGAATACGCCCAAAACACACCGGATAGTTGATCGTCGCGAGACCACGAACGACGATCGCCAAGTCCCCAATTCCCAATGGAACGACGGCTTGACCTTGAATTCCAGAACGAACCAATGGATCGCCTAGTCCTCTCTCAAAGTCCTCGCATGAACTCTGGTTTCGAAAGAACAAGCAATATCTATGTTTCTATTCTTATGCATAAACTGGTCTGAGGTTACAATGGGGGTCTAACCCTTAATATATAGTGCCCTTGTCCTCCTCATGGCTGGCCAAGAGGCCTTACTCCTACTCTAATTCGGAATTAGAACTCCTACTCCAATTCCGACTCAATCTAAAACAAAAAGAAAACTCTAATTTTACAACCATCATATTATTTCATTCATATCTTTTGACTCAGGAGGAATGTCGGAGTGATCCAGGATCCGTTGGATCGGGCTTGAAGTTATCTTTCCAACAAGCCCAAGAACACCCCAATCGGACTCTGTTTCTGAAAGTTATGACCGTTTTACTCCGAACTGTCTTGCTGATTCCGAATCCGAATTTGATGCTGATTCCGAATCCGAATTTGATTTTGAGTTGATTCTGAATTTTATTTCGGTTGGGGTTGTGGGAGATCTGGATTAGGCTTGATGTGGATATCGTGAGGATATGTGCACGATCTCAGGATGATGAGTCAATTGGCAATGGCGTTGTTGGTTTGCAAAATCTCGCGTTTTCGGGTTTGCTCCAGGGCTGTCAGACCACAGGCGGTCTGACCGGTGGTGTCGGGCGGTCAGACCGCCCGTGGAGGAGTCCGACCGGCCATGGTGGCCGGTCCGACCGCTAAAATGTTTTTAGGTTTTTGAGTGGGCCAAAAATAGGTTGTGTAGGCAAGTGAGGGAGTCTCTGGATGTGGTCCCATCATTTTTGGAGCTCGATCAAAGTTCTATTCGTTTGAAATTTCGGAAGGTTTCGGTATTTCACACTTGATTTTTGGCTAAGTCTTTTTGACCGGTCCGACCGCCCGTTGTGGGGCGGTCCGATCCGCTGATATCGGTCGGACCGGCTCGTGTAGGCGATCGGGCCGCAATGGCTGGAGGTGAGCCAAGTTCGCATTGATGCATGTTGATTGTGTTTAATGTTTAGTTATCAATGCTTTATTGATGTATATTGCATTGCGGAGCTAACGTGGGTCAAGTTGTGAAGAACTTGTTCCCGGAAACGATTTGTTTGTCTATTGCTGTGCAGGTGGCTTGTAGGTCAACGACGTCAACGGTGAGTGGATCGGGACTACGCTTGGAGAGTCGAGGTCGAGCGATCGGGGATACGGGTGGTCGTGTGACACAAGCATGGTGCAGAATGGGCAAGATGGATCGAACGGGTGGTTCGGTGCAGCTGGTTGGATCAGGTGGTGCGGATATCGGTGCGAGTCTCTGGGAGGTTCCGATGGGATTCAGGCAAGAGAGGCTTGGCGACGCGATGAGAACCGCTGATCAACCTACACGTGGTGAAGCAGGCGATTGCTTCAAGAGTTATTTGTGTGTGGGTCCCATGTGTAAGTGACCCCAAAAGGGAAACCCTAGCTCTCTAGTATAAATAGGAAGGGGGGAGATGGAAAAGTCTTCTAAGCACTCATTTGGCATTCTTCCTCACTTTCTAGGGTTTGGAGGAGAGGAGAGGAGAACTAGGGTTTGGAGTGTGCTCCTTGTTGAGCTCTTGCCCTCCTTGTTGGAGAGGCTTTGTAAGCATCTTGTGTGACCGAACAATCTTGTGATGCTCAATTGAAAGATCGTTTGCTCCCTTTTGTGTTCTTCTCCCTTTTGGATGATTTTGGTGCTTCCTTGATTCAAAGGTTCATGCTTGGTCTCTTGGTCTACTTTATCTTGCTTTGATGTGTGGGATTACTCCTAGAGTCATCTAGATCATCAACCCCCCACAAGCAAGTCTTGAATCAAGATTTTCACATTTCTAGGGTTTGTGCACTTCTTTGGTAAAATCTCGAGAGATCGATTCTGCAATTGGATCGACGGATCGTCGCTAGAAATAGGTCTCTAATATCATTAGGAGGTGTGCTCGAAATTTGGTCAAGTTTTATTGGTTGAATCAAAAGTTGGATCAAATTTCGTTTTGGATTTGGTGGAGTTTTGATCTTGGACTCTACCGGTCCGACCGTCTTTCAACGGCGGTGTGACCGCCAGATGTATTGAGACATTGGTTTGCGGGTCGAACCGTTGTCCACCGGTCCGACCGCCGATTAGTTGATGGTCGATCATTGGTTGACCGTCGGTCCGACCGCCCGTGGTAGCCGGTCAGACCGCCATTACCCAATAAAGAACAGTGAGTTCTTTTCTCCGTTTGTGTCGTGTGGTTGAGGGGTTTATCAAATCCAACACAAGGCTTCCGTTGTGTGCTTACTGATCTTCTTAGCTTTCATAGCTAAAGGAGTAAAGTTCGTGTTGGTTTTTGATTTAGGCGAGAAAGTTTTGAAAGCGCCTATTCACCCCCCCTAGTCACCTTTCCGGTCCTACAAGTGGTATCAGAGCCGGTTAGCTCTTCTCATAGATCTTAACCGGTCTTTGGAGCCATGGCGACTGACAAGTACTCAACCAAGCCACACATTTTTGAGGGAGTTGACTTTGCATACTGGAAGACTCGTATGCAAGCATATATCGAGGCTCAAGGGCACGCTATTTGGCTAAAGGTGAAAAATCCTTATGTCGTGCGGTAGATGACGATATGATCACTCGGATGTGGAGGCCAACAGCAAGGCTCGGAATTACTTGATCCAAGGCCTTAGTCGATCTAAGTTTGAGCGTGTTGCTCACTTGCGGTCTGCTCACGAGATCTGGCGGACACTTTGTGACTATCACGAAGGGTCCACTGCAATCAAGGAAGTGAGACAGAACCAGCTCAAAAAGGTTTACTCTAAGATCGAGCAAAGGCCTGGTGAGTCTTTGGATGAGCTGTGGGGAAGATTCTCTAAGATCCTTCATGATCTCCGCTTTGTTGACTTGGTATTTTCAGTGCGAAAATGCACGCCCGACTTACAGGTGCTCTTGATGTGAAGGTGCAGGGAATGAAGATCACCTCCATCAATGACAACATCACATGAGTGAGCTTACCATGGATAAGCTTTACTCGAGGTTGAAGACGCATGAGATTGATTTTATCTCGCGTCTCCCAAGACAGTCGATGGCATTAGTGGTCGACAAATCCAAGGGTTGTTCTTCAGAGTCTCTCGATTGTAGCTCATCTGGTTTTTCATTATCTGCTTTACATTCTTTAAGTGATGAGCAACTAGAGAAACCGCCGAGGATGACTTAGCCCTCCTTTCCACCAAATTCACAAGAGCGTATAACAAGGTGAGGAATAGAAGGAGAAGTGGACCTATCACGTGCTTGAATGTGGTGAGCCAAACCACATTCGCTCCAGGTGCCCCAAGCTAAAGGGCAAGGAGGAGAAGGAGACACGAAGACATCCCCAGGAGAGGGATGCTAAACCCAAGAAGACAAACTATCGCAAGTTTGTCAGCCGGGTCCTGCCGCTCTAGAGAACGTCAATATGAGCGATGTGGACTCGGAAGCGGAGGACGACGAGTGACTCGTGGCAAGAAGAAGGCGCATGACTTCACCGGCATGTGTTTCATGGCCAAGAACAGCCACAACAGCGACTCCTCCAACGATGAGGATCCTTTTAGTGATCCTGATGAGGTATGCCCTTCTATTGCTGACATGAAAAGGGCGTTGGTGCTTCTTGGAACGAAATTGCATAAGCAAGTAAAAATGATTAAGAAGAAGGATATTATGATTGATAATTTGAACCTAGAAGTTGTTAGGCTTAAATCTATTAATCCTGATGATATTTGTGAATCCTGCACTTGCTTGCTTAATGACTTGACAAGCTTGAAATCTGCTCATTCCTCTGTCACTAATCAACTTAAAGATGCTCTCGATGAACTAGAATCTCTCAAGTCTAGTTCTTCTTGCTTAGATGCCATTTCACTTGATGTGAGCGCCATGGAAGCTATCCTTTAACTTGCTCAAATTGTGCTTTGCTTGAATTAAAACTGGATAGCTCCTTAAAAGAATTGCAAAAATTTGATGCTAGTCACACATGCTCTCATTGTAAGAATAATAGGATTAAGATGCAAGAGATGAAAGAAATGCTAGTTTACTCTAGAGTTGCATCTTGTGAAAATTGTCCCAAGCTTACAATTGAGATTGAAGCCTTAAACAAGACCCTTGAAGAAAAGGCTAAAATTGAAAGATCCATGTCTTTTACTGCTTCTAAGAAAGTTATTGATTCTAACTCTTGTGTCTTAAATGCTGAAGTTGAAACCATGATTAATCAGATTCAAGAGGCATTTAGAGTTAAATTTAAGGAGCAGTTGAATAGGATTAGAGAATCCTATTGTGTGTCTTGTGAGGCCTTCAAAGTGGAAGTGGCCCTTCTTAAGAGTAAGAGCAATGAGGTAATCAAGTCTAGCAAGTGCACTAGATGTGAGGGTTTAATGAAAGAGAATGATTATCTCAAGGTGACTCTTGAGAAGTTTTCAAGTGGGAAAAAGAAACTCAACATGATTCTTGATCAATCCAAGGTGAGCGTGAAAAATAGTGGTCTAGGTTTCAATCCCCTAGAGCATTCCAAGAAAAACCCACCTAGGATTGCTAGAGTTGTGAAGAATGGTGTGTTTGAGCTAGAACCTCCTAAGCCATCCGGGGTTGTTTTCAAATCCGCTGATTTTGCTCAAACTCTTTCTAGCAAGAAAGGTGCTTTCACTCATTCATGCAGACCTCTCAAAGGTCGATACCATTGCACCTTCGCAAGAAAGAAGGCCATCTTGTTGAGTTACGCTTCGGAGAGCAAAACTTGAGAGAAAAGAGAGGATGGCGTCCTAAGATCCATTAGAGGAGTCCCTTCTCCATTGTAGTCTCTAGAGCTAGGCGACTGTTTATCGCAACACACATAGGCCTAGATTTGTAGAGAACTTTGTAGACTCTTTTGGTGGGTCTAGGCGTGTTGGATTAGGACATCGTGAGGAGAGACCACGGGTAGCACCTAGGCAGGGGAGTGTCGATCTTTTGGTAGATCGTTTGGAGAGGTCTAGGTGGTTCTCATGTGCATCCTTATGATTTTATTCCCGATCATGTTTACGCTATTTCTCTCTCGCTCCCAGACATCGTGCTTCTCAGTACTGGATTCCTCGATCATTTATCACTAACCCCAGTACTGAGGCACGGATGTTTTCTGATTGTGCTTTTTAGGTCCGTCGTGCGAAGAAGGAGGACATATGGCTTGTTGACTCCGGGTGTTCTCGACATATGACCGGAGATTCTAGATGGTTCTCCTCCCTCACACGTGCATCCGGCAACGAATTGATCACATTTGGGGATGCTTCTACCGGGACCGTGACTGCAAAGGGCACTGTGCGCGTCAACGACAAGTTCATGCTAAAAGACCACGCTTTGGTAAGTAAGCTGAGGTATAATCTTCTATCTATTTCTCAGCTGCTTGATGAGGGTCTAGAAGTGAGGTTTAAGAGAGGTGAGTGTAGAGTTCTAGATTCCTCGGGTGAGCTTGTTTTGAGATCTCAGTTTGAGAAGATCTTCATGCAAATTTGAAGATTTCTTGATTTCAGTCCTAGGTGTCTTGTAGCCTCTGATTCTCATGACCTTGTTTTGTGGCATCGTAGACTTGGGCATATAGGTTTTGATCATTTGTCTAGAGTCAGTTGCAAGGACTTGATTAGAGGTTTGCCTAGGCTGAAGGCTGTTAGAGATCTTGTATGCTCACCCTGTAGACATAGTAAGATGGTGTCTGCTTCCCATCCACCTCTTACTTTGGTAATGACTGATGGACAGGATGACTTCTTCACTTAGATCTGATTGGTCCTTCTAGAGTTCATCACCGGTGGGAAATGGTATGTGCTGGTGGTTGTGGATGACTACTCCAGGTATTCATGGGTTTATTTTCTTGCTTCTAAGGACGAAACATTTGGATTCTTTAGAGATTTGGTCCTTAGAATTGTTGTTGATATACTTGGAGCTTTGAGAGCCATTAGGAGTGACAATGGGACAGAGTTCAAGAATTCTTCTTTTCTACCTTACGCTTGATAGGGAATTGAGCATCGCTTTTCTTCTCCTAGAGTTTCTCGTGAGAATGGTGTTGTAGAAAGGAAGAACAGAACCCTTGTAGAGATGGCTCGGACCATGCTAGATGAGCATTCTACTCCTAGGAGATTTTGGGCTGAGGCGATCTCTACTGCTTGTTATATCTCCAATAGGGTCTTCTTGAGATCTGTGGTTGGGAAGACCTCTTATGAGCTTAGATTTGGTCATTCTCCCAAAGTCTCTCATTTCAAGATTTTTGGTTGCAAGTGCTTCATTCTTAAACATGGCAACCTTGACAAATTTGAGTCTAGATGTTTTGATGGTATATTTCTTGGATATCCTGCTCATTCTCGTGGCTATCGTGTTTTTAATGTTGATACTAACAAAATTGTTGAAACTTGCGAAGTCACTTTTGATGAGGCTAGTCACAGTACTAGACCCGATGCTTGGTACACAGTTTCCCGAAATTCAAGGAAGCATTTTCGTCGATGATGACTCTGAGGATGAAGAACCAAACCATCCTCCAGCTACTTCTGAGAGGGGTGAAGAGCCTGCTACTACTACGTCAGTTTCAGCTGAGCAGCCTCCTATCCCCACCGACGATCTGCGTGGCTCTGTTCCTACCTCCACAACTCATGAGGTAGAGGCCATACGCACCGGAGCACCTCTTCGCATCTGGCGACAACATCCACTGAGCGGATGATTGGGGATCTTCAAGAGCGAGTTACTCGCTCGTGTTTATTCTTCGATTCTCATGCACATTACGCTTTTGTCGCTTCTTTTGAACCCGAGATATCACCCATGCTTTATCTGATGCCTCTTGGGTCAATGCCATGCATGAAGAGCTTGAAAATTTCGAAAGAAACAAAGTCTGGTTTTTAGTTGAGCGACCTTCTGATTCTCATGTTATTGGAACAAAATGGGTTTTTAAAAATAAGCAAAGTGAGGATGGATTGGTTGTTCGCAATAAGGCTAGACTTGTAGCTCAAGGTTATTCCCAGGTAGAGGGCTTAGACTTTGAAGAGACCTTTGCTCCAGTAGCTAGATTGGAAGCCATTCGCATTCTTTTAGCATTTGCAACATCCAAGGGTTTCAAGCTTTTTCAAATGGATGTTAAAAGTTCTTTCTTGAATGGTTTCATAGAAGAAGAGGTCTTTGTCAAGCAACCTCCTGGTTTTGAAAATAAAAAATTCTCAAACCATGTTTCTAAACTCTCTAAAGCCCTGTATGGATTGAAACAAGCTCCTAGAGCTTGGTATGAGAGGCTTAAGAGTTTCTTGCTTGAAAATAATTTCAAAATGGGAATGGTTGATAAAACCTTGTTCACTCTCAGGCATGGCAGTGATTTCTTGCTGGTTCAGATTTATGTGGATGATATTATTTTCGGTGGTTCTTCTCATGCTTTGGTGTCTAGATTTTCAGATTCGATGAGCAGTGAGTTTGAGATGAGCATGATGGGAGAGCTGACATTCTTCCTTGGTCTTCAAATCAAGCAACTGAAAGAAGGCACCTTCGTTCACCAGAGTAAGTATACAAAGGACCTTCTTCGGCGCTTCAATATGGGAAGCGGTAGGCCAATGTCTACTCCCATTGCTACAACCACCGTGCTGGACCCTGATGAGGATGGAGAGTCCGTGGACCAGAAGGAGTACCGCAGTATGATTGGCTCTCTCCTCTATCTTACAGTGTCGAGGCCGGACATACAATTCGCCGTATGTCTGTGCGCTCGCTTTCAGGCTTCCCCTCGTGCTTCTCATCGTCAAGCAGTACGTCGCATTTTCAGGTACCTTCAAGATACGCTTGACTTTGGACTCTGGTATTCCTCTTCTTCGGCTCTTTCAATTCGAGCATTTTCTGATGCTGATTTCGCCGGTTGTAGAGTGGATAGGAAGAGTACTTCTGGCACTTGTCATTTCTTGGGCACATCTCTTGTTTCTTGGTCCTCTAGAAAACAGTCTTCTGTTGCACAGTCTACAGCTGAGGCCGAGTATGTAGCTGCCGCCAGTGGCTGCTCTCAGGTTCTCTGGATTTTATCCACACTGCGGGACTATGGGTTATCTTTGAGAAGTGTTCCTCTTTTCTGCGACAACACTTCTGCAATTAATATTGCCAAAAACCCAGTGCAACATTCCAGGACTAAACACATTGATATTCGATTTCATTTTATGAGAGACCATGTTGAGAAAGTTGATGTTGTGCTTCACTTTGTAGAGTCTGAGCAACAGCTTGCAGATATTTTCACTAAAGCTCTTGATTCTTCTCGTTTTGCTGCCTTGCGGGGAGAGTTAGGGGTTATTAGTCCTATTGGGTCAAGTAATGCATTTTGAGGGGAAGTTGCTCTTTGTGCATTCATTGTATCATAATGCATGTTTCAATTCATTTGTCTTGCATTGTATAATAAAATTAGTGGAGCTTTGATTATTATCCTTGTATGACTTGATTTCATCTTCTATACCTTGTCATATCAAGTGATAGTCTGCTAGACTTCTTTTATGGCTCTTCGTGTGTGGCTTAGCTGTTGCCTTGCTAGCTTTATATCTGTGAGCAAATTGAATCAAATCATGTCTTGTTGGATCTTGTGATTAGTTTTGCTCTAGTGATCCTCTTATGATTCTTGCCATGTCTTACAGGTTGAATTGAGTCTTGAACTTATTTTGAGATGAAAAATGAGCTTTTTATCTTATTAAGTCAAGAAAACTCTAATTTTACAACCGTCATATTATTTCATTCATATCTTTTGACTCAAGAGGAATGTCGGAGTGATCCAGGATCCGTTGGATCGGGCTTGAAGTTATCTTTCCAACAAGCCCAAGAACACCCCAATCGGACTCTGTTTCTGAAAGTTATGACCGTTTTACTCCGAACTGTCTTGCTGATTCCGAATCCGAATTTGATGCTGATTCCGAATCCGAATTTGATTCTGAGTTGATTCCGAATTTTATTTCGGTTGGGGTTGTGGGAGATCTGGATTAGGCTTGATGTGGATATCGTGAGGATATGTGCACGATCTCAGGATGATGAGTCAATTGGCAATGGCGTTGTTGGTTTGCAAAATCTCGCGTTTTCAGGTTTGCTCCAGGGCTGTCAGACCACAGGCGGTCTTACCGGTGGTGTCGAGGCGGTCGGACGCGGCGATGGAGGAGTCCGACCGCCATGGTGGCCGGTCCGACCGCCAAAATGTTTTTAGGTTTTTGGAGCTGGGCCAAAAATAGGTTGTGTAGGCAAGTGAGGGGAGTCTCCTGGATGTGGTCCCATCATTTTTGGAGCTCCCAGTCAAAAGTTCTATTCGTTTGAAATTTCCAGAAGGTTTCGGTATTTCACGCTTGATTTTTGGCTAAGTCTTTTTGACCGGTCCGACCGCCGTTGTGGGAGCGGTCCGACCGGCCTGATATCGGTCGGACCGGCTCTGTGGGGCGGTCAGACCGGCAATGGCTTGGAGGTGAGCCAAGTTTGCATTGATGCATGTTGATTGTGTTTAATGTTTAGTTATCAATGCTTTATTGATGTATATTGCATTGCGGAGCTAACGTGGGTCAAGTTGTGAAGAACTTGTTCCCGGAAACGATTTGTTTGTCTATTCTTTGTGCGGTGGCTTGCGAGTCAACGGCGTCAGCGGTGAGTGGATCGGGACTACGCTTGGAGAGCCGAGGTCGAGCGATCGGGGATACGGGTGGTCGTGTGACACAAGCATGGTGCGAGAATGGGCAAGATGGATCGAGCGGGTGGTTCGATGCACCGTTGGATCGGCGGTGCGGATATCGGTGCGAGTCTCAGGGAGGTTCGATGGGATTCGGGCAAGAGAGGCTTGGCGGCGATGAGAACCGCTGATCAACCTACACGTGGTGAAGCAGGCGATTGCTTCAAGAGTTATTTGTGTGTGGGTCCGATGTGTAAGTGACCCCAAAAGGGAAACCCTAGCTCTCTAGTATAAATAGGAAGGGGGGAGATGGAAAAGTCTTCTAAGCACTCATTTGGCATTCTTCCTCACTTTCTAGAGTTTGGAGGAGAGGAGAGGAGAACTAGGGTTTGGAGTGTGCTCCTTGTTGAGCTCTTGCCCTCCTTGTTGGAGAGGCTTTGTAAGCATCTTGTGTGACCGAACAATCTTGTGATGCTCAATTGAAAGATCGTTTGCTCCCTTTTGTGTTCTTCTCCCTTTTGGATGATTTTGGTGCTTCCTTGATTCAAAGGTTCATGCTTGGTCTCTTGGCCTACTTTATCTTGCTTTGATGTGTGGGATTACTCCTAGAGTCATCTAGATCATCAACCCCCCACAAGCAAGTCTTGAATCAAGATTTTCACATTTCTAGGGTTTGTGCACTTCTTTGGTAAAATCTCGAGAGATCGATTCTGCGAAGTGGATCTGACGGATCGTCGCTAGAAATAGGTCTCTAATATCATTAGGGAGGTGTGCTCGAAATTTGGTCAAGTTTTTTTGGTTGAATCAAAAGTTGGATCAAATTTCGTTTTGGATTTGGGTGGAGTTTTTAAGTACTGGACTCTACCGGTCCAACCGGTCTTTCAACGGCGGTCTGACCGCCCGTGTATTCGATTCGACCATTGGTTTGCGGGTCGAACCGTTGCCCACCGGTCCGACCGCCGATTAGTTGATTTGTCGATCATTGGTTGACCGTCGGTCCGACCGCCCGTGGTAGCCGGTCAGACCGCCAGTCCCCAGTAAGGAATAGTGAGTTCTTTTCTCCGTTTGTGTCGTGTGGTTGAGGGGTTTATCAAATCCAACACAAGGCTTCCGTTGTGTGCTTACTGATCTTCTTAGCTTTCATAGCTAAAGGAGTAAAGTTCGTGTTGGTTTTTGATTTAGGCGAGAAAGTTTTGAAAGCGCCTATTCACCCCCCCTAGTCGCCTTTCCAGTCCTACACTTGAAAATCTTATCCAAAACTTGAGCTTTAAGTTCTTGGACTTCTTCCCCTTTTGCTCTCCATCACACGGGCTTCTTTCCTCCTTAATCGGCATGGGCTGCTTGACTTTCTCCTTCCCAACCGCTTTGACCTTCTTGTTCTTCGTCACTAGGCAACAAATATGGTTACCCTTCTCCTTTTGCTCCTCTATTTCTTTGGCTCCGTCCTCCCTCTCGGTTCCAAATACATTACGCTTGTCGAACCTGAGAATGCACAAAGTATTGCTTTTACTGTAACATCCCAAATCTGGAATTGAGTTTCAAGTGTAAGAAAATCAGGAGGAATTAAAACTTTTCTTGCATTTTGAAGCCATTGATCATTTCCGTAATTCTTGATTTAAGGAATTATGGAAATCACAACCAGATCTCCTCTCGACTGTAATCAAAGACCTTTGTGGCATAGATCTTGTGCCAAATCCTGGGAAATCTTTTCCCTGAGTTCTAGGGAGGCTTGGCAACACCTCTGAAATATCTCATGATTTTTAGCAATTATTTGATAATTTGTGGAGGCGAGTCAAAGCTTGGTCAAACCCTAGCTTTCACCTTCCGGAATTTCTGGAGGAAAATTTAGTACATTGAAGTCTCTGGAAATTTTATGTGAGGTTCCTCCTGCTGTCAGCAACCTCCAGTTAAAATTTTGAAATTTTTGGAGCATGCTTGCTACCTTAAATAATTCTCCAAAAATCAGTTATTCAAATTCAAACCCTAACTGGTTTTCACTGTTCCTTGGGTTTAAGTCGGACTCGGGCTCGAGCCACGGGACGCAGTCCAGTCCACTAACTGTACCAACTCGGTCGTTCGGGCGCTAGGGTCGTGAGCCGTTGGATCGGCATCGAACGGTCTTCGACCAGCCGAACGCTGGAGTCGTTGTAAACCACCCGATCTAACTAAGCCGTTGGATCGGTATCGAACGGCCTTCGACCAGTCGAACGCTGGGATCGCGTCAATCCGCTCGATCCAGCCCAGCCATTCGATTCCAATCCGACGACCAACGAGTCGTCTCCTTCCTCTGTCCGCGCGCGCGTGCGCTCTGCCATGGCGTCTTGCAGAGAGAAAAGCGATGGCGTGCGATCCACTCTATGTCCACCTTTAAACGGCTAGCTCTGAGCGCATTAAATGCCTGTCGCACTCATCCCTCGGAGGGCCATGACTCAATTGCTCCCATCGCTCTCAAGTGCTCTCATGGCAGTGTTGACCCGACTGGAAAAATCCGACCGTTGCTCTCCGCCATTGCTCTATTTAAACCCCATTGTTTCGCACTTAGCTTCCTTTAGCACTTCTGCAACTCCAACTAGCACTCACCCTCTTGCTTGAGCTGCAGTCCCTCGCACTCTCTTCGACCGACATTGTTGAGTGTGGAGCTTCGGGGGAGGCGGTGCAGCGGGGGTTTTCTTCTTCAAGTCTTCGCCCCCTCTGCTCCCCCTTTACTCCTTGGAGCTTAACTCTCACGCGGTTTGGTTCTCTCTGTGCCCAGGTCGCTGTGGCCTAGCGAGAACCTTACTACCGCCGTTCGGATACGCGTCGCCGGAGCCACTCCGGGGGTCTCTGGTCGTTCTTCAGCCCAGGTACTTTCGCATTGCCCTATAGGAAAGTAAATGTGTTTTCGTTGTCCTTTGGCATTGCCCGTTCGACGAGTTTCCGAGCCATACCACTCGGCCGCACTCCGTGGTCGTACGGCCCGAGAGGAGGCCGCCCCGCAAAGAGTGCGGGGCGCGCCTCGTGGTCGAATTTCGACCGATCACTATGGCTTGGTCATTTCGACGGATGCAAGTGTTATGTTGGGTAAATGTGCGATCGTAGTCCTAGAAGTGCCCTTATGCTTATAAGGGAGAGGCCTACCGAGTGATTGTAAGTTCTCCTACAATCACCCCCATAGTCGTAAGTCTCACTACGGCTATGGCGTGGTCATACGTTCTTCTACGATTTGTATCTAGTCGTAAGACTTGCTACGACTACGTCGTGGTCGTAAGTGCTTCTACCACTAGTACCTAGTCGTAAGTCTGTCTACGACTAGTACCCTGTAGATATCTGGTCGTGAATCCTTCCACGACCACTATATTGTCGTAAATCCTTCTACGACTATGGTCCGGTCGTAGGTTCTGCTACGACCACTACCTAGTCGTAAGACCTTCTTTCGGTTGTAGTTTTGGCATTAAGAATCCAAATTAATTGGTTCTTGTTGCTAAATTCTTTATAATCGATTACCTTGCTTGATGAGGTTTTGAAATTTTGGAAAAAAAGTTTCTTTGTTGAGTCCTTGCATTTTATTCGTTCTTATCGATTGCTTTTCGTTTTCTCGTTAGGATCCGAAGAGCACGTCAACAATATTGTCGATCCCCAGCAACATCTTGACCCACAGCAAGCAGGCAAGCAGTTTGATCATGTTAATCCTATTATTTTTCAAGTCTAATATATTGATTTCCAACTCGTATGTATGCATTGCTATTTTGTTGTTAAATTATGGTTAGTATCCTATAGTTGCATAATCTGTAGGACTTGTTTATCCTCTACTACCATGAGCTTAAGTTATTAGCTGTGGTCGGAGTTCGATGGATGGACTCTGGTCACTTAGTAGTTTTCGATGGGAAATTGCTTAGAAATGCTTAGTTCCGGTAGTACTGGGCGATCATCGATTTTTAGTCGATGATCTTGATCACACATTTAAGTATTATGTCATTACGACCAGCACTTGTGCTTTGTTATTTTGTAAAGTCAAAATCTGAAAATAGAAAACTGATTTGGACTTGGGCAAGTGGTCGGATGGTGGGTTATTGGGTTTGTGGTTGTCTTGCCTAAGTCAACAAGGACCGAACATCTTGTGTCACACTCTCCAAGCATTTTTGCGTACTAACCACGCGAGAGGGATATGAGACCTCTCTTGACTTAGTACTTTGGTGTGGGTTATCTCCGAGTCGCAGGAGGGGGTTGTGTGTGTTGTGTGAAACATGATATGTGGTCGTGTTCTTGTGTTGGGTGTGCGGTGGTGGAGATTCCGGGTAGGCTCTCCACCTCGAGGAGCGTCGTAGTTGTCCAAGGCTTTACCCGGGAAGGGTAGTTGACCGAGGCTTTACGACGGCTCCGACACAACGTATGGATTTCTATCCATACGGGCGGCTCGTGAATAATTCACAATATTGGAACTGTCTCGTAGGACTTAGCCGTGCCGGCATACCTAAGGAAGTGTGCTTAATAGCTTGGCAAAAGGCGATTAGCGCGCGTGGGAAATGGTACACCTGCAGGGATAAAACTATTCGAATAGCCTCGTCCTAGGTTGTGGACACGCTTGGTTAGGTTTTGCAAGAGTTAGACTTCAACCTTTTAAACTAAAATTTGACATGGGTGGTATGAATGGGTAATTCATGCTATTGTTGTGGTGGCTACTGGTCGTAGTCACCTCGGGATATTCTTGTTCCTATCTCTTTGTTATATTCTTTGTCATTTGCGGGTAATTGAACATTAAAAACTGATTTGTTAACTTGCTTTTAAATGTACTACATTATTGCAAATAAAGATTGCTTTGTGCTGAAAATGAAACATACAGCCTCCACTTCTATGAGCTTGCATGTAGCATATGCACAGGTTTGTTACACCATCTGTAAGTCTTGCGAGTAAATTCAAGGTACTCACCGGCTTTTGCCGGCTGCTTTTGTTTGCAGGGGAAGAAGGTGAGCCCCAAGGGCCTCACTTTTGTGAAATGTGTTGTGGATTCGACGACTAGCTTGGCGGTCCGGTCGGTTGCCTTATGGGTTAAGGGCACACTGGTCGGCTCTTTTATTTATAGACATCTTATGGCACTTTTGCTTCCGCTATTAAATTTTCTTATGTATATGTCTTTTGGCCGGTCGGCCTCTCTTTTGTAATAACTATCTTCTATTTATGTTATCTTCTGGATTGTTGTTTTTGCTTCGGTTCTATGTGAATGAATGGAATTGATGCATGAACTTTGTGATGAGGTGTGTATACTGCAGTTCTGGGAAGTATACATGTCTCGAGTCTCGGATTATCTGATTTGTGATGCTAGGGCCGAATGGATGGTTAAGCATTACAAGCCCGATAAACCGGGGTCTCCCACATTTACGTAGTGTCCAATTCTCACAGAAAACATAAAGATTAAGAAACAATTGCACCTGTTGTTTGAGAAGTGTAACTCTTGCTTCATAAACAGCCTCATAAGTAATCGGGATATCCTCATCATCCTCCTTTCCTTCAAAAAAAGCCGTCCTCGGCTTTTGATAGCCTGAAATTGTGCTACACAAAGAAAACAACGTATATGCATGGTATATGTATTTATCATCCAAACAACTTCCGTGTAGCGCATGATGATTTGCTGAACATGTACTAAACAAAGAGAACAACGTATATACGTGATATATGTATGAATCAATTGTTGTGCCATTCGTGTTGTTTTTCACCAAATAAGTAACACAACTGCAACTGTAGGATGTATTTGATACATACATTGCGGTACCTTCATTCACATCATTCTCCCTCCCATGAGAAAAAGTCATACTCGACTTTTCTAAGCACATGGACAAAATATAAAAGGGACGAGCTAGATCAAGTTGTTCAAATTTGGGGGAGAAAATTCTTAGTGACTTCCATGCTTGAACTACACTACGCTGTTTACTGGTACATGATAAATAAGTAGGCATCATGTTGCTTTCTAAACAATAGGCACTTGTATTCAAATCCATCCCAAAGTGACCATGACATTGCTCAATAGATGGTTTGCGCAAAACATGCAATTTAAAATCAGCAAAATTATCACAAGCAATGCACATTCGATAAACATAGAACTTGTCATCTACACCATAATCTCTAATCAAATTGAACGTATATGTGTGAGATGAAGGACCAACTAGTGATTTTAAACATGAAACGTCAACAAGGTTTTCAATCACACTAGATAGCTCTCTAGGATCATCGAACATGATATAGTATAAAGTTTCATTAAGAGATATGCTAGTAGGAATATCCTTATGAGTAATCAATTGCACATTATGTAAATTTAGCGAAGAAATTTTAGAACATAGAATATTCAAAGGAGCACTAGAGTTCTCACTCTTACGTACCTCGGCATGATGAATATTCAATTCAACACCATTATTGTTACCTTTAACCTCCTCCTCTGTTATTGCAGGTGTTGTAGGTATCAAATTGTTACCGTGAAACAACGGGGCAGCAAGCATTCTATCCACAACCGTGGTTATCTCCGCGTCCTTTACTTCCAATGGTGCTGGTTGTTGAACAGCCAACTCATCTTCTTTAATATCAACCTGCACAATGTGAGAAACAACACTAGAAGTAGCGAGTAAATCGTTAATTTCAGCAGTAACGTCACTTTGGCTATCATCTACTTCCCTCTTTTCTGTTGGTATATCTCTCTCACACTCAATGGAGATGCTCTCAACCTCACATTTGGTGGAATCACACAG
Organism: Hsuehochloa calcarea; assembly: GCA_036346395.1. Taxonomy (NCBI): domain Eukaryota; kingdom Viridiplantae; phylum Streptophyta; class Magnoliopsida; order Poales; family Poaceae; genus Hsuehochloa; species Hsuehochloa calcarea. Next base: position 21,236,548 of record CM070615.1, read on the forward strand.
CTCACGCTCTTTATCATTCTCACTCAATTTGGTTTTGGCTATGTGGCTCTCATTCTCACATGGGCTTGGATACATCGCATCCACCAAAGATTATGGGTCAGCAACGGAGCAATCACGAGTAACCACAATCTCTTCATGAAGCAATTGAGCAATACTACATGAAGCCAGGACCGAAGGAAAAATCCCATGCTCGGTCTCCTTCTCTTGTATCACACAAGTGGACTTCAAACCTAGTCGCAGCCCTGTCAACTTTTCCACTAGGGAACGCTTGTAGTGGTAAGGTACAAAACGTGCACGCAAATGCTGTTTCATCTGCTCCCAAGTGATAATCGGCAATTCATGGCGTTCCATATGCTTACGAACAAATTGCTCCCACCAATGTGTGGCATAATCAACCAAACCATTGGACGCAAGTAAGAGCTTCCTCTCATTGGAATAGTTGTGCATCCGAAATATTGTATCAATTTCAAGCTCCCAATTAAGTTATTCTTCCACATCTGCACGACCTGAAAATATAGGGATAGGAAATTTGGGCATAGTGAAAAAATCCTTACGATGCACGTTGGGGTGGTTGAATGTAGCGTCCCGTTTTTCGGAGTTTTTGAAAATTTTAAAAGAGAACCATTTGTTTCTTTTTACCAAAAGCTTAATTTTGAAATTGCAGAATCCATTTGCAGTTTAATATGAATTAATCAAACTTCAATTAAATTAAAGTTGGTTTAATTGATTTTTCTGGAATTTAAAATCAAAATTATTATTTTAAGAATTTTCTTGGGTTTATTGGATTTTAGAAATTGATTTTCATTTTACCCGAAATTAAAAATTATTTTATTTGTAAAAGAAAAAGGAAAATTAAAGTTAAAAGTATTTGTATTAAGTCCAGAATAATTCAAGGAATTTCTGTGAATTTTTCTAGAATTTTTGGAGTCTATTTGCTATTTTCTAAATTGCGTTTTGTTTTGTTTGAATTTCTGAAAATCAAAAACTATATTAATTCCCTTTTCTGTTTTGGGCCGAATCCCTCCGGCCCATCAACATTTCCCTGCCCGGCTTTGCCTCCATGCCCGCCTCGCTCCGCCGCCCGATCCAAGTAGCCCTCGCTCACCGCCGATCCTCATCGGACGACCCCTTCGCCGCCGCGTCGCCCTTCTTGCTGCCGTTGGATCGAGATCCGGCCGCTCCGTTCGCCGCGGTGTTCGTCTTCTCGGCCGTCCGATTGAAATCGGACGGCGCCCGTCGCCGCGCCTCCGTCTTCCGCCGTCCGTCGAAATCGGACGGCGCCGCTTCGTCTCCCTCGCCGCGTCCCCTTTCCATCGCGACCGTCCGATCGCCATCGCCGCGGCTTCGCTCGCCCGCGCCTCCCTCGCTCCCCACCGTCCGATCGAAATCGGACGGCTCCCGCTCATCGTCTCCGCCACGCCGCCGTTTCTCTCTCCCACGTTGCCGCCGCGAATCCGCGCGCGCGCCGCGAATCCGCCGCGCTGTCTCGTCCGCCTCGCCGGCGTCCACCGCCGTGCGCGTCCCTCTCGCCACGCCGCGCCCATGCCTCTCCTCGCGCCTCGCGCGCGCGCGACCTCCTCGCCTATAAATGCCGCCGCCTCCCTCTCTCCTCCCTCTCCTTCTCTCTCTCTCGCTCGCTTCGCCACCGCCCCTTCCCTCTTCTCCTCCGCCTGCGATCGCCGTCTTCCGGCGCGTCGCCGCCGTTCCCGTAAGCGCGCCGCCGTCTCCTCGGCTCCGGCCGCCGCCGCCTTCTCCCGTCTCTCTCTCTCTCTCTCGCCTGCCTGTCCAGCCGGCGTGGCGCCTCGTCGGCTCGGGTCGGCGCCGCGTCAGCGCCGGCCAGGCGGCGCGGCGCGTGTGCGCTTGCGCAAGCGCTGACGCGTAAATCGGAATTTTCAGTTGGAAAATAAATCCGAAAATCCGAAAAACCCTAATTCTATCATTTTATGGGATTTCCAACTTCTTTTGGCCATAACTTTCACATCCGAACTCCGATTTGGGTGATCCAAATTTCTAAATTCATATAAATTCAGCCTCTTTCATTTGGTACTGGTTTTGTAATTTTTGGAGTTTATTTGGTGTTGGTTTATTTGTTGTTTCTATTCTCGCACGTGTAGATTCCGGCGTTTCGGAAGATTTCTTCGACCCAACGACCGAAGACCCGCTCCTCGTCAACGAAGGCAAGTCGTAGGCCTTTGACCATGTTGAACCCATTTTACAAATGTATATTGTATTAAATTATCATGCATGACTAGTTTTATTAAAAATGGTTTTGGGAGTAGATAAAAACCAAATTGCCATTATGCCTCCTTGATAAATTGAAAATGAAATGTCTCCTTGAATGACATATATCCTTGGACACCTTACGATGGTTAATACTAGTTGGACATAATTGTATACCAACTTGGGAGCGTAGTATTGCTTAGACATGCTTTAGTTACCCGCGAGACTTTCGATCACATGTTCAATGATTAATGAAATTTGACTAATGAAACTATGGAACAGTGGTGTGAGGCCACTTTTATTAAAAGATGTTGTGCCATGGCAGGGATTGCCATTTGGTCGGGAATGAACAAAAATGATTTATGCTCGGGCTTGAGGTAGGGAGCTAGAGTGGGTGTGTGATGCACATTGGGTTGTGGTAGACTTGTCTGAGCAGCCAACTAAGGACTTAACTTTGCAAGTCATTGATCTGGGCCACCTCGTGCAACCACAAGTCCGGTATGGGACGGACCTGGCCAACTAATTAGGGATGTTTTGGGTCGGTTCTGCTAGGGTTGATTATTGGCGCAAAAGGGGGCTGTGATGGCGAAACCTTAGCGAGCAGAACCGAGGCAAAATGGAACTTTGTAAAGGCCTTGTGATAGTCACTTAGTCGCACACCCTCGGAAGTGTGTCAGACGGACATTACAAGTGATTTATCTCTTGTGGGTAAAGGCATACAACCTCTGCAGAGTGTTAAAAATCTATTCGAATAGCCGTGTCCCGATTCACGGACATGCACAGTGATTTCGCGCAAGGGTAGTATTTTCAAAAATGTGGTTTGGTTCGATGAAAGCGTTTGGTTGGAATGGTTGGGAAGTGAGCGGGATGTTCACCGCTTTGATTCAAAAGAACTTGGTTATCTATGTATTATTCTTTTAAAATCACCTTTGCAATCTAATTAATGTAATTCTTGTTAAACTTGCTTTACGCAAATTAACCATAAAGCCATCCTTGCTTAAGCGACATGAATACTATGTGCATACATTTCTCTCGACTTCTTGAGTACTTTATGTACTCACGGCTTTATGCCCTTTGTTGATCAGTCAATGAAGAATCGGAAATGTTGAGTACTATGAGGAAGGCTACTTTGAAGACTTCGCGAACTAGGTCACGTCCTCCACTCGATTGCTGTGGGCATGTCGATTGGGCTCCACGTATTTTGAGATTTCATTGCGGATACTCTGTTGTTGCCAAGCCACGTGAGGCGACTTTTGTAAGAACTTGACCATAAGGTCTTCGTTGTTTTAAATAATATTACTTTGTCTGCTTCATTAGTTCGTTGTTGAATGGTTATTATTACGTCATTGTTGCAACTGTGCGAGCTAGCTACTGATCATGGGACTAGCTTGGTATGCACAGAGGGTCTCGGGGTTGTGTGAATCCCCGGGGTCCGACAAGAGATGGTATCAGAGCCATATCGACTGTAGGACGTAACCACAGTTAGATTGGTCGTCTTAGTCAAAAATTCAAAAATATATTTTCTAAATCAAACCAAGCAATTAACTTGACTAGAAATTCTTCTCTCATTTTATTCTGTTCTTTCTCGCCTTGTTCTATTCTTTTCTTCTCATCTTACCCTCTTATATCATTCTTGAGTTCTTTCATCTTATCTTTTATTGAACTTGGTTTTCAGATTTAAATTGACTCCCTCATCTTTGGATTATCCCTAGGATCGAGCCCTTCAAAGATCAAGCAATGGAAGTCTTGGAAGCTCAAGATCCGCAGTCTGTTCCAAGTTGACCCTCCGTAAAGATTAGATTGGTAGCTGCCTCCCTAGTTTTAGATTCGTTTAGTCTGCGTAATAGTGCTTTTGTGCTTAAGTGTCTGATGCGGGGTGCCCGATCTTCTCGACGTAGAACCTCTAGATAACTTGTGTATCCTGACGAACCACCAGCTGACCCCCCGCGCCAATGCACGGACTTGCAACTCTATGGAAATTCGCCCAAACACACACTTGATTGGATCCTCGCTGACCACAAGCGAAGATCGTCGAACCCTCAATTCCCAGCGGAAAAGCAAGAACGACCCCTTGTTCTCAATGCCCAATTCCCTCTGTTTTGGCTATAAGCACAACAGGAGAATCAAGCAAAAGCTTTGAAAATATATTAAACGTGGTCTGAGGTTACAATGGGGGTCTACCCCTCTATATATAGTACCCCTACTCCTCCTCATGGCTGGCCAAGAGGCCCTACTCCAATCCTAATTCGGATTTGGAGTCCTACTCCAATTCCGACACATTCCAAAACAGAAAAGGAAACTCTGATTTTACAACGTCATATTGTTTCGGTCATATCTTTTGATACGGGACGAATTTCGGAGTGAGGGAGGATCCGTTGGATCGGGCTTGAAGTTAGCTTTCCAACAAGCCCAAAAACACTCCAATCGGACTTCGTATGAGAAAGTTATGACCTTTTTACTCCGGACTGTCCTGCTGATTCCGAATCCGAATTTGAGGCTGATTCCGAATCCGAATGGAATTCTAAGTTGATTCCGAATTTGAATTTGGTTGGGCTTGTGGAAGTTTCGAATTTGACTTGGATTCTTGGGCTTCTCTCCCCTTGCTTGTCTTCCACGAGCTTCTCCTCCATTGTGACGGCCTTTCTTCAAGAACAGTCCCATATCCTTCATCTCCGTACATTATTGAATCTTCCAATCTGAACACAAGCAAAACACTAGTTTTAGGTAGTATAAAATTCTCATTGATAACATTATGTGATTCAGCTAGAAACAAATTCACCTGTTCTTTTAATAATTTGGCCCGTGCTCTTGTAATAGGTCCAGATGATAGATCTGGAGCTTCAACACTTATAGCTTGATCTATAGTAGCAGAAGATGGCAAAGAGCTAGGGATGCCCTCATCATCCTCCCCCTCTTGAAAAGGCGTCGACCTCGGCATTGGATTATCATCACCAAAGAAAGGTGATAAATCAGCTACATTGAACGTAGAACTCACGCCATACTCATCTTCGGGCAGCTCAATCTTGTATGCATTGTCATTAATCTTCGCAAGCACCTTGAAAGGTCCACCTCCTCTTGGCAGCAGCTTTGATTTGCGGCGTTCTGGAAAGCGATCCTTGCGATAGTGTACCCATACTAAATCGCCTGGTTTAAACAACACTTTCTTTCTTCTCTTGTTCGCCTTCTCAGCATAATACTTTGTCTTCTTTTCAATTTCAGCCTTCGTTTTCAGATGCAATTGCTTCACAAAATCAGCTCGTTTGGAAGCCTCCATATTAGCACGATCGGAAAGTGGAAGTGGTAACAAATCCAGTGGCGTAATTGGCTTAAAGCCATATACCACCTCAAATGGACACAACTGCGTAGTGGAGTGCACAGCCCGGTTGTAAGCGAATTCCACGTGCGGCAAACAATCCTCCCACTCACGCAGATTCTTCTTTATCATGGCCCGTAGCAGCATCGAGAGTGTTCGGTTAACCACCTCCATTTGACCATCAGTTTGTGGATGACAAGTAGTCTTTGAATAACAACCGTCCCCAATTTGCCCCTAACGTCTTCGAGTAGCTCATGAACTTCACATCACGATCTGAGACAATGGTCCTTGGAACACCATGAAGACGCACGATCTCCCTGAAAAACAAGTCAGCAACATGCGACGCATCGTCGCTCTTGTGGCACGGAATGAAATGTGCCATCTTTGAAAAACGATCCACAACCACAAATATAGAATCCCTTCCCTTCTTAGTTCTTGGTAAGCCCAAAACAAAATCCATGCTAATATCTTCCCAAGGAACATTAGGGACGGGTAAAGGAGTGTACAAACCGTGTGGATTCAACTTGGATTTAGCTTTATGACAAGTAATACAGCGTTGGACAAACCTGTCCACATCTCGCCTCATCATAGACCAATAGAAGTGATCGCTCAACATCAACAAGGTCTTTTCACGTCCAAAATGGCCCATCAAACCACCTGCATGCGCTTCTTGCAACAAAAACAAACGAATGGACGATTCTGGAACACACAACTTATTAGCACGAAAAAGGAATCCATCATGTATGTGAAACTTATCCCAACCTTTCCCATCCTTGCATTTGGAGTAAGGAATCGAAAAATCATGATCAGCTGCATACAAATCACGCAAACTTTCTAATTCAGGAACTTGGACGTCTACTTGAGTCAACAGCACGCTTTTCCTAGATAAAGCATCAGCAACCACATTGTCCTTCCCCTTTTTATATTTCACAATGTATGGGAAAGATTCGATGAACTCTACCCATTTGGCATGTCTACGGTTCAGGTTGGCTTGTCCCTTTAAATACTTCAATGCCTCATGATCAGAATGAATAATAAACTCTTTAGGCCATAAATAGTGCTGCCATGTTTCTAAAGCACGCACTAACGCATAAAGTTCCTTATCATAAACCGGATAATTCAATTGAGCACCATTCAGTTTCTCGCTAAAATAAGCTACCGGTTTACCTTCTTGCATTAAAACACCGCCAATCCCAAGTCCACTAGCATCACATTCAATTTCAAAATTCTTAGCGAAATCAGGTAAAACAAGCAAAGGTGCTTCAGTCAAGCGTTTCTTAAGTTTAGCAAAAGCATTTTCTTGCGCTACCCCCCACACAAATTCAACACCCTTTTTAGTAAGTTCTTCAATGGGGCAGCGATAGTGCTAAAATCCTTCACAAAGCGTCGGTAAAATCCAGCAAGACCATGAAAGCTCCTAATCTGACTTACATTCACAGGAGTTGGCCAATTTTTAATCGCTTCAATTTTCGATTCGTCTACTTCAACTCCTTGCGCAGAAACAACATATCCCAAAAAGATTACACGATCTTTGCAGAATGTGCACTTTGCCAAGTTACCAAGCGCTTTAGCATCGCGTAAAGTTGTAGAACTTGTCTAATATGACAAATGTGTTCAGATTCAATGCGACTATAAATCAGGATATCATCAAAGTATACAACTACAAATTTACCAATCAAATGTCGTAAAACATGATTCATTAAACGCATGAATGTACTAGGTGCATTAGTTAAACCAAATGGCATTACCAACCACTCATACAACCCAAATTTTGTTTTAAAGGCTGTTTTCCACTCATCCCCTTCGTGCATCCTAATTTGATGGTAACCACTACGCAAATCTATTTTAGAGAAAATAACAGCACCACTCAATTCGTCTAGCATATCATCTAAGCGAGGAATAGGATGACGATATCGAATAGTGATATTATTAATCGCTCGACAATCTCTTTATCGCCATGAACCATCTTTCTTAGGAACTAAAATGACAGAACAAAAGCAAGGGCTTAGGCTTTCACGAACGTACCCTTTGGATAGAAGCTCTTGTACTTGTTTCTGAATTTCCTTTGTTTCCTCTGGGTTGGTGCGGTATGGTGGCCGATTGGGCAGAGACGCTCCTGGAATCAAGTCGATCTTATGTTCGATCCCACGAATTGGTGGCGACCAGTAGTACCTCCTCGAAACACATCATTGAATTCTGCAAAACATGAGCAACACCACTAGGAAGCGGTTAAGTCATTAGCATAATCATTGCATCCTTGTACACAAGTACAAAGTGCATCAAAGTGGGATTCTCACTCAGCTCTCTTATTTCTGATTTGGAGGCTATCATTACTAATTTGTTCTCTCCTCACTTTTCTTTTACCACTCGGCTTTGGCTTGTGGCGCCACTCACCGAGGGTGGAATATCTCTATTTTTCCCTTTTTCGCTCGCACTCTCTACTTTTACCTCCGTCTTTTGCATGGAATCACCATAATTTCAGCGGGAGTAAGTGGTTTTAACAACACATCCTTGTTGTTCCACTTGAAGTTGTAGCAATTCTGCGCCCATCATGTATGGCACAGACGGTCATATTGCCATGGTCGACCAAAGATGATGGCAAACCGTCATAGGGACAACATCACAATCAACGGTATCACGGTAAGTGCCAATCTGAAAGTGTATACGTACCATGTAGGTCACCTTTACCTCTCCATTCTCACTTAACCACTGAACATGGTAAGGATGAGGATGTGGAATAAACTTCAGTCCCAGCTTGGTGCATAATTCTTTGCTTGCCAAATTGTGACAACTACCACCGTCGATTATCACTTTGCATGCTTTCCCTTTCCCACTTGTGCGCTGGTCCAAGCAGTTGCATCATTGTTCCATAGATGGTGCGGGCAGCACACTTAACACCTTTATGCGTACAAATCACCGTTGGCGGATTGATGGCCCGCACACGAGTTGCCCATCTCCATCCTCGTCCACATCATCAAAGCGTTCAAATTCAGCAAATGGATCATCTTCATCTTCGCTAGCAGATGCATACTCGCCTGCTTCAGTGTACAACATGGTCTTGTTATTTGGGCAATCCTTCTTCATATGCCCACGTCCTAAGCACTTGAAGCATTGTATATCACGATTTCTTGCTGTAGAACCCACCGAAGAAGTGCCACTTGCAGCTGGTTGGGCACTTCGCTTTGCAACGGATGGAGGCTCCTCCTCTTGCCACTTGGTGCACTCTGGAAAGTTGAACCACTAACTTGAGATGTGCTCTTGCTCGAAAAATACTTAGGCACAAATTTGCCGCGACCCGAAGGACCACGAGCAGAAAACCGTGCATCTTCCTCCAATTGTTGTTCAGCTTTCGTTGCTTGATGCACCAGCTCACATGTGTTGTTATATGGTTGAAAATTAACAATGCGCCTGATATTATGATTCAGACCAGCAAAATATCGTGCCATGGTTTGCTCTTCATTTTCATGTACTTTGGCATGAATCATTGCTTGCTCCATCTCTTTGTAATACTCCTCTGCAGATTTAGCTCCTTGTTTTAGACTCTGGAGCTTGCTTTGAAAAGAGAACGTGTATAATGCTTTGGCACAAAACGAGCACGCATCTCTGTCTTCATATCAGCCCAAGTGGCCACGGGTGGTTCTCCCCGTTCGGCTCGTTGGCGCTCCACTTGGTCCCACCATACAAGAGCATATCCATCAAATTCCATAGCAGCAAGCATCAATTTTCGTCTTGAGCAGTAGCACAAGCGAAATAATTTATCCACTTTCAACTCCCATGTGAGGTATTCTTGAGATCGGTTCCACCATGAAATTTGGGAATCTTGAGCTTGACCTTTCCCAAATCATCATCTACATCTTTGTCGGGCGATGATAATTATCATTACGTGCAATCAAGGTCGTCGTCCCAATCATCATCATATGCCGCAGCACCACCTCGACCAAAGCCTTGAGCACGTCCACGGCCACGTCCAGGGCCAGGAGGATGCCTTGCGTTAGCAACTGCATGGTCACGGTTCATGCGCTCAGTACGTGCAGCGAAGTTAACATGGGCCTCGTTGGGTTCTGGACCATCTACACTTCCAACATCTCCTCGGTTGCCCCCAAGCATCTCCTTGAGTTCAGCAATGCCTTTGCGCAAGGTATTGTAATGCTAAGTAAATATCCAAACTAGAATTCAATGCCTAGTTGCCGATCACAAAGATATAAGTGAAAATCAAAGCAACTCACACGCAAAGATATTGGAACTTAGTGCAATCAAGGAATGAGCTATGTAAGATATAAGTGAAGAACAAAATAGCTCGTATTGCACAAGTTATAGAAAGACGCTAGCTAGTTGCAAAAATGAAACTAGGGCACAAGATTGCACAAAATATTGATATTCTAACAATTGAATCAAGAATGAGTGGGGATTTTTGCTCAAGTTTATGGTTCGGCTATGCGCTTTCTTTTTCCTTTTCTCTTTTCACTTTTCTCTTTTCTTTTTCTCTTCTTTCTTTTTTTTTCTTCTCTTTTTCCTTCTTTTTTTTTTTGAACTATTGCCAAAATTCTTGTTCTACCAAAAATGAGCAAAAGTTCTTTCCCACCTTTTGATCTTTGAACAATTGCAAGAACACAAATATTAATATGCAGCCCTAAGCAACGATTTAGCTAGTCTTCAATAGGTTCAAAGTATTCGCAAAAGATTGAAAGGTTCACGAAGGATAAATTGGTTACTCACTTTTTTTGGTATTTTTTTTTTATAAACACGACAAAAAAATCAAACTAGGCTCAAATAAAAGCAACGCAAAAGAATTCAAGATCAGCAAACTAAACTTGATTCTAATGGACAAAAACTTAACAAAACTCACTAGAATAACAAATTAAATACTACGGCTGAAAGATTTTTTTGTATGGCTTTTTCGTGTATAGGGAAAAAAAATTAGATAACTAGATAAAGATCCTACCGAGTCAACTGACTCGATACCACGATGCGGGTGCCGATCTTCTCGACGAGAACCTCTAGATAACTTGTGTATCTGACGAACCACCACCGACCCGCGCCAATGCACGGACTTGCAACTCTATGGAAATTCGCCCAAACACACACTTGATTGGATCCTCGCGACCACAAGCGAAGATCGTCGAACCCTCAATTCAGTGGAAAAGCAAGAACGACCCCTTGTTCTCAATGCCCAATTCCCTCTGTTTTGGCTATAAGCACAACAGGAGAATCAAGCAAAAGCTTTGAAAATATATTAAACGTGGTCTGAGGTTACAATGGGGTCTACCCTCTATATATAGTACCCTACTCCTCCTCATGGCTGGCCAAGAGGCCCTACTCAATCCTAATTCGGATTTGGAGTCCTACTCCAATTCCGACACATTCCAAAACAGCAAAAGGAAACTCTGATTTTACAACGTCATATTGTTTCGGTCATATCTTTTGATACGGGACGAATTTCGGAGTGAGGGAGGATCCGTTGGATCGGGCTTGAAGTTAGCTTTCCAACAAGCCCAAAACACTCCAATCCGACTTCGTATGAGAAAGTTATGACCTTTTACTCGGACTGTCCTGCTGATTCCGAATCCGAATTTGAGGCTGATTCCGAATCCGAATTGAATTCTGAGTTGATTCCGAATTTGAATTTGGTTGGGCTTGTGGAAGTTTCGAATTTGACTTGGATTCTTGGGCTTCTCTCCCCTTGCTTGTCTTCCACGAGCTTCTCCTCCATTGTGACGGCCTTTCTTCAAGAACAGCCCCATATCCTTCATCTCCGTACATTATTGTATCTTCCAATCTGAGCACAAGCAAAACACTAGTTTTAGGTAGTATAAAATTCTCATTGATAACATTATGTGATTCAGCTAGAAACAAATTCACCTGTTCTTTTAATAATTTGGCCCGTGCTCTTGTAATAGGTCCAGATGACAGATCTGGAGCTTCAACACTTATAGCTTGATCTATAGTAGCAGAAGATGGCAAAGAGCTAGGGATGCCCTCATCAGTGTCTCTTTCTTGTTTGCTTCTTGATAGCTTTCCGGCTATCCGTTCGTTGGGTAAAGCCAACTTTGTCCGCATTAGGTTGATCCATCTATCTCCCTTGTTCCTCGCTCATCTCCGTGCTTTCCCTCTTATCTAAATTGCTTTCTTCTTCGTCCTATTAAACCGGTGAAGCTTTGTCGCAGATGGTTCGGACCGCAACTCCGCGAGCAGGATGAGACTCAAGCACCAATGCCCGTCTTCCCGGGCCGCCAAAGGTGGACCCGGGGTTTGAGTCAATTCATGGCAGCCCGTGACGCGGTGATGAGCTCTATGATGCACGAGAATATGACTCGGATGATGAATCAGTGAGAACCCGGACATTCGCCCTACTCGCAATGATGAATCAGAACAACCAAGCAGCTGCCATGCCCACGCCTCCTCCACCCCCAGTGTTTCCTCGGTCCAGGCTGGCAGAGTTTCTAAGGACCCATCCGCCCACTTTCTCTAACTCCTCCGAGCCATTGGGCGCGGATGGTGGGTTACGTTCCATGGAAAGAAGCTCGCTATCACCCGTTGTGATGATCGCGAGAAGGTTACAGATGCCACTCACCGGCTTGAAGGTACCTGCAGAATGGTGAGAGAACTATTGTGCCGCCCATGGAAACCCTAAGAGTATCACTTGGGCCGAGTTTTCAGGAGCTTTTCGTCACTCCCATATCCCTGATGGAAAGGTGGAAATGAAGAAGAATGAGTTCCGTGAGCTGCAGCAAGGCAACATGTCAGTGAGTGAATATCTTAATAGGTTCACTCGGCTATCCGTTATGCCCGAGGGCGTTGCCACGCATGATGCCCGCCAAGCGCTTCAAGAGAGGACTCAACCCCGTTTGAAGGTGCAAGTCATTGGGAATGATTATGCGATTTCCGGCACAGTGAACAAGGCCATGCTCATCGAGGAATCCCGCCGTGAGCTTGAAGAATCCCGCAAGAGAAAGATGATGCAGCACAGTGCCCATCAGTCTCACTCCCAGAGAGTCAGAATGAATATGCCGCCTCCTGCCCGTGTTGCTCCTCCTGTCACATTGAGCCCACAGCAAAGACACCTCGCCTAGCGCTTCTAGTGACCCGCGGCTTCAGCGGCTCAAAGAACGGCAGCCCAAGGAATGTCAACCCCGCCACTGGATCACTCGCTTTAAGTGCCATCGGTGGGGCTTCGCCAATAGTTGCCCGCAGAGGCAAGGCCCTTCTCCTGTTCGTTTCAACATAGGAGCCACTCCGACCAAGACCCCCACTCCAGGAGTCGCACGATGAGCTCCTCAGACTCCAACTGCACCAGTCAAGACTCCTTAGCCTTTTGGAAGAGGTTGTGTGAACCACACCACTGTGGAGGAAGCCAGATGACCCGGACGTCGTCTTTGGGTAAGTTCCTTGTCAATTCGGCACTGCCATCGTTTTGTTTGATTCGGAGCTTCGCATTCGTTTGTTTCTGAGTTTTTTGAAAGGCACCAGTTGGAAGTTTTGCCTCTTAAAAGTGTTTTGTTGGTTCAATCTCCCGGTTCGGAATTGAGTACGGACCAAGGTTGCCCTAAGGTTAAAGTGACCATAGAAGGGGTAGAATTCCTAGCTAATCTCATCATCATAGACACCAAGTCTCTTGATGTGATTTTGGGAATGGATTGGCTCGCCAGTCACCAAGCCCTCTTAGATTGTGGTGGTAGAAGCATCACTTTGGTCAGTCCGGATGGAACCAAGGTAAAGTTTGAAGCCTCCCCTGAGAAGATAGCTAGAGCTTTAGTCTGCAGTGCCAGTGTTGTGTCTTTGGAGGAAGTGCCAAGAGTCGAGAGTTCCCGGATGTCTTTCACGATGACCTACAGAATGCCACGGGCCAGAGACTTGGAGTTTGTCACCAATCTTGTTCCAGGAACTGCACCTATTTTCAAGAGACCCTACAGATTGCCTGTCAATTCTTTGGTTGAGCTGAAGAAGCAAATTGAAGAAATGCAAGAGAAAGGTTTTGTCCGACCAAGTTCTTCACCTTGGGGAGCCCCAGTGATCTTTGTTGCAAAGAAGGATGGCACCCAACGGATGTGTGTGGATTACCGAGCCCTCAATGAGGTCACCATCAAGAACAAGTACCCTCTGCCCAGGATCGATGATTTATTTGATCAGTTGAAAGGAGCCGGAGTGTTCTCCAAGATAGACTTGAGGTCAGGATACCACCAGCTGAAGATTCGTCCAGAAGATATTCCCAAGACAGCTTTCTCAACCCGGTATGGACTGTATGAGTTCACGGTCATGTCATTTGGATTGACCAATGCCCCTGCTTACTTTATGAACTTGATGAATAAAGTATTCATGGAGTATCTGGATAAGTTCGTCATTGTCTTCATTGACGATATTTTGGTGTATTCCAAGAGTGAAGAAGAGCATGAAGAGCACCTCCGTTTGGTCCTGAATAAGCTTAGAGATCATCAACTCTATGCTAAATTCGGCAAGTGTGAGTTTTGGATGAAAGAAGTTACTTTCTTGGGGCATGTCATGTCTGCAGAAGGAGTGTCTGTTAACCCCAGCAAGGTTACGGATGTGCTTAATTGGGAGTCACCAAAGTCGGTGCCTCAGGTCAGAAGTTTTCTTGGAATGGCAGGATACTATCGTCGATTCATAGAAGGGTTCTCCAAGATAGCAAGACCCCTCACGCAGCTGTTGAAGAAAGAAAAGAAATTTGCTTGGACGCCACATTGCGAGCAAAGTTTTCAAGAGTTGAAGAAGCGGTTGACAACAGCTCCGGTGTTGATTTTGCCCGATGTCCGGAAGGATTTTGAGATTTTCTGTGATGCATCCCAGCAAGGACTTGGTTGTGTCCTGATGCAAGAAAGGAAGGTAGTAGCTTATGCTTCCCGTCAATTGAGGCCTCATGAAGTGAATTACCCCACTCATGACTTGGAATTAGCTGCCGTAGTGCATGCTCTAAAGATATGGCGTCATTACCTTATTGGTAATCGCTGTGAAGTCTATACGGACCATAAGAGCTTGAAGTACATTTTCACTCAAGCCGATCTTAATATGAGGCAAAGAAGATGGTTAGAGTTAATCAAGGATTATGATATTGGAATCCATTACCACCCAGGCAAAGCTAACGTTGTGGCAGATGCCTTGAGTAGAAAAGTCTACTGCAATACACTGTCGATCAAGGAAAATCAGCCAGCCCTCCATGAAGAATTCCAGAAGCTCAAGTTAGAGTTGGTTGAGGAAGGTTATCTAGCTGCCTTAGAAGTTCAACCCACTTTGCGGAATCAGATCAAGGAAGCTCAAATTGAAGATGCCAATATTAAGAAAATTAAGAGCAACATGAAGAAGGGTAAAACCCTGACATTTTCAGAAGATGAGCAAGGCACCATTTGGTTTGACAAGCGAATCTGTGTTCCAGATCAGGAAGAGCTTAAGCAACTGATACTCAAGGAAGCTCATGAAATTTTGTACTCCATTCACCCTGGAAGCACAAAGATGTACCAAGACCTCAAGGAAATGTATTGGTGGCCTAGCATGAAGCGTGAGATTGCCGAGTATGTAGCTCAAAGTGATGTCTGTCGAGTAAAGCCGAGCATCAAAGACTCTTTGGACTCGCAACCCTTGAGAGTGCCCGAATGGAAGTGGGAAGAAATTGGTATGGATTTTAACACTGGTTTGCCAAGGACAAGGTCAGGATATGATTCTATCTGGGTATTTGTGGATCGTCTAACCAAAGTCGCTCACTTTCTCCCAGTCAAGACTACTTACTCGTGATAGGTCGCGAGAATTGTACATGGCAAAGATAGTGTGCCAGCATGGAGTGCCGAAGAAGATCGTGTCAGATCGAGGATCTCAGTTCACCTCAAGATTTTGGCAGAAGTTGCACAGTGTTCTGGATACTAATCTAAATTTCAAGATGACTTATCATCCCAGACGGATGGTCGATGTAAAGGGTAAATCAAATCCAAGAAGATATGTTAAGGGCTTGTGCCTTAGCAAATCAGACCAGTTGGGATCAAATGCTACCTTATGCAGAGTTTTCCTACAACAACAGTTACCAGTCAAGCCTCCAGATGTCTTCATTTGAAGCTCTTTACTAAGAAAATGAGAACACCCTTGTATTGGAATGAAGTAGGCGAAAGACAAGTGTTTGGGCGGATATTTTGGAAAAAGCCAAGAGCAAGTTCGATCAATCGAGAAAGGTTGAAAACAAAGATGCACCGAGCGGAAGAGTTATGCGATAACAAATCGCCGAGATCTAGCATTTGCACCTTGTGATCATGTGTACCTGAAGGTATCGCCTCTCAAAGGGATGCGTCGTTTCCGAGTAAGTGGAAAGCTTGCACCAAGGTACATCGGACCTTTCCAGCCTCTAGCCCAAGAGGAGAAGTCGCTACGGTTGGAGCTCACCGCCTCGGCCGGATGTGCATAATGTCTTCCACGTGTCACAACTGAAGAAGTGCTTGCGTGTGCCCGAAGAGCAGATGCCAATGGAAGCAATTGCCCTGCAATAAGACCTCACCTACAAGGAGCACCCCATCAAGATCTTGGAAATAGCAGAGCGAGTGACAAGAAGCAAGACCATCCGTTTCTGCAAGGTCCAGTGGAGCAACTACACCGAAGAAGAAGCCACTTGGGAACGAGAAGATGACTTGAAGGCTGAGTTTCCCCACCTATTCTCTAGTCAGCCTGAATCTCGGGGTCGAGATTCCCTTTAAGAGGGGTAGGTTTGTAGCGTCCCGTTTTTTGGAGTTTTTAAAAAATTTAAAAGAGAACCATTTGTTTCTTTTTGCCAAAAAGCTTAATTTTGAAATTGCAGAATCCATTTGCAGTTTAATATGAATTAATCAAACTTCAATTAAATTAAAGTTGGTTTAATTGATTTTTCTGGAATTTAAAATCAAAATTATTATTTTAAGAATTTTCTTGGGTTTATTGGATTTTAGAAATTGATTTTCATTTTACCCGAAATTAAAAATTATTTTATTTGTAAAAGAAAAAGAAAAATTAAAGTTAAAAGTATTTGTATTAAGTCCAGAATAATTCAAGGAATTTCTGTGAATTTTTCTAGAATTTTTGGAGTCTATTTGCTATTTTCTAAATTGCTTTTTGTTTTGTTTGAATTTCTGAAAATCAAAAACTATATTAATTCCTTTTTCGCTTTGGGCGAATCCTCCGCCCATCACGCTTCCCCCGCCCGCTGCCTCCGCGGCCGCCTCCGCTCCGCTCACGCCCGATCCGCGCCGGCGCCCTCGCCCTCGCCGCCTGATCCTCATCGGACGACCCTTCGCCGCGTCGCCCCTTGCTGCTGGTCGTTGATCTTGATCCGCCGCTCCGTCGCCGCGGCCGTTCGTCTTCTCGGCGCTCGATCGAATCGGACGACGCCGTCGCCGCGCCCCTCCGTCTTCCCACCGTCCGTCGAAATCGGACGGCGCCCGCTCGCCTCTCGCTGCCCGTCCCCTTTCCATCGCGACCGTCCGACGCTATCGCGGGCTCGCGACGCCGCGCCTCCTCGCTCCCACCGTCCGTCGAATCGGACGGCCTCGCCATCGCTCTCCATGCCGCTGTTTCTCTCCCACGTCGCCGCCGCGAATCCCGCCAGCGCGTCTCGTCCCCCTCGCGCGCCGCTGCGCCGTCGCGTCCCTCTCGCCACGCCGCGCCCATGCCTCTCCTCGCGCCTCCGCGCTCGCGACCTCTCGCCTATAAATGCCGCCGCGCTCTCCTCTCTCTCTCTCTCCTTCCTCTCTCTCTCGCTTTCGCCACCGCCTTCTTCCCTCTTCTCCTCCGCCATGCCGCTGCCTTCTTCCGAGCGCTGTCGCCTGCCGTTCCCAGTAAGCCCTTGCGCTCTCCCGTCTCTCTCTCTCTCTCTCGCCTCAAGGCCCGAAGCCGGCCGGCGTGGCGCGCCGCGTCGACTCGGTCGTGCCAGCGTCGGCGCCTGGCCGAGTAGCGATGGCGTGCGCTGCTAAGCGCCGACGCAGAATCGGAATTTTCAGTTGGAAAATAAATCCAAAATCCGAAAACACTAATTCTATCATTTTATGTGATTTCCAACTTCTTTTGGCCATAACTTTCACATCCGAACTCCGATTTGGGTGATCCAAATTTCTAAATTCATATAAATTCAGCCTCTTTCATTTGGTACTGGTTTTGTAATTTTTGGAGTTTATTTTATGTTGGTTTATTTATTGTTTCTATTCTCGCACGTGTAGATTCCGGCGTTTCGGAAGATTTCTTCGACCCAACGACCGAAGACCCGCTCCTCGTCAACGAAGGCAAGTCGTAGGCCTTTGACCATGTTGAACCCATTTTACAAATGTATATTGTATTAAATTATCATGCATGGCTAGTTTTATTAAAAATGGTTTTGGGAGTAGATAAAAACCAAATTGCCATTATGCCTCCTTGATAAATTGAAAATGAAATGTCTCCTTGAATGACATATATCCTTGGACACCTTACGATGGTTAATACTAGTTGGACATAATTGTATACCAACTTGGGAGCGTAGTATTGCTTAGACATGCTTTAGTTACCCGCGAGACTTTCGATCACATGTTCAATGATTAATGAAATTTGACTAATGGAACTATGGAACAGTGGTGTGAGGCCACTTTTATTAAAGATGTTGTGCCATGGCAGGGATTGCCATTTGGTCGGGAATGAACAAAAATGATTTATGCTCGGGCTTGAGGTAGGGAGCTAGAGTGGGTGTGTGATGCACATTGGGTTGTGGTAGACTTGTCTGAGCAGCCAACTAAGGACTTAACTTTGCAAGTCATTGATCCGGGCCACCTCGTGCAACCACAAGTCCGGTATGGGACGGACCGCCAACTAATTAGGAAGTTTTGGATCGGTTCGCTAGGGTTGATTATTGGCGCAAGAGGGGGCTGTGATGGCGAAACCTTAGCGAACAGAACCGAGGCAAAATGGAACTTTGTAAAGGCCTTGTGATAGTCACTTAGTCGCACACCCTCGGAAGTGTGTCAGACGGACATTACAAGTGATTTATCTCTTGTGGGTAAAGGCGCATAACCTCTGCGAGTTTTAAAATCTATTCGAATAGCCGTGTCCCGCTTCACGGACATGCACAGTGATTTCGCGCAAGGTAGTATTTTCAAAAATGTGGTTTGGTTCGACGGAAGCGTTTGGTTGGAATGGTTGGGAAGTGAGCGGGATGTTCACCGCTTGATTCAAAAGAACTTGGTTATCTATGTATTATTCTTTTAAAATCACGCTTTGCAATCTAATTAATGTAATTCTTTATTAAACTTGCTTTACGCAAATTAACCATAAAGCCATCCTTGCTTAAGCGACATGAATACTATGTGCATACATTTCTCTCGACTTCTTGAGTACTTTATGTACTCACGGCTTTATGCCCTTTGTTGATCAGTCCCAGCAGAAGAATCAGGAAATGTTGAGTACTATGAGGAAGGCTGCTTTGAAGACTTAGCGAACTAGGTCACGTCCTCCACTCGATTGCCTGTGGGCATGTCGATTGGGCTCTACGATTTTGAGATTTCATTGCGGATACTCATTGTTGCCAAGCCACGTGAGGCGACTTTTGTAAGAACTTGACCATAAGGTCTTCGTTGTTTTAAATAATATTACTTTTTCTGCTTCATTAGTTCGTTGTTGAATGGTTATGATTACGTCATTGTTGCAACTGTGCGAGCTAGCTACTGATCATGGGACTAGCTTGGTATGCACAGAGGGTCTCGGGGTTGTGTGAATCCCCGGGGTCCGACATTGAACATGGTGCGCAGCTCTAAGAAGTTGTTGTTGATGTCCGTACGTAGCTGCGTAAACTCCTCCCCGAGGTTGTTCAATTTATACCGAACGGCCCCAAGCTCATTGCGCATACCATTATCACGATCAAGAAGTTGCTTTTGTAGCATCCTACGCAAGCGAGTGTACTCCATCCATGTAACTGATAGATCCTCATGATGACCTGACATGGCAATAACTCACAAATAGCAAACGCGATTATATCCAGGTTAGTAAAACAAAACAGCTCTCTCTCTCTACGCTCGCAACTCACTGTCCTGAAAACAAGATAAGCTTACCGTTCCATAGTGAATCAAGGACTGCAAAATAACACTTATGATAGCGAACGACCTCAACCCGGTAATGTATGAGCGTAACCAATAGTAAAGGTAGTACACGAACGTGTGTAAGTGGAGCTTGGTAAGGTATGTGTATAACCTATGCAAACTGATATTCAAGTTGTTGTAAAGTTAAGTAATGATCCAAACTAGATTTTTTTTTTGCCTATGTGCTGATCCAAAAGGTGTAAGCGAAGTGGATGAACGCACACGCAAAGACAAATGTGACTCAATGCAAAGAAAGGAATGAGCTAGCAAGAAGGGATCTGAAAATGAGATCAAGCTAACTCGTTTTGCACCAAGTACTAAGAGAGACGCTAGCCAATTGCAATTGAAAATAGTAGGGCACAAGATTGCTAAAAAAATGACTACACAATCTGAAATAATGATGGGCTGGTACTGTATCAGAGCAACCAATAAAATGCATATCTTTGTAGCAATCGGCAAAAGAATTTTTTCCTCTCTTTTCTTTATCGCAAAAATTATGTTTTGCTCTCGCTTTTTATACTCTTTTTTTTTCTCAATGCCGTGGCTCTTGCTATTGTGCGGCTGCCTCTTTTTTTTTTTTGCTTTTCTCAATGGCCGAAAGTGTTTTTGCTACCGTCGTGGGTGCATAAGCCCAACAATTCAGCAAGGTGTAAACAATGTTCAATAAGCAGCCCTAATACAATATCAAAAGCTAGTCTCACAAGATGAAAGGATATAAGTGAAGCGGAGTTCGGACGCAAAAGTTACGACCGAATTACAAACAGTGTACCAATTGAACTCGGATTTAACGAAAATTGAGTCAAGGACTAAATTTGAATACGGAATTTTTTTTTTGGTTTTTTAGAAGGAAACAAGGAACAAGGGACACAAAGGAAACACTTAGATCAGCACTAAACAAAAAATTCTAATGGACTAAAACCTAACAAAACTCACAAGAAATAACAGATTGAAACTAGGGTTTGGAATTTATGTGTTGCAATTTTTGATTTAATGGACTATAGGACAGAAAAACGAAACTAAACTATGGGTAAAAAAGCTCTCACCGAGTAAACCTGGCTCTGATACCATATGATACGGGGGGATGCCCGATCTTCTCGGTGAGTAACCGTGGATAACTGATGCGAAGTAGACGATGTCGCTAGCTGAACACTCGCACCAATGCACGAACCCTCAACTCTTTGGAATACGCCCAAAACACACCGGATAGTTGATCGTCGCGAGACCACGAACGACGATCGCCAAGTCCCCAATTCCCAATGGAACGACGGCTTGACCTTGAATTCGTAACGAACCAATGGATCGCCTAGTCCTCTCTCAAAGTCCTCGCATGAACTCTGGTTTCGAAAGAACAAGCAATAGCTATGTTTCTATTCTTATGCATAAACTGGTCTGAGGTTACAATGGGGGTCTAACCCTTAATATATAGTGCCCTTATCCTCCCCATGACTGGCCAAGAGGCCCTACTCCTACTCTAATTCGGAATTAGAACTCCTACTCGAATTCCGACTCAATCTAAAACAAAAAAGAAACTCTAATTTTACAACCGTCATATTATTTCATTCATATCTTTTGACTCAGGAGGAATGTCGGAGTGATCCAGGATCCGTTGGATCGGGCTTGAAGTTATCTTTCCAACAAGCCCAAGAACACCCCAATCGGACTCCGTTTGTGAAAGTTATGACCGTTTTACTCCGAACTGTAATGCTGATTCCGAATCCGAATTTGATGCTGATTCCGAATCCGAATTTGATTCTGAGTTGATTCCGAATTTTATTTCGGTTGGGGTTGTGGGAGATCTGGATTAGGCTTGAAAATCTTATCCAAAACTTGAGCTTTTAGTTCTTGGACTTCTTCCCCTTTTGCTCTCCATCACACGGGCTTCTTTCCTCCTAAATCGGCATGGGCTGCTTGACTTTCTCTTTCCCAACCGCTTTGACCTTCTTGTTCTTCGTCACTAGGCAACAAATATGGTTACCCTTCTCTTTGTGCTCCTCTATTTCTTTGGCTCCGTCCTCCCTCTCGGTTCCAAAGACATTACGTTTGTCGAACCTGAGAATGCATAAAGTATTGCTTTTACGTAGTGTCCAATTCTCACAGAAAACATAAAGATTAAGAAACAATTGCACCTGTTATTTGAGAAGTGTAACTCTTACTTCATAAACAGCCTCATAAGTAATCGGGATATCCTCATCATTTTGTTTCCTTTGGTGAGCTTCTCCTCTCATAAACTGCGCCCTTAACATCACCTCGCCTCCCTTAACCTCTACATGTGCTCCATCTCAGTCTACTCTCGTCGAGGAGCTCCGCAACTGTGAAGTCATTGCCGTCGCCTCTGTCACCAGTGTCATTCCTTAAGAATTTCCTCTCTGGTGAGTCTTAAGCCTCATCGAGGTCCTTTTCACCATCCCCTTGCCTCGCTAAATATCGTCATGTGTATCTTTCCAACTCTCCTCCACTGTACCATTCTGTCGCCGTTGAAGCCCTTATCACTGTTGCTGTTCCCCATCGTTCGGCCTTCTCTGACCTTATACGACGTCGCCAACACCACCGTGGTAGTCATAGTATGCCGCTGGTGCCAGAGTGCTCCTCATTTTGGCTCGGGCGAGTCATTTTCTGTCGGACCCGGATTTTGTAAATCCAAATCCTCTGTGAAATCACTGTGCTATTCCCTGGATCAGTAGCTAGCACTCCACAGGTACATTGCTGAATCAAACCATACATGGCGCAAACTTATTTCATTCATTAATATACACATCAGAGTTTACATAGACCTCTTCGGGCCAATTTTTACAATAAGGCCAGACAGGCCAAAAGAATACATTACAAAAGATAGCGGAAGCAACAACGGAAGCAAAGGGGTGAGGGCACATCTTACCGCAGGCAAGTGACTGGGGAACCCGTGTACGCCCGATATTATCCGAAAACTTGGATAATATAGGAGGCACACAGAACCAACGGCTAGACTGGGTGAGACTAGAACAACTAAGGACTCAACTACGCTTCAACATTTCCCGGGTCTTCAGACTTCTGGATCCTTGATGCAATTGCCAGCTCCAGGGTTCCTGTTTCTGAGGGTTTGGGGAAAGAGCGAGGATGAGCACAACTACCGTGCTCGCGAGCCCACACACACAGATGCAATAATATACATGCAAGGTGTAACAAGGATGGCTCGGGTTCTTTTATTTGCGTAAAGCAGCATTTGTAAATACAGATATTTAGAAATCCTATTACTTAGCATTTGGACCCAAATTGCATTTTTAAAGAGATTAATTGTGCAATAATTGATAACAGCAGAGGTTCCCTCCATCGGAAACTCTGTCGCATGCTTCTTTTTCTTTGGTGGTCATACCCACCTAATACCAACGCTGGGTAAGAATACCCAGGAAAATCCAAATCAAGGGCTAGGTGAGCCCCGCACATTTTTCATCCCACCCACAAAAGTTTTTGAAATAGCACTATATCTTGCAAGTTCTTTTGCCCGCCCTTGACCGTGGGCACGGCTGTCCGAACAGTTTTTATTCTCTGCAGAGATTGTACATCTTTACCCACAAGAGATAATCAGCTTGATATGTACACACGCTTAGTAGACATGTGAATCAAGGGAGATTACCACAAGGCCTTTACAAGGCATCCTCGATATTTGTTTGCACCCGCTAAGGTTTCACTGAGCGGGTGTCGTCCCGTGGGACCCGACAACCGCTTCGCCTGCACCCTCTTGCGCCATGCAACTTACGCCTAGGGTCCCGTAAGTTACATTCCCCAATACGTAGCCTCTTGGGCTCACGGCATTGGGGAGCCCCTCCCATGGTGCAGCTCGTACCGGTGGACACCAATTAGTTAGCCAGGTCGACACCATTATAGACTTGTGGCTGTACTGTTTTACAATAAGAGGTCATCACAGGATTAAGTCCTTAAGATTATCTGGGCGGTTCTTACCACATACCCTCCACAAAAATATCCTGGGCTACATTAGCACCCAACCATTTACCCTCCAGCTTACCATCCGCCCAGATGGGTATTAGCAAATTTTAGAGTTTTGGAGGAGTATAAAACGAATTATCCAACCATTCCAGTCATTCTCCCCAATGACCGCCAAAACAAGTGATGATGATAAAGGATGATGATTTGGGGTAGTAATACCCCGGTACTTAAACAAGTCTAGCATGGCATTTAAGTACGACCTATAACTAGTATGTTACCAGATATTTACTAGGGTGACAAGGATACTGGGAGTTCAACTTTCAAGGGAAAGGCATAATAATTTATTAATCAACAAGTAGGCATTTAACTACCTTAGAGAATTTGACATACATTTGCATAAAAATTAAAGCATGCAATTTGATACTTTAACAGAATATAATTTGCATAAAATGTGGGATCAATATGATCAAAGTGTTGACTCGCCTGGGCTATTTTACCGTGGCCTTGATCTTACTCAAAGCCTGATTAGACAGAGGTTCGAAGTCTTGATCGACGTCTTTGCTTGAGTCTTGGATCTGCTTGAGCCGTCGATTCTTCTGGACTTCGATTTCTAATTACGCAATAACGATTGAAAAACCAAATAAATACAAGAATCCAAGAGACCAAATAAAACACAAGAGCCTCGGAAAGATTGCGGAGGACGGCTTGAGAGAATGGTTTGGGCGACACCGGAATGTTTGACAGAGTCAAACGTCCAGTTGGGCGAAAGGCGGAATGACAGAAGATTTCTGCCATGAGGGAGGATACAAAGAAGGTATGGTCGAAGTAGCTTTGCCGGAATGCTCTACTGCGGATTAGAAGACAGCAAGACTACCAATACAGGCGACAAGGCAACAAAGCAACTCGACTACCGGTTCTATACCAATCTAGAATACTTGATCGACACAAAATCCAATAGAAATTCAATACCAAACACAGCTGCCTGATAATAATCAATGATTCGATTGCTGGCTACTCAACTTACTACCAACTATACAAATACAACCACCAACTTATACAATTGCCAGATTATTAATCATTGCCAAACCACAAATCCTTTCCAAACAAAGCAATCAAATCAACACTTCCAGCTTTCACTAAATAGCATTACTACCGACAAACATTGTCCTACTGACGAATACTAACCAACAATTAACAATTGATTACCAAATCCAATAGACAATATTGCACTGAAGATTAAAACTATTCCTAATAATCAAGATCACAATCAACAATTCAATTTACTGCCAAAACACTTATACTGAGGATCAGTAATCTTAGACAATTAATCAATAATCAACTTACTGCCAACAACACATTCTACTCATCTATGGCGACATTTCTTAATCGTTGGATCGATTGCAACCTTATCGCTACCGCTACGAACAGGGGAAACAACTACGAATCACATGCTGACAATCGAAACATATGATTAACAAATTCTATGACTCAACAACTCAATTGACAGATAGCTCAAATGCCGACACCCAATCGTACAGCTTTCAATTCTAGATCAACAACTAGTGACTTAATAATCCAATTCACAACTACCAATTCAATCACTTTAGTTTGTCGAATGACAATAATATTCCACAACTGACTCCATTGCTAGTTTACACACACATTCAAAATGACAATACTAGTCATAGACTTCAAAAGCTCTTATACAAATTGCTACTACTATCCTTACGGAATCACTGAAGATTATTTCCACCTGACAATCATGTTCTGACGAAGTGCTAAACAGAATTCGACAATTCAATATACGGAATACAGAAAAATCAAGCATTTCTGACAATAATCAAAGACAATCACATGTAATAATTCAATCCACTGCCCAATCCAAATGACTAGTCAATACATTCAACAATCACTGCAACTCATCTCATTCTTTGACAACAACCATTGATCATTAGTCAACAATTGGAGGCAAACACAGGCGATTCAATAAACAATACAAGGATTCAATTATCCACTTATACAACCCAGGGTTTTAAACCATCAGAGCATATCACTTAGCTGATAGATCATCCAGGAGGTCTTCATTTACCAGAATTATACACAATCAAATGCCAGAACACAAATGGATCAAATGCCAGCTACAAGGATTATCGACACCGAAGTTCAATGTCGCACACTCACCGTCGCCACACAGGGGCCTTCACCATGGAGAGAGCAAGGTAGGGAGGAGCAGGGCAAGGGAGCTCGGCCACGAGGAGAGCAATGCGGGGGGAAAACAGGAGCTGGGAAGCTCTGGCACCGCCGCCGATGGCGGTTGGAGGTTGGAGGATCTAGGGTTGCTTAAAATGGGATGCTTGGCCGGTGAGGAGGCCGAGGAGGTGGTGGCACGGCCGAGCCGACCGAGCCAGAGGGGGTAGTGGCGGCCGGGATGGGCGCCTTGGCGGCCACAAAGGGCGGCGGCAAGCGGAGAGAGGGGAGAAGAGATGGTGTGAGCACGAGCTTGGGGTGAGAAGGAAGCTCACCGGCCACGGTGGGGCGGAGAAGAGGTGGAGCCGGCCCAGACGGAGTCGAGGGCGGCGCTGGGAGAGCTTGGTGAGGCGGTCCCGGGAGGCGGCGGCTGCACTTGGGAGGCTCGGGGCGTCGTGCCGTGGCGCTCAGCGGCGATCGAGGCCTGGGCCGAGGCGTGACGAGGGCGGTCGGGGCAGAGAGGGGAAGGAGCCAAGCAATGGCAGGAGAGACTTACTGTGGAGGGAGAAAGAGAGGAGCGGAGAGAGGCAGAGGGGCTCGGGCCTCTTATAGCCCGGGTCGGAGGGGATGACGGAGGCGGCATGGGCGACCATGGCGCCGAGGGGACGCGGTATGGGCGACGGCGTGGCGACGACGTGGGCGACGGGACGGGGCCGCAGGCGGCGGAGGTGGAGGTGTGGGCGAGGCGACCCGAGGTGGGGCGAGCGCCATAGTGGAGCGATGGAGGCGACGTGCGTTGGAGGTGGGGCGGCGCTTGATGGCCGGCCGAGAGGAGGCACCGGGCGGATCTGGGCGGAGGCGGCGCTTGGGGCGAAGAGCCGGCGGCGCGAGGGAAGGAGGGAGGAAGACGGCGGTGCGAGCGGAGTCGGAGGAGGGGGCGGAGGTGATGCGGGGGCGGCGGCGATTCGCCGGCCGTGCGGCGGGAAGAGGATAAGGGGAGCGAGAAGAACGGGCGACGAGGCGAGGGACGGCGCTGGGTCGGGCGAAAAAGGAAGAGAGCGCCGAGCGGGCCGTGGTCGGGAAAATCGAGCAGCGAAAGGTGTCGGTCCGAAAAACAGAAAACGGGAGGTGGGCCGGTTCGGGAGAAAAGTAGAGGTGGGCCGGTTCGAACCGGGCTGAGGGAAAATCATAAATGGGTTGGCCTAAAAATAAGGGCAAGATTTTTAGAGGGATCTAAAATCTGAAAAAGATGAATTCAATTTGAATTTGGAAATTTGAAATTTCAAGGATGGGTTTGAAACACAAACCCGAGCTTAAAGAGAGCTCGAGAATTTTGGGAATTTACGCGGCAAACGAAAAATCAATGAAACTCAAAATTGAAATAAATCGGCGATAATGCTATCTGAAAAACGGGGTGTTACAAACCTACCCACCTTAAAATGAATCTCGTCCCCGAGATTCGGGTGGCTCAGAAAACAGGTAAGGGAGATCGGTCTTCAACTGGTCTTCGGCTCTCAAGCGGCTTCTTGATCCGGGGTGTCTGGCTTGCTTCTTCAAACACTCTGAGGCTTTTCTTAAGCTGAGAGACGCGGAGCAGGTTGTTGACATCTGACAAACTTTTCCGGGTAATCTTGAACTTACAGGTGTTTATTCCAATGATACTTTTTGAGGTTATGACTTGCATGATCCAATCCGGAGAGCTGTCCGCATTAACTTTATCACGGTTTCCAGGTCCTTAGTGAGTACCACCTTCTGTTGGTACAGCTTAATCTTGTCTTGGCATCCAATCAATCCATCTCTAGGATGACGTCCAAAGTTTGGATTGCAGCACTTGGAGACTGGCTAGGAATCTGAAATTCCATAATGACCTTTACTCGGGGATTTACTGAAATAGCAAACCAGGGTCTTCTGAGTATACCCAGTACCACAATTTCCTTTAACTTAAGGGGTTGGCAAAATAGCCTTACAACAAGCTTCTTTGACACAAGAGAGAGCAAAGCTCCAGCATAACATGTGCTGGTACAAATTTTACATGCTCAAAACATCCTTGATACTTCTGAGCGGATCAGCTACCCACCTTAAAATGAAGGGTGCTCAGTACTAGCTGTCTTCGCTTACTTTATTCATGATGAGCTTCACGGTGGTCAGGAGACTTGTCCTTTACAACACCACTGATTGGGTTTTGACTTGGCATGGACGCGGCTTTGGATGTCTGCGGAATCTGATGACTTTTGCTTGAAACTGAAATCTGTACTCGAGCTGGTGTAGTTCTTAAGTTGAATCTCACAGGGGTGACTGGTTGAGGGCATTTTCTTGCGAAATGACCACTTTCTCCACAGTTGAAACAACGAAGATGAGCGATTGGGTTTCGCATTGCAGGCTGGGGAAGACGAAGAAGGTCTTCACTTCTTTCGATCTCTTCTGAGGTACTCTGACACTTTGGCACAACTTGATTTTCCTTTTTCAAGGTCAGATGGTGGTTGTCCTTGCAATCCTTACTTACGACGAGTCTCGCAGCAACTTGAAGACTTGTCCTTTGCAACTCAATTGCTTTGGTCAGAATCGGACGCAAGAAGCAATCTTTGGGGCAGTGGTCTTGTCCTTCACAAAGAAAACAGGTGACTTTACTCATCGGGCATTCTCCTGGCTGGTGATCCTTACCACAGTTGGGGCAGTTGAAACATTGATCTGACTGATGTCCTTTTTCTCCACAACGCGTGCAGGCTATCTGGTTCACAGGGCAATCTTCTGGTTGATGGTGTTCCTCACAGCGGGGACAGTAGGGCACTGGGCATGAGTAGCAATAGTGTCCATATTGCCCGCATGTGAAGCATGCTCCTTTTGCATCCAGTCTTAACGGAGGACATAATTGGGCAACATGTCCTGACTTGCCACATTCAAGACAACCAGTTGGCGGGGCTTCCGGGTCTTCTGGTATAACTTCAGCAGGTACAACTTGCTTTTCGCTGGGACCTTTGAGGAATTCTTCATGGCTAAGGCTGAGGTTGGTGATGATGATGTTCTTCGCTGACTCTTCATGTTTCCGCTTGGGGCATCTGTTCTTGCGGTGTCTTGAGTTGCCGCAATAGTGACACTTGATTCCTTGGTCTTGCTTTCTTTGGGGGCATCTGTTGGCGAAGTGTCCCGGACTCTTGCAATGAAAGCAGGTGTTGTCCTTCAGGGTTCTTCCTGGTGTAACGATACCATCGTCCTTGGGTATTTCTTGAGGTTGACGGGTGGCAGGGTCTGTTTTTTTGTCTTCTGCACCAATTGCACGACGAAGCTTTTTCTGGGGACATCTATTTGCATAGTGCCCTTTTTCTCCGCAGATGAAGCAGTTAAAGCTAGCCGCGGGTTTGACTGTTGCAGGCTGTCCGGCGGAACTACTCCCATTGGAAAGCGGAGTTGGAGTTGAAGTTGGAGCCTTTGGTGGCTGGATTGCTGACTTCTTTCTTTGAAATCGACACCACTTCCTTCGTTCTTGGTCTCTTTGGTGCCATCTGAGAGAACAACCTAGGTTAGGAGGATTTATATGAGGGTTCACTGGCCCTCTAAGGCACACAGAAGAAACTCAAATCCAAACGAGGAAAACGATCAGATACAATACAAAGCCTAGAATGGCTGCATTATATTTAAGGGGTTAAGTGTTACACGACTTGTACAGTACAGCATATAGGCCACACTAAGCCATGACACAGGATACGCATAATAACGCCTACAAAAGAAAGAAACAAAAGCACTTGCAACCAAGGGACTGCTAATGCAAGCACTGCTAGCCAACCTAGACTAGCCTAACTATTCCCACACGAAGACGCAGACTTCAGGGTTGGATTGTCCTTCCAGAAGAGGCAGATGGTAGTAGAAGGGCGATTCCCGCAGAAGGTCGATGTGCATCCGGTCGCGTTTGCGGCGCGAAGCACGCCGCCTTGAATCGCATCGTCACAGCCATCGTGAGTGGTCCCGAGTCAAGGTGTGAGCGATGAACTCACCCTCTCTAGCATAGAGGAAAACCTCCATGGTCCATGACTCGGTCCGGGTTTGAGTCTTTCGGCCTCTGAAGATAGGCTTGCGGTTGTAGTCCAGGTGGTACATGAGTTGGCGAAGGAATTCCACACACTCATCTCCATTTTCTTCGTGAGAAAACAAGTCCCACGGACCATCGGACGAAGGGTTGCCATCTACAATTTTGAAACAAGTGGAGAGTCAGACTGAGTAAAAACTCAAGTGAAATCAAGGAAAGTGAAGAACTAAGAAAGGATAAGTCATAGCAAATAATACGTTATATTTTGCCAAGCTTTTCTTAGGTTTTGAAAATAGCACTCAAGTCCTTAGGCTCGACTACCTAACTAAGATTCCTACACCATATGCTCGATACAGCACTGTCGGACCGGATTTTATAAATCCAAATCCTCTGTGAAATCACTGTGCTATTCCCTGGATCAGTAGCTAGCACTCCACAGGTACATTGCTGAATCAAACCATACATGGCGCAAACTTATTTCATTCATTAATATACACATCGAGTTTACATAGACCTCTTCGCCAATTTTACAATAAGGCCGACAGCCAAAAGAATACATTACAAAAGATAGCGGAAGCAACAACTAAGCAAAGGGGTGAGGGCACATCTTACCGCAGTAAGTGATCTGGGAACCTGTACGCCGATATTATCCAAAACTTGCACAATATAGGAGGCACACAAGAACCAACGGTCGGCTAGACTGGGTGAGACTAGAACAACTAAGGACTCAACTACGCTCAACATTTCCGGGTCTTGCACTCGGATCCTTGATGCAATTGCCGGCTCAGGGGTTCCTGCTTTACGAGGGTTTGGGGAAAGAGCGAGGATGAGCACAACTACGTGCTCATGAGCCCACACACACGATGCAATAATATACATGCAAGGTGTAACAAGGATGGCTCGGGTTCTTTTATTTGCGTAAAGCAGCATTTGTAAATACAGAATATTTAGAAATCCTATTACTTAGCATTTGGACCCAAATTGCATTTTAAAGAGATTAATTGTGCAATAATTGATAATGCGAGGTTCCTCCATCGGAAACTCGTCGCATGCTTCTTTTTCTTTGGTGGTCATACCCACCTAATACCAACGCTGGTAAGAATACCGGAAAATCCAAATCAAGGGCTAGGTGAGCCCCGCACATTTTTCATCCCACCCACAAAAGTTTTTGAAATAGCACTATATCTTGCAAGTTCTTTTGCCCGCCCTTGACCGTGGGCACGGCTGTCCGAACAGTTTTTATTCTCTGCAGAGATTGTACATCTTTACCCACAAGAGATAATCAGCTTGATATGTACACACGTTTCCGTAGACATGTGAATCAAGGGGAGATTACCACAAGGCCTTTACAAGGCATCCCTCGATATTTGCTGCACCCGCTAAGGTTTCACCTGAGCGGGGTGTCGTTCCCGTGGGACCCGACAACCGCTACGCCCAGACCCCCTCTTGCGCCATGCAACTTACGCCTAGGGTCCCGTAAGTTACATTCCCCAATACGTAGCCTCTTGGGCTCACGGCATTGGGGAGCCCCTCCCATGGTGCGGCTAAATGCACGGTGGACACCAATTAGTTAGCCAGGTCGACACCATTATAGACTTGTGGCTGTACTGTTTTACAATAAGAGGTCATCACAGGATTAAGTCCTTAAGATTATCTGGGCGGTTCTTACCACATACCCTCCACAAAAATATCCTGGGCTACATTAGCACCCAACCATTTACCCTCCAGCTTACCATCCGCCCAGATGGGTATTAGCAAATTTTAGAGTTTTGGAGGAGTATAAAACAAATTATCCAACCATTCCACTCATTCTCCCAATGACGCCCAAAACAAGTGATGATGATAAAAGGATGATGATTTGGGGTAGTAATACCCCGGTACTTAAACAAGTCTAGCATGGCATTTAAGTACGACCTATAACTAGTATGTTACCAGATATTTACTAGGGTGACAAGGATACTGGGAGTTCAACTTTCAAGGGAAAGGCATAATAATTTATTAATCAACAAGTAGGCATTTAACTACCTTAGAGAATTTGACATACATTTGCATAAAAATTAAAGCATGCAATTTGATACTTTAATGTAATATAATTTGCATAAAATGTGGGATCAATATGATCAAAGTGTTGACTCGCTGGCTATTTTACCGTGGCCTTGATCTTACTCAAAGCCCGATTAGACAGAGGTTCAAGTCTTGATCGACGCCTTTGCTTGAGTCTTGGATCCGCTTGAGCCGCCGATTCTTCGGACTTCGATTTCTAATTACGCAATAACGATTGAAAAACCAAATAAATACAAGAATCCAAGAGACCAAATAAAACACAAGAGCCTCGGAAAGATTGCGGAGGACGGCTTGAGAGAATGGTTTAAGCGATTTCGAATGTTTGATGAGTCAAACGTCCGGCCAAGCGAAGGCGGAATGACGTAAGATTTCGCCATGAGGAGGATACAAAGAAGGTATGGTCAAGTAGCTTTGCGGAATGCTCTCATCATGGATTAGAAGACAAAGAAGACTACCAATACAGGCGACAAGGCAACAAAGCAACTCGACTACCGGTTCTATACCAATCTAGAATACTTGATCGACACAAAATCCAATAGAAATTCAATACCAAACACAGCTGCCTGATAATAATCAATGATTCGATTGCTGGCTACTCAACTTACTACCAACTATACAAATACAACCACCAACTTATACAATTGCCAGATTATTAATCATTGCCAAACCACAAATCCTTTCCAAACAAAGCAATCAAATCAACACTTCCAAATTTTCACTAAATAGCATTACTACCGACAAACATTGTCCCATCGATTTAATACTAACCAACAATTAACAATTGATTACCAAATCCAATAGACAATATTGCACTGAAGATTAAAACTATTCCTAATAATCAAGATCACAATCAACAATTCAATTTACTGCCAAAACACTTATACTGAGGATCAGTAATCTTAGACAATTAATCAATAATCAACTTACTGCCAACAACACATTCTACTCATCTATGGCGACATTTCTTAATCGTTGGATCGATTGCAACCTTATCGCTACCGCTACGAACAGGGGAAACAACTACGAATCACATGCTGACAATCGAAACATATGATTAACAAATTCTATGACTCAACAACTCAATTGACAGATAGCTCAAATGCCGACACCCAATCGTACAGCTTTCAATTCTAGATCAACAACTAGTGACTTAATAATCCAATTCACAACTACCAATTCAATCACTTTAGTTTGTCGAATGACAATAATATTCCACAATCGACTCCATTGCTAGTTTACACACACATTCAAAATGACAATACTAGTCATAGACTTCAAAAGCTCTTATACAAATTGCTACTACTATCCTTACGGAATCACTGAAGATTATTTCCACCTGACAATCATGTTCTGACGAAGTGCTAAACAGAATTCGACAATTCAATATACGGAATACAGAAAAATCAAGCATTTCTGACAATAATCAAAGACAATCACATGTAATAATTCAATCCACTGCCCAATCCAAATGACTAGTCAATACATTCAACAATCACTGCAACTCATCTCATTCTTTGACAACAACCATTGATCATTAGTCAACAATTGAGGCAAACACAAAGCGATTCAATAAACAATACAAGGATTCAATTATCCACTTATACAACCCAGGGTTTTAAACCATCAGAGCATATCACTTAGCTGATAGATCATCCAGGAGGTCTTCATTTACCAGAATTATACACAATCAAATGCCAGAACACAAATGGATCAAATGCCAGCTACAAGGATTATCGACACCGAAGTTCAATGCTGCACACACTCACTGTCGCCACACCTGGGGCCTTCAGCCATGGAGAGAGCAAGGTAGGGAGGGAGCAGGGCAAGGGGAGCTCGGCCACAGGGAGAGCAATGCATGGGGGAAAACAGGGAGCCAGGGAAGCTCACATCTGCCGATGGCGGTTGGAGGTTGGAGGGGATCTAGGGTTGCTCAAAATGGGATGCTGGCCGGGTGAGGAGGCTGAGGGAGGTGGTGGCACGGCCGGAGCTGCACTGAGCCAGGAGGGGGGGTAGTGGCGGCCGGGGATGGGCGGTCTTGGCGGCCACAGTGGCGACGGCAAACGGAGAGAGGGGAGAAGAGATGGTGTGAGCACGAGTACTGGGGTGAGAAAGGGAAGCTCACCGGGCTACCGGTGGGGGCGGAGAAGAGGTGGAGCCGGCCGGTGACGGAGTCGAGGGCGGCGCGGGGAGAGCTTGGTGAGGCGGTCCCGGGGAGGCGTGGCGCTGCAGCTGCTGGGGAGGCTCGGGAGCGTCGTCGCCGTGGCGCCCAGCCACGGCGACCGGACTGGGCCGAGGCGGTGACGAGGGCGGCCGGGCAGAGAGGGGAAGGAGCCAAGCAGCGGCAGGGGAGAGACTTACAGGGAGGAGAAAGAGAGGAGCGAGAGAGGCAGAGGGGCTCGGGCCTCTTATAGCCCGGCCGGAGGGGATGACGGAGGCGGCATGGCGACCATGGCGCCGAGGGGACGCAGATGGGCGACAGCGTGCGGCAGACGTGGGCGACGGACGCGGCAGCAGCGGCGGAGGTGGAGGTGTGGGCGAGGCGACCCGAGGGGGGCGAGCGGCCAGAGTGGAGCGATTGGAGGCGACGTCGCGTTGGAGGTGGGGCGGCGCTTGATGGCCGGGCCGAGAGGAGGCACCGGCGGATCTGGCGAGGCGGCGCTTAGGCGAAAGGCGGCGCGAGGAAGGAGGAGGAAGACGGCGGTGCCGAGCGGAGCCGCGAGGCGAGGTGATGCGAAGCGGCGACGGCGATTCGGCCGTGGCGCGGGAAGAGGATAAGGGGGAGCGAGAAGAACGGGCGACGAGAGCGAGGGGACGGCGCTGGGTCGGGCGAGAAAAGGAAGAGAGCGGCCGAGCGGGCCGTGGGCCGGGAAAATCGAACGGCGAGCAGGTCGGGCCGGAAAAACAGGAAAACGGGAGGTGGGCCGGTTCGGGAGAAAAGTAGAGGTGGGCCGGTTCGAACCGGGCTGAGGGAAAATCATAAATGGGTTGGCCTAAAAATAAGGGCAAGATTTTTAGAGGGATCTAAAATCTGAAAAAGATGAATTCATTTGAATTTGGAAATTTGAAATTTCAAGGATGGGTTTGAAACACAAACCCGAGCTTAAAGAGAGCTCGAGAATTTTGGGAATTTACGCGGCAAACGAAAAATCAATGAAACTCAA
Organism: Hsuehochloa calcarea; assembly: GCA_036346395.1. Taxonomy (NCBI): domain Eukaryota; kingdom Viridiplantae; phylum Streptophyta; class Magnoliopsida; order Poales; family Poaceae; genus Hsuehochloa; species Hsuehochloa calcarea. The sequence goes on from CM070615.1 coordinate 21,271,495, forward strand.
AATTGAAATAAATCGGCGATAATGCTATCTGAAAAACGGGGTGTTACATTTTCTCTATCTTCGCTGTCGCGGAAGATGCTGTTGTCGTTGCTCTGGTAACCATTTTGCCTACAAACATGATGCACATGCAAGAAAGCCTGTCTAGCTTTTCGTTACGATGCAACAATCAACCGTATGGAAAGTTTAGTGCATCCCTCTTTTCAGAGAACCATGACAAAACTACGAGACACTAAAGTCAAGCAATTGGTTTGTTTTTTTGGATAGCATTACGAAGGATGAAAAGCTGACTGTGAAAAGCTTGTGTTGCTTGATCTAGAGAAAGCGCGCCCTACATTTCAAATTGGTTGGGAAAAAGATGGAAGCCAGCCTGAAGGCAAAGAAAGAGCTAACTTGACTTGAGATGTTGCAACAAACTTGTCAGTAAAACTTTTGAAGCGATATTATTCAGGGAGACTGTATGGCCAATATAATTAGACACCACTTTGCTTGCATGATTTTAGGTTATCACATCAACTTTGATTTCGATAAAATTCATATAGCAGTTTTCTATGAGTTTACTTGTATCGGTGGGCCATGATTAATATATATACCATACCATTTTCATATATATATATATATATATATATATATATATAGCGAGGAATGATTATATTCAAAGGTGTTGGTTCAGCAGCTGCACCATATTTGGTTACTTTCTGAGATTCAATTCGACTATATTCCACGGTACGTAGCACAATAACACAATGCAATACATGACACGTCAATCTAATAAAAGAACTTCTGCAAGCAAACGCGATGAAGCATCTGGTGCTATGACTTTAATGCAGAAACAAGGAGGTTCATATCATAATGATGTACCTGGCACTCGAAGGGAAAGTGCATCCAAAATACCCTGCATTTGCAAGAGAGCAAGAAGGTAACAGGGCACATGAGAAACAACCTGACTGGACCCAACTTAATATCACACACATTGCAAGAATATTTAATGAATTACACAATACATTAATGTGAACTCTAAGATTTAGAATTCTGTTCAGCAATGAATTGACTTCGTTCCTTCAGAAAGTAATACTTCATCTGTGACACACTTCTCAGTCAATTAGTACTACTTCATTGATACCCTACATGTAACTTTCCTTCAGTCCAAAAGACCAAAAAGACAAAAAAAAGAAGTTTGGCATTTTCCCTTCCTAACTTTGCAAGCCAAATGCAGGAGTAATTTCTGTTCGTTTCTCATTGGTAAATGACAAGCAGTAAATTCTTCAGCTGAGATGAGAGTACGAGATTATACTTGGGTCGGCGGAGGAGAGGGAGGCGGCACCGCTGAAGTCGCAGGTGGCGCCGGAGGACCTAAGCTTCTGGAAGTAGCTGTTGGTGGCCCAGGAGCAGTGGGTGGCAACGTTGTTTGGGTTGTAGAACGGCCCATTCTTCAGGATCGCCGTCCAGTCCGCGCCCTGCCCGCGTGCAAGGTCGACCGCCTGCTGCAGTGCCGCCGTCGACTGGTCCGACTGGCACATGCAGAAATCTGCCGGCGAGGCACCACTCCATGATTATGAAATGCTTGTAATTAAAATTCTCCAGATCAGAGGCATTCACCATTCCATGATTCAAAAGAACAAAAAAGGAAAGGAAATAGAAGCATTTTCCCTCGTTAAAAACAGAACAAGCTAGATAGAAGAATTAAAGCAAGGGCAGCAAAGGCTAAGAAGAAACCAGACAGCGCCTAGCACCCCGTAGAAACATAGAAGCTGATCTATCTACCAGCATCCAAAGCAACTTAAGAATAAATCAAGAAAGAGAAAGAGAAGAAGAAGAAGAAAAGATCAGCAACAGCTACAGCTACAGCTACAGCCGAGACCTGAAGCAGCAAAAGTGGAGGACCAGAGGAGCACCGCCGCCACCAGCACCACCGCCCGCTCCATCAGATTCAAAGAGCCGGCCAAAGACGCACAGCAAACCAAGATAGATCAGCGGTGGCCCCGGCGGAGACCCATTGCATCGTCCATGCGCTCAGGTGCGCCGACGCGTAGCACACGGCGGTGGCCCCCCGGCGCCGACAAGGCTAGCCCACGCCCACGTCCATGCTCAGCCGCTGCGGCCTCAGGGGCAGCGAGGCGCATCCCCTGCACATCCACCACAGCACTGCGGATTAATCACACGAAAGGAGAGGATGCATTGGCCTAACCCAAAAGCTCACCTAAGCAAAATGGTGGCGAGGAGTGATGAGTGAGGGAGGCAGGCGGGGGCGACGGCAGCGCAGAGGGGCGAGCGGCAATGGGCGAGGGACGACGACTGCACGGAGGGGCGAGGGGTGAATGGCGAGTGACGATGGGTGAGGTGCGAGCGGCGATGGGCGAGGGGTGGGGCGGTTTGGCGAGGTGTGAGGCGGTTTGGCGGGAGGAGGGGTCGATCGCAACGGCGGCCGAGAGTGGAGCGAGCAGGAGGTGGGCGACGCGGGCAGGGGAGGAACAGTGTGAGGAGTTACTGCGGCGCCGGGTGAGGGGGCGGTTGGAACTGAGGGCGATATGCGCGTGACCGGGAGGGGGCGACGTGCGTGTAAGTGGACGGGTGAGGGGACGAATAAACTCAGAATTATAGTAGTTAAGAATATTATATTAGAGTAAAATATTTTTATAATTTTTTTGAAAATCAAGAAATTTCATAATTTGAAAACATATGTTAATTTTTTTACTATTGCAATTTATTTGGCTCTTATTTGTGTTTCTTGGCTTTTACTGATTAGATACCGACGTACGAGGTGCTTCGTGGTTGATCCAGAGCAAGAAATAAGTGTTGAACGAGTAAGTCAAGCAAACCCCCTTGATCATTTTTATCCTTTGATTTAAAATGCTTTTTTATTACAATTATTTACGCATACTTACTTTTAATAAATTGATATACTCGTACTTAGAAAAATAGATATGTCCTATGTTGCAATGAAATATTTCTTGGACTTCAATATTATTGCCATTCTCACCTTAGGAATATTTACCACTAGTTTATGATATCTTAAGTGGAATTTAGCTGGCATATGTAGAAGATACTTAGCCATGCTTATATCGATGCTAGTTATGCTAGTTTGTAAAACTAGATAAATTCATCAATTATGGGAAACTCTTGTATATTTGTCTAGAGGATGCACCTTTGATAGTTTGGTTATCAAAGGAAAACTAAAAACTTGTTTTGGACTTGGACGAGTGTATGTTGAGACAGGTGCATCCGCACGAGATTGTGGTATGTGGTTTTCTCACCCAAGTCTCTAAGGACCGATCTATTGTGCCATATACCTAAGTAAATTCGAACAACCACACGTGCCATTGTGAGAATGACCTGACCAAGTAATTTAATGAATTCGAGCATTAAGCCCGCAGACTGTAGTCAGTATACTTTATCTGGGTCATGTAGACGATGGTTAAGGACGTCCATGTCTGAAGGACACTTACATTAGACGATGGCAAAGGATGCCCATGTGCATGCAAGTGTTACCATCACAACTATGAGCCCTCTTTATGATGGTAAATGACGTCCATATCTTGAGGATTTAGTTCATAGGGTGGGCTGATGTTAGGGTGAGGTATTGTAAAGGCCTTCTTATGATCTATTTTGTTGCACGCCTAAGAAAGCGTGTCTTGGTCGACCGTATAAGTTGATCACATTGTGTGGGAAGAGTTGTACAATCTCTGCAGAGTGTAAACATATCTGAATAAACGTGTCCCCAGTTATGGACATCACTTGGTTATATCACACAATAAGTAGTGTTATGTTTTACAAAATGGGTTGGGTAATGTATGGATAGGGAATCCATTGTAACACCCCGGGCCAACAATGAGCCTAAAGTGTCACCTAAACTACACTAACTACTAATTTAAACAATATATTACAATAATTTTGAGCAAGCATATAAAGTATAAAACACGTCCACGGGTCACAATAAACACGTTAAATGCGACACAATAAGCATAAGAATCAACATACTAGATGGTGATGCTAAATAATGGACCAAAAATAATAAATAGTCCAAATCGAGTCTAATGAATAAACAAATCAAGTCCCAAACCATTCATTCGGAATTTATCATGTCTAATGAACCCTAAAGGAAATATCATCCCGCTAGTTTGAACGATTTCATGACAATGTGAATCAAATAATTATTGTGGTTGCATGTGAGCCATGTGAGCTATTCCCTTCCATGCAAGATGTAATACTCTGATTTATTATAAGAAAGAAAGCTCTCAAAAGAGAAATTAGACATAAGAAAAGGGGTTTCTGTAGTTTTTTGGCAACATAGGCCTCGAGCCTTGGCCCAGGAGGCCTATGAGGGGTTGGTCACGTATAAAAGGAGGGGAAAATCCTAGTAGCTATTGTAGCTACAGTGCACACCACCACTGTAGTATGGTACTGTAGCAGCCCCCTGTCCATGTTGCTCTACCAAGATGAGGAGAAGAGGAGAAAAGATGGAAAGCAAGGAAGACGAAGAAAGGGAGAAGGAAGAAACGGGAGGAAGGAAGAGGAGAGGAAGGGCGCATTTACAAGGGTAAACTCGATCTCCGATCGCTTGGTAGATTAATCGATTTATTTTGATGCTGTCAGTAGTAGATCGGTTTGGAATAGCGATGTTGGTCATCATTTTTGGGTAGGTTGCGTGCGTTTTCTGGACTGGCCGTCTCCTAGAGAGTTATATTTCTCGTTCTTAGATTTCTATAGGCATAAATATCACTCAATTTGGAGATACGGTCTAGAAGTTATGATGGTTTCTTTGCGACTGTCCAGAAGGGCTGACGAGGATTAGTAGTTACTTTGTGTAGCCAATAAGATTTAGTTAGAGGTCGAATCAGAGAGTTCACCCCAACATGAAAGTTGTAGGAAATCCTTTAAGATTTCCAGATTGGTAGAGAACTTTATTTTTTATTGAGCCAATCAAAAGATACGAATTTTTTTTCTACCTAGTACTTATTATTGATAGATTATAGTTGCAGAAAATTCATCTGATCATTAGATATATTAGATGACCGAATCAGAAAACCTTGTCAACTAGGTTATCGTAGACGATTTCGTTATGTTTCCAGAGAGTCCAAGATCACTCCTTTCCGAGCTTCGTAGTAAAAGATATGAAGATTTTGGTACTGCTGTCCAGTGTGACCTTCCACTAGACTGTCGGGTAAATTGAGTAAAACGAATATTCGAATCTTGCATTTTGGGAAGATGGGATAGGTGGTGTGAGTAGAGTCTAGTTTTTATAGCGTTCTTATGTTAGTGATTCTCTTGTGTAAGAGAAGGGGTTCCGGAGTTAGGGGCATCGTTCTTGCCTCCCCGCATATCGTAGCGAAAAAGGAAAGTACATTTGTATGGTTGTATTGATATGAGCTTTTCCTTGTACGATGAATGTATGGTGAACAATATTTGATGCGTACTTATTCCTGTTCATAACTGGTTACATGGTTCTGTTAATGATATGTCTTTGTTCATCGATTTCATTCATGCATGTAAGTATTGTTCTTGTTACACCCACGGGAGTGGGTAGTGAAGTCCCATCATTCTAACATGGGCAAGTAAGACCCACCATTCCAATGTGGGCAATTTGTATCCCCGTTTTGAAATGTTCTTCAAACGAGAATTAGATCCCCGCATTTTGGATAATGCGGGCATAAGTGAACACTGACGGGTGTTCACTAGCTATATCGGTATAAGCAGAGGAGGAGATCATGCATCTCATTCATTCATATGATTTCTGCCATTCCATGTCCCTATTCTATATATTTTGACTATCATGTTCTTATTCATTGTTGTTCATACTATTCGGTTGCACTTGCTGAGTCGTGGACTCATTCTTGCTCTATTGTTGTTGTTTTTAGGTGACTATTGATGACGTTTCATTCGGAAGGGTAGCACACTTGGAATCACAATCTACACTCATTTATTTGATTCACTAGACATAAGACATGATAAACTTTTATTTTAGCATGATGGCTTATATTTAGGACATGATGGTATTGAATAACCTTAGATGCTTGGTTTACGTTAATCTTGGTTTAGTCTCTTGCTATGTTCTTAGGACTAATTTATCTACGATTGTCATAGTATCATGCTTGTGTTGTTGTGACCTGTGGATGGGTTCTATCATTGATACGCTTGCTGTAAGTTTATAGTAAGTTGCTGTAAATTAGATGGTCAGAGTAGGTTAGTGGCATTCCAGGCTCAATGTTGGGCTGGAGTGTTACACAAGATGTCGTCAATGTCCACCTATAACAATAATAGAGCTAGGGTGAGTCTACAACTTAGCAAGTACAAGGTACAACAATAAATAAATAGGTTCATTAAACATTTAAAACATTATCATTATTCCTATTCTCCACATTCTCAAATTGCATAAATATCTTTCTCATGAATGCTGTGGATATCGTGAGGATATGTGCACGATCTCAGGATGATGAGTCAATTGGCAATGGCGTTATTGGTTTGCAAAATCTCGCGTTTTCGGGTTTGCTCCAAGGTCGAGACCACGAAAGCACTGCCGGTTGTCTTGGGCGGTCGATCCGCCGTGGAATCCGGCCGCCATGGTGGCGGTCCGACCGTGATTTAAAAGTTGGGTTTTGGAGTGGGCCAAAATAGGTTGTGTAGGCAAGTGAGGAGTCTCTGGATGTGGTCCCATAATTTTGGAGCTCCCAACAAAAGTTCTATTCGATTGAAATTTCGAAAGGTTTGGATTTTCTCGCTGAATTTTGGCTAAGTCCTTTGGACCGGTCCGACCGCCGTTGTGGGAGCGGTCCGATCGGCATGAATCGGTCGGACCGCCCACAAGGCGATCGACGCAGCCACTGGAGGTGAGCCAAGTGTTGCATTGAGTTTGTTACGAGTGTGTTATTCTATGGACTTCAATGCTTTATTGATGTATATTGCATTGCGGAACCGACGTGGGTCAAGTTGTGAAGAACTTGTTCCGGAAGCGGTTTGTTTGTCTATTCTTTGTGCGGTGGCTTGCGAGTCAACGGCGTCAGCGGTGAGTGGATCGGGACTACGCTTGGAGAGCCGAGGTCGAGCGATCGGGGATACTGGGTGAGGTTGTGTGACTCAAGCATGGTGCGAGATGGACAAGATGGATCGAGCGGGTGGTTCAAACACCGGTTGGATCGGCGGTGCGGATATCGGTGCGAGTCTCGGGAGGTTCCGATGGGATTCGGACAAGAGAGGCTTGGCGTCGATGAGAACCGTGATCAACCTACACGTGGTGAAGCGGCGATTGCTTCAAGAGTTATTTGTGTGTGGGTCCCATGTGTAAGAGACCCAAAAGGGAAACCCTAGCTCTCTAGTATAAATAGGAAGGGAGAGGTGGAAAACCTAAGCAAGCATTCATTTAGCCCCTTCTTCCTTTTTCTAGGGTTTGGAGGAGAGGAGAGGAGAACTAGGGTTTGGAGTGTGCTCCTTGTTGAGCTCTTGCCCTCCTTGGTGGAGAGGCTTTGTAAGCATCCATTGTGAATGAACAATCTTGTGATGCTTAATTGAAAGATCATTTGCTCCTTTGTGTTCTTTTCTCTTTTGGATGTTTTTGGTGCTTCCTTGATTCAAAGGTTCATGCTTGGTCTCTTGACCTACTTTATCTTGCTTTGATGTGTGGGATTACTCCTAGAGTCATCTAGATCATCAAACCCCACAAGCAAGTCTTGAATCAAGTTTTCTCATTTCTAGGGTTTGAGCACTTCTTTGTTAAAATCTCGAGAGATCGATTCTGCGAAGTGGATCTGACGGATCGTCGCTAGAAATAGGTCTCTAATATCATTAGGGAGGTGTGCTAGAAATTTGGTCAAGTTTTATTGGTTGAATCAAAAGTTGGATCAAATTTCGTTTTGGATTTGAGTGGAGTTTTTCATACTGGACTCTACCGGTCCGACCAAACCTTTCAACGGCGGTTCGACCGCCGTATTCGATCGCTGGTTTGCCGGGTCGAACCGATGTCCACCGGTCCGATCATTGGTTAGTTGCGGTCGGATCATTGGTTGACCGTCGGTCCGACCGCCCGTGGTAGCCGGTCAGACCGCCTGTGCCCAGTGAAGAACATTGAGTTCTTTTCTCCTTTTGTGTCGTGTGCTTGAGGGGTTTATCAAATCCAACACAAGGCTTCCGTTGTGTGCTCACTGAACTTCTTAGCTTTCATAGCTAAAGGAGTAAAGTTCGTGTTGGTTTTGATTTAGGCGAAAGTTTTGAAAGCGCCTATTCACCCCCTAGTCGCCTTTCCGGTCCTACAAGTGGTATCAGAGCGGTTAGCTCTTTTCTATAGATCTTAACCGGTCTTTGGAGCCATGGCGATGACAAGTACTCAACCAAGCCACACATTTTTGAGGAGTTGACTTTGCATACTCTGGAAGGCTCGTATGCAAGCGTATATCGAGGCTCAAGGGCACGCTATTTGGCTAAAGGTGAAAAACCCTTATGTCGTGCCGGTAGATGACGATCGATCACTCGGATGTGGAGGCCAACAAAGCAAGGCTCGAATTATTTGATCCAAGGCCTTAGTCGATCTGAGTTTGAGCGTGTTGCTCACTTGCGGTCTGCTCACGAGATCTGGCGAACACTTTGTGATTATCACGAAGGGTCCACTGCGATCAAGGAAGTGAGACAGAACCAGCTCAAAAAGGTTTACTCGAAGATCGAACAAAGGCCTGGTGAGTCTTTGGATGAGCTGTGGGGAAGATTCTCTAAAATTCTTCATGATCTCCGCGCTGTTGACTTGATATTTTAAGTGCGAAAATGCACGCCAGCTTTTGGGTGCTCTTGATGTGAAGGTCTGGGGTATGAAGATCACTTCCATCAATGACAACACTGTCATGAGTGAGCTTACCATGGATAAGCTCTACTCGAGGTTGAAGACGCATGAGATTGACTTTATCTCGCGTCTCCCCAAGACAGAGTCGATGGCTTTAGTGGTCGACAAATCCAAGGGTTGCTCTTCTGATTCTCTTGATTGTAGCTCATCTGGCTTTTCATTATCTGCTTTACATTCTTTGAGTGATGAGCAACTTGAGAAATTGCCCGAGGATGACTTAGCCCTCCTTTCCACCAAATTCACAAGAGCGTACAACAAGGTGAGAAATAGGAGGAGGAGTGGACCTATCACGTGCTTCGAATGTGGTGAGCCAAACCACATTCGCTCCAAGTTCCCAAGCTAAAGGGCAAGGAGGAGAAGGAGACACGAAGACATCCCGGAGAGGATGCAAAACCCAAGAAGACAAACTATCGAAAGTTTGTCGGTAGGGTCCTTGCCGCTCTTGAGAATGTAAATATGAGCGATGTGGACTCGGAAGCGGAGGGCGACGAGAGTGATTCTCGTGGCAAGAAGAAGGCGCATGACTTCACGGCATGTGTTTCATGGCCAAGAACACCACGACAAATGATTCCTCCAAAGATGAGGATCCTTTTAGTGATCCTGATGAGGTATGCCCTTCTATTCTTGATATGAAAAGGGCTTTGGTGCTTCTGAATGAAATTGCATAAGCAAGTAAAAATGATTAGGAAGCAGGACATTATGATTGATAATTTGAATCTTGAAGTTGTTAGGCTTAAATCCATCAATCCTGCTGATATTTGTGATTCCTGCACTAGCTTGCTTAAAGATTTGACAAGCTTGAAATCTGCTCATTCCTCTGTTACAAATCAACTAAAAGATGCTCTCGATGAACTAGAATCTTTCAAGTCTAGATCTGCTTGTTTAGATGTCATTCCTCTTGATGTGACTGCCATGGAAGCTATCCCTTTAACTTGCTCAAATTGTGCTTTGCTAGAATTAAAATTGGATAGTTCCTTAAAAGAATTGCAAAAGTTTGATGCTAGTCACACATGCTCACATTGTAAGGATAATAGGATTAAGATGCAAGAGATGACAGAAACATTGATTTACTCTAGAGTTGCATCTTGTGAAAATTGTCCCAAGCTTACAATTGAGATTGAAGCCTTAAACAAGACCACGGAAGAAAAGGCTAAAATTGAAAGATCCATGTCTTTTCTTGCTTCTAAAAGGTTATTGATTCTAACTCTTGTGTTTTGAATCTTTGAAGTTGAAACCATAGTTAATCGGATACAAGAGGCTTTTAGAGTCAAGTTTAAGGAGCGTTGAGTAGGATTCAGAATCCTATTGTGTGTCTTGTGAGGCCTTCAAAGTGGAAGTGGCCCTTCTTAAGAGTAAGCGCAATGAGGTAATCAAGTCTAGCAAGTGTACTAGATGTGAGGAGTTAATGAAAGAGAATGATTACCTCAAGGTGACTCTTGAGAAATTTTCAAGTGGGAAAAAGAAACTCAACATGATTCTTGATCAATCCAAGGTGGCGTGAAAAATAGTGGTCTAGGTTTCAATCCTAGAGCATTCCAAGAAAAACCCACCTAAGATTGCTAGAGTTGTGAAGAATGGTTTGTTTGAGCTAGAACCTCCTAAGCCATCCGGGTTGTTTTCAAATCCGGTGGTTTTGCTCAAACTCTTTACGCAAGAAAGGTGCTTTCACTCATTCTGCATGACCCTCAAAGGTCGATGCCATTGCACCTTACGCAAGAAAGAAGGCCATCTTGTTGAGTTACCTTGGGAGAGCAAAACTTGAGAGAAAAGAGAGGATGGCGTCCTAAGATCCATTAGAGGAGTCCCTTCTCCAGATGTAGTCTCTAGAGCTAGGCAGCTTGTTTATCGCACCACACATAGGCCTAGATTTGTAGAGAACTTTGTAGACTCTTTTGGTGGGTCTAGGCGGCATGTTGGATTAGGACATCGTGAGGAGAGACAGGGTAGCACCTAAGCAGGGGAGTGTCGATCTTTTGGTAGATCGTTTGGAGAGGTCTAGGTGATTCTCATGTGCATCCTTATGATTTTGTTCTGATCATGTTTGACTATTCCTCTGCTCCTCCCGGACATCGTGCTTCTCGATCTTTGGATTCCTCGTTCATTTATCACTAACCCCATCTTGAGGCACGGATGTTTTCGATTGTGCTTTTAGGTCCGTCGTGCGAGGAAGGAGGACAAGTGGCTTGTTGACTCCGGGTGTTCTCGACATATGACCAGAGATTCTAGATGGTTCTCCTCCCTCACACGTGCATCCGGCAATGAATTGATTACATTTGGGGATGCTTCTACCGGGACCGTGACTACAAAGGGCACTTTGTCTTGCGTCAACGACAAGTTCATGCTAAAAGGCGTCGCTTTGGTGTAAGGTGAGGTATAATCTTCTATCTGTTTCTCACCGCTTGATGAGGGTCTAGAAGTGAGGTTTAAGAGAGGTGAGTGTAGAGTTCTAGATTCCTCGGTGAGCTTGTTTTGAGATCTCAGTTTGAGAAGATTTTACGTGCAAATTTCAGATTTCTTACGCTTCTAGTCCTAGGTGTCTTGTAGCCTCTGATTCTCATGACCTTGTTTTGTGGCATCGTAGACTTGGGCATATAGGTTTTGATCATTTGTCTAGAGTTAGTTGCAAGGACTTGATTAGAGGTTTGCCTAGGTCAAGGTGTCAGAGATCTTGTGTGCTCACCTGTAGACATGGTAAGATGGTGTCTCACTTCCCACCCACATCTTACTTTGGTAATGGTGATGGACCAGTCAGCTTCTTCACTTAGATCTGATTGGTCCTTCTAGAGTTCACATCATTGGTGGGAAATGGTATGTCTTTGGTGGTTGTGGATGATTACTCCGGTATTCATGGGTTTATTTTCTTGCTTCTAAGGACGAAGCATTTGGATTCTTTAAAGATTTGGTCCTTAGAATTCTTTGTTGATATACCGGAGCTTTGAGAGCCATTAGGAGTGATAATGGGACAGAGTTCAAGAATTCTTCTTTTCTACCTTCTGCATTTGTTAGGGAATTGAGCATCGCTTTCTTCTCCTAGAGTTCCTCGTGAGAATGGTGTTGTAGAAAGGAAGAATAGAACCCTTGTAGAGATGGCTCGGACCATGCTAGATGAGCATTCTACTCCTAGGAGATTTTGGGCTGAGGCGATCTCTACTGCTTGTTATATCTCCAATAGGGTTTTCTTGAGATCTGTGGTTGGAAAGACTTCTTATGAGCTTAGATTTGGTCATTCTCCCAAAGTCTCTCATTTCAAGATTTTTGGTTGCAAGTGCTTCATTCTTAAACATGGCAATCTTGATAAATTTGAGTCTAGATGTTTTGATGGCATATTTCTTGGATATCCTGCTCATTCTCGTGGCTATCGTGTTTTTAATGTTGATACTAACAAAATTGTTGAGACTTGAAGTCACTTTTGATGAGGCTAGTCACGGTACTAGACCGATGCTTGGTACACAGTTTACAAACTCAAGAAAGCATCTTCGTCGATGATGATTCTGAGGATGAAGACCCAAACCATCCTCCTGCTACCTCTGAGAGGGGTGGAGAGCCTGCTACTACTACTTCAGTGTCAGCTGAGCAGCCGCCTCCTATCCCCACCGACGATCTGAGTGGCTCTGTTCCTACCTCCACAACTCATGGGGTAGAGGCCATACGCACCGGGAGCACCTCTTCGCATTCAAATGACAACATCCTCTGAGCAGATGATTGGGGATCTTCAAGAGCGAGTCACTCGCTCGTGTTTATTCTCCCGATTCCCATGCACATTACGCTTTTGTCGCTTCTTTTGAACCCCGAGATATCACCCATGCTTTATCGATGCCTCTTGGGTCAATGCCATGCATGAAGAGCTTGAAAATTTTGAAAGAAACAAAGTCGGTTTTTAGTTGAGCGACCTTCCGATTCTCATGTTATTGGAACAAAATGGGTTTTAAAAATAAGCAAAGTGAGGATGGATTGGTTGTTACGCAATAAGGCTAGACTTGTTGCTCAAGGTTATTCAGTAGAGGGCTTAGACTTTGAGGAGACCTTTTCTCCAAGAGCTAGATTGGAGGCCATTCGCATTCTTTTAGCATTTGCAACATCCAAGGGTTTCAAGCTTTTTCAAATGGATGTTAAAAGTGCTTTCTTGAATGGCTTCATAGAAGAAGAGGTCTTTGTCAAGCAACCTCCTGGGTTTGAAAATCAAAATTCCCAAACCATGTTTTTAAACTCTCTAAAGCCTGTATGGATTGAAACAAGCTCCTAGAGCTTGGTATGACAGGCTTAAGAGTTTCTTGCTTGAAAATGATTTCAAAATGGGAATGGTTGATAAAACCTTGTTCACTCTCAGGCATGGCAGTGATTTCTTGTTGGTTCAAATATATGTGGATGATATTATTTTGGTGGTTCCTCTCATGCTTTGGTGTCTAGATTTTGATTCTATGAGAAGTGAATTTGAGATGAGCATGATGGGAGAGTGACATTCTTCCTTGGTCTTCAAATCAAACAAGCGAAAGAAGGCACCTTCGTTCACGAGTAAGTATACAAAGGACCTTCTTGGCGCTTCAATATGGGAAGCGATGGGCCAATGTCTACTCCCATTGCTACAACCACCGTCTTTGGACCACGATGAGGATGGAGAGTCAGTGGACGGAAGAAGTACCGCAGATATGATTGGCTCCTCCTCTATCTTACAAATGTCGTCGGCCGGACATACAATTCGCCGTATGTCTGTGCGCTCGATTTCAGGCTTCCCCTCGTGCTTCTCATCGTCAAGCTGTACGCCGCATCTTCAGGTATCTTCAAGATACGCTTGATTTTGGACTCTGGTATTCTTCTTCTTCGGCTCTTCCAATTCGAGCATTTTCGATCTTGATTTCACGGGTGTAGAGTTGATAGGAAGAGTACTTACGGCACTTATCATTTCTTGGGCACATCACTTGTTTCTTGGTCTTCTAAAATAGTCTTACATTGCCTGATCTACCGAGGCCGAGTATGTAGTCTGCGCTTGATGGTCGCTCTCGAGTTCTCTGGATTTTGTCCACGCCGCGAGACTATGGGTTATCTTTGGGAAGTGTTCCTCTTTTACGTGACAACATACGCAATTAATATTGCCAAAACCCAATTACAACATTCGGGACTAAACACATTGACATTCGATTTCATTTTACGAGAGACCATGTTGAGAAAGGTGATGTTGTGCTTCACTTTGTAGAGTCGAGCAACGACTTGCGGATATTTTCACTAAAGCTCTTGATTCTTCTCGCTTTCTTTGCTGCGGGGAGAGTTAGGGTTTATTAGTCCTATTGGGCTGTTTTGAGGGGGAAGTTGCTCTTTTTGCATTCATTGTATCATAATGCATGTTTCATTCCATTTGCCTTGCATTGTATAATAAAATCAGTGGAGCTTTGATTATTATCCTTGTATGACTTGTTTTCATATTCTATACCTTGTCATATCGAGTGATAGTCTGCTAGACCTCTTTTATGGCTCTTCGTGTTTGGCTTAGCTTTTGCCTTGCTAGCTTTATATCTGTGAGCAATTTGAATCAAATCATGTCTTGTTGGATCTTGTGACTAGTTTTGCTCTAGTGATCCTCTTATGACTCTCGCCATGTCTTACAAGTCGATTTGAGTCTTGAACTTTTTGAGATGAAAAATGAACTTTTTATCTTCTTAAGTCAAGCAAAAGAAAAAAATCTCTGTGCGAAAAAACTGATCTCACCAATCCTTTCTCATGAGACGGCTTGCCATTGCACTAGGCATGAACTCAGGGGGAGTTTTGGATGACCTAGATCATTCTTTTAAGCTTATCGCTTGAGATGGTCGCGGCAAGGCTTGAGATCTAGCACAACAAAAAAGGAAGAGAAAGAAAGAAAATTGCCCAAAAAGGGCTAAGTGCTTGAGCTTTGCTTCAAAAGAATTTTCTTAATGCTCAAAATGCCTCAATTCTTGTTTTGAGTCTCTTTTTACTTATAGACATGGCTTGACTCATTTTTGGTTGCTTTGAGTGAATCTATGATTTTGAGCAACCTTTCATGATTTTAATTCTGTTGATCTCAGATTGCTGCTATCTTGGTTTTAGCTTTGCAGTACACGTTTTGCCATGATTGAATATAGCGTCTTCTCTTTATATGGCTTGGTATAATACTTATACTGTCTACATGTATAATGGTCATGGCTCCTTTTTCCTAAAGTTCAAAAATAAAGTCATTCCTTCATGCTCTTTCTTTTTCATGCATGTTGATGAATTCATTGTCAAAGGGGGAGAAAGATTGTGAAGAAAATGATGTTAATGATGTTGGAGCTTTTGGTTTCATACTCAAGGTTTAATATAAAAGAACTTCATAAAATAAAAATTTTGAACCTTTTGAAAATTTGTGATCATGGTGAGTTGAGTTTCTGGGTTTCATTGTCTTATCTTATTTGATTTGCAATTGAAGAATACTCACAATGATCAAAGGTCAAATAGATCAATGTGTCTTTCATTTGGACCTAAGTGAGATTTTTGGCTACTTTCTGGAATTTGAATCCTTTTATGCTTTCAATGCCTTATCTCACTTGCCTATACTGTTCTGAAGCCAGTTTGGTCGGTTCCTAAGCTTTTTCTTGCTTATGGACCAAGTTGTGCCTTTATGCAGCAGCGAATTTTACTTTTCATTTTGAAAAACCACATTTTCTTGAAAATTGCCAATGTGTTCATCAAGGGAGATTGTGGATATCGTGAGGATATGTGCACGATCTCGGGATGATGAGTCAATTGGCAATGGCGTTATTAGTTTGCAAAATCTCGCGTTTCGGGTTTGCTCCAAGGTCGGGCCCTTTGGCGGTCGATCGGTTGTCTTGGGCGGTCGGACCGCCCGTGGAGCGATCCGGCCGACCATGGTGGCGGTCCGACCGCTGATTTAAAAGTTGGGTTTTTGGAGCTGGGCCAAAAATAGGTTGTGTAGGCAAGTGAGGAGTCTCCTGGATGTGGTCCCATAATTTTTGGAGCTCCCAGTCAAAAGTTCTATTCGATTGAAATTTCGAGAAGGTTTCGGAATTTCTCGCTTGAATTTTGGCTAAGTCCTTTGGACCGGTCCGACCGCCGTTGTGGGAGCGGTCCGATCGACATGATCGGTCGGACCGACCGCCTGTGGGGCGATCGGACCAGCGATCACTGGAGGTGAGCCAAGTGTTGCATTGAGTTTGTTCTGAGCGTGTTATTCTATGGACTTCAATGCTTTATTGATGTATATTGCATTGCGGAACTGACGTGGGTCAAGTTGTGAAGAACTTGTTCCCGGAAACGGTTTGTTTGTCTATTCTTTGTGCGGTGGGCTTGCGAGTCAACGGCGTCAGCGGTGAGTGGATCGGGACTACGCTTGGAGAGCCGAGGTCGAACGATCGAGAGATACCGGGTGAGGTTGTGTGACTCAAGCATGGTGCGAAATGGACAAGATGGATCGAACGGTGGTTTGAAACAAATTGGTTGGATCGGTGGTGCGAGATATCGGTCGCGAGTCTCGGGAGGTTCCGATGGGATTACGTAGGACCGAAAGGCGACTAGGGGGGTGAATAGGCGCTTTCAAAACTTTCGCCTAAATCAAAACCAACACGTGCTTTACTCCTTTAGCTATGAAAGCTAAGAAGTTCAAGGAGCACACAACGGAAGCCTTGTGTTGAATTTGATAAGCCCTCAAGCACACGACACAAAGGAGAAAAGAACTCAATGTTCTTCATTTGGCGCAGGCGGTCGACCGGCTACCATGGGCGGCCGGACCGACGGTCAAGAAGCGATCGACCGGCAACTAGCCAGTGGTCGGACCGGTGGGCAACAGTTCGACCCGCAAACCAGTGATCGAAAACACGGGTGGTCGAACCGCCGTTGAAGGGCGTCGGACGGTGAGAGTCGATCTTGAAAATCCACCCAAATTCAAAACGAAATTTGATCCAACTTTTGATTCAACCAATAAAACTTGACCAAATTTCTAGCACACCTTCCTAATGATATTGGAGACCTATTTCTAGCGACGATCGGTCGATCCACTTCAGAGAATCGATCTCTTGAGATTTTACCAAAGAGGTGCACAAACCCTAGAAATGAGGAAATCTTGATTCAAGACTTGCTTGTGGGGGTTTGATGATCTAAATGACTCTAGGAGTAATCCCACACATCAAAGAAAAGTAAAGTAGGCCAAGAGACCAAGCATGATCCTTTGAATCAAGGAAGCACCAAAAACATCCAAAAGAGAGAAGAACACAAAGGAGCAATTGATCTTTCAATTAAGCATCACAAGATTGTTCATCCACAATAGATGCTTACAAAGCCTCTCCACCAAGGAGGGCAAGAGCTCAACAAGGAGCACACTCCAAACCCTAGTTTTCCTCTCCTCTCCTCCAAACCCTAGAAAAGGAAGAAGGGGCTAAATGAATGCTTGCTTAGGTTTTCCACCTCTCCCTTCCTATTTATACTAGAGAGCTAGGGTTTCCCTTTTGGGTCTCTTACACATGGGACCCACACACAAATAACTCTTGAAGCAATCGCTGCTTCACCACGTGTAGGTTGATCGGCGGTTCTCATCGACGCCAAGCCTCTCTTGTCCGAATCCCATCGAACCTCCCGAGACTTCGCACCGATATCCGCACCGCCGATCCAACCAAATTTTCAACCACCGTTCGATCCATCTTGTCCATTCTGCACCATGCTTGAGTCACACGACCTCCGGTATCCTCGATCGTTACGGACCTCGGCTCTCAAGCGTAGTCGATCCACTCACCGCTGACGTCGTTGACTGCAAGCCACCCGCGACAATAGACAAACAAACCTTCCCGGAACAAGTTCTTCACAACTTGACCCACATCGCCCCAATGCAATATACATCAATAAAGCATTGAAGTTCATAGAATAACACACTCAAAACAAACTCAATGCAACACTTGGCTCACCTCCAAGTATCGCCGCTCGACCGCCCAGGGCGGTCCGACCGATTCATCTTGATCGGACCGCTCCCACAACAGCGGTCGGACGGTCCAAAGGACTTAGCCAAAATTCAAGCGAGAATTCAAACCTTCCGGAAATTTCAATCGAATAGAACTTTTGATGGGATCTCCAAAATGATGGGACCACATCCAGAGACTCCTCACTTGCCTACACAACCTATTTTGGCCCACTCCAAAACCCAACTTTCAAAGAAGCGGTCGGACCGCCACCATGGCGGTCGGGCGGATCGCTCCACGGCGATCGACCGCCCGGACAACCGGTCGAGACCGCGGTGGCTTTGTGACCTTGGAGCAAACCCGAAACGCGAGATTTTGCAAACCAATAACGCCATTGCCAATTGACTCATCATCCCGAGATCGTGCACATATCCTCACGATATCCACAATCTCCCCTTGATGAACACATTGGCAATTTTCAAGAAAATGTGGTTTTCAAAATGAAAAGTAAAAACATTTGTTTTAGCATAAAGGCACAACTTGGTCCATAAGCAACAAAAGCCTAGGAACCACCAAGCTAGCTTGAGAATAGTGTAAGCAAGTGAGATAAGGCATTGAAAGCACAAAAGGATTCAAATTCCAGAAAGTAGCCAAAAATCTCACTTAGGTCCAAAAGAAAGACACATTGTTCTATTTGACCTTTGATCATTGTGAGTCTTCTTGAATTGCAAATCAAATCAGGAAAAGTCAATAAACACCAGAAGCTCAACTCACCATGATCACAAATTTTCAAAAGGTTCACAAAAGTTTTTTTTATGTGTGTTCTTTATATATGAAACCAATCTTTATGTATGAAACCAAAAGCTCCAACACATTTTCTTCACAATCTTTCTCCCCTTTGACAATGAATTCATCAAGATGCATGAAAAAGAAAGAGCATGAAGGAATGACTTTATTTTTGAACTTTAGTGAAAAGGAGCCATGACCATTATACATGTAGACATTGCAAGTATTATACCAAGCCATATGAAGAGAAGACGCTATATTCAATCATGGCAAAACGTGTACTGCAAAGCTAAAACCAAGATAGCAGCAATCGAGATTAACAGATTACAATCATGAAAGGTTGCTCAAAATCATAGATTCACTCAAAGCAACCAAAAATGAGTCAAGCCATGTCTATAAGTAAAAGAGACTCAAAACAAGAATTGAGGCATTTTGAGCATTAAGAAAATTCTTTTGAAGCAAAGCTCAAGCACTTAGCCCTTTTGGGCAATTTTTCTTTCTTTCTCTTTTTTTTTGTGCTAGATCTCAAGCCTTGCTGCGACCATCTCAAGCGATAAGCTTAAAAGAATGATCTAGGTCATCCAAAACTCCCCGAGTTCATGCCTAGTGCAATGGCAAGCCGTCTCATGAGAAAGGATTGGTGAGATCAGTTTTTCATACAGAGATTTTTTCTTTTGCTTGACTTATGAAGATAAAAAGCTCATTTTTTCCATCTCAAAAAGTTCAAGACTCAAATCAACTTGTAAGACATGGCGAGAATCATAAGAGGATCACTAGAGCAAAACTAGTCACAAGATCCAACAAGACATGATTTGATTCAAATTGCTCACGGATATAAAGCTAGCAAGGCAAAAGCTAAGCCAAACACGAAGAGCCATAAAAGAGGTCTAGCAGACTATCACTCGATATGACAAGGTATAGAAGATGAAATTAAGTCATACAAGGATAATAATCAAAGCTCCACTAATTTTATTATACAATGCAAGACAAATGAATTGAAACATGCATTATGATACAATGAATGCAAAAGAGCAACTTCCCCTCAAAACAGCCCAATAGGACTAATAACCCTAACTCTCCCATAAGCGACAAAGCGAAGAGTCAAGAGCCTTAGTGAAAATATCGCAAGTCGTTGCTCGGACTCTACAAAATGAAGCACAACATCACCTTTCTCAACATGGTCTCTCGTAAAATGAAATCGAATGTCAATGTGTTTAGTCACGGAATGTTGCCTTTGGGTTTTGGCAATATTAATTGCGAAGTGTTGTCACGAAAAAGAGGAACACTTCCCAAAGATAACCCATAGTCTCGCGGCGTGGACAAAATCCAGAGAACACGAGAGCGACCAGCGGCGGCTACATACTCGGCCTCGGTGATGGGCAATGTAAGGATGCTTTCTAGAAGACCAAGAAACAAGAGATGTGCCCAAGAAATGACAAGTGCCGAAGTACTCTTCCTATCAACTCTACATCCGTGAAATCGGCATCGAAAATGCTCGAATTGAAAGAGCCAAGAAGAAGAATACCAAAGTCCAAAGTCAAGCGTATCTTGAAGATACACGAAGATCGCGTCTTGCTTGACGATGAGAAGCACGAGGAAGCTCGAAATCGGCGCACGGACATACGGCAAATTGTATGTCGGCCTCGTACGTGTAAGATAGAGGAGGAGCCAATCATACTGCGGTACTCATACGGTCCACGGACTCTCCATCCTCATCGTGGTCCAAAGCCACGGTGGTTGTAGCAATGGGAGTAGACATTGGCCTCTGCTTCCCATATTGAAGCGCCAAGAAGGTCCTTTGTATACTTACTACGGTGAGCGAAGGTGCCTTCTTTCGGTTGTTTGATTTGAAGACCAAGGAAGAATGTCGACTCTCCCATCATGCTCATCTCAAATTCACTTTGCTCATAGAATCGAAAATCTAGACACCAAAGCATGAGAGGAACCACCAAAATAATATCATCCACATATATTTGAACCAACAAGAAATCAACGCCATGCACGAGTGAACAAGGTTTTATCAACCATTCCCATTTTGAAATCATTTTCAAGCAAGAAACTCTTAAGCTGTCATACCAAGCTCTAGGAGCTTGTTTCAATCCATCTGAGGGCTTTAGAGTGTTTAAAAACATGGTTTAGGAATTTTGATTTTCAAACCCGTGGAGGTTGCTTGACAAAGACCTCTTCTTCTATGAAGCCATTCAAGAAAGCACTTTTAACATCCATTTGAAAAAGCTTGAAACCCTTGGATGTTGCAAATGCTAAAAGAATGCGAATGGCCTCCAATCTAGCTCTTGGAGCAAAGGTCTCCTCAAAGTCTAAGCCCTCTACACAGGAATAACCTTGAGCAACAAGTCTAGCCTTATTGCGAACAACCAATCCATCCTCACTTTGCTTATTTTTAAAAACCCATTTTGTTCCAATAACATGAGAATCGGAAGGTCGCTCAACTAAAAACCGGACTTTGTTTCTTTCAAAATTTTCAAGCTCTTCATGCATGGCATTGACCCAAAGGCATCGATAAAGCATGGGTGATATCTCGGGGTTCAAAAGAAGCGACAAAAGCGAGAATGTGCATGGGAATCGGAGAAATAAACACAGGCGAGTGACTCGCTCTTGAAGATCCCAATCATCTGCTCGGAGGATGTTGTCGCCGAATGCGAAGAGGTGCTCTGAGTGCGTATGGCCTCTACCCCATGAGTTGTGGAGGTAGGAGCAGAGCCACTCGGATCGTCGGTGGGGATAGGAGGCGGTGCTCGGTGACATCAAGTAGTAGTAGCGTGCTCTCCACCCTCTCGGAGGTAGCGGAGGATGGTTTGAGTCTTCATCCTCGTAATCATCATCGACGAAGATGCTTTCTTGAGTTTGAAACACATGTACCTAAAGCATCGGGTCTAGTACTGGACTAGCCTCATCAAAAGTGACTTCGCAAGTCTCAACAATTTTGTTAGTATCAACATTAAAAACACGATAGCCACAAGAATGAGCGGGATATCCAAGAAATATGCCATCAAAACATCTAGACTCAAATTTATCAAGATTGCCATGTTTAAGAATGAAGCACTTGCAACCAAAAATCTTGAAATGAGAGACCTTGGGAGAATGACCAAATCTAAGCTCATAAGAAGTCTTCCCAACCACAGATCTCAAGAAAACCCTATTGGAGATATAACAAGCGAGAGAGATCGCCTCATTAAAATCTCCTAGGAGTAGAATGCTCATCTAGCATGGTCAGAGCCATCTCTACAAGGGTTCTTTCTTCCTTTCTACAACACCATTCTGTTGAGGAACTCTAGGAGAAGAAAACTGATGCTCAATTCCCTATCAGTAGAAGGGTAGAAAAGAAGAATTCTTGAACTCTGTCCCATTATCACTCCTAATGGCTCTCAAAGCTCGGGTATATCAACAAAGAATTCTAAGGACCAAATCTTTAAAGAATCCAAATGCTTCGTCCTTAGAAGCAAGAAAATAAACCCATGAATACCGGTAATCATCCACAACCACCAACACATACCATTTCCCACCACCGGTGAACTCTAGAAGGACCAAGCAGATCTAAGTGAAGAAGTCAGTCCAGTCCATCAGTCATTACTAAAGTAAGAGGTGGGTGGGAAGCGAGGCACCATCTTACCATGTCTGAGGTGAGCACACAAGATCTCTGACGACCTTGACCTAGGCAAACCTCTAATCAAGTCCTTGCAACCGACTCTAGACAAATGATCAAAACCTATATGCCCAAGTCTACGATGCCACAAAACAAGGTCATGAGAATCGGAGGCTACAAGACACCTAGGACTAGAAGCGGAAGAAATCTTGAAATTTGCACATAAAATCTTCTCAAATGGAGATCTCAAAAACAAGCTCACCCGAGGAATCTAGAACTCTGCACTCACCTCTCTTAAACCTCACTTCTAGACCCTCATCAAGCGGTGAAAGCAGATAGAAGATTATACCTCGACTTACTCACCAAGCGGCGTCTTTAAGCATGAACTTGTCGTTGACGCCAAGACAGTGCCTTTGCGATCCACGGTCCCGAGAGAGCATCCCCAAATGTAATCAATTCATTGCGGATGCGTGTGAGGAGGAGAACCATCTAGAATCTCGGTCATATGTCGAGAACACCGAGTCAACAAGCCACTTGTCCTCCTTCCTCGCACAGCGGACCTAAAAGGCACAATCGAGAAAACATCCGTGCCTCGATCTCAAGTTAGTGATAAATGAACGAGGAATCCAGTACTGAGAAGCACGATGTCTGGGAGCAGCAGTAGAAATAGCTGAAACATGATCAGGAATAAAATCATAAGAATGCACATGAGAACCACCTAGACCTCTCCGAAACGATCTACCAAAAGATCGATACTCCCCCTGTCTAGGTGCTACCCGGTGTCTCTCCTCACGATGTCCTAATCCAACATGCTGCCTAGACCCACCAAAAGAGTCCACAAAGTTCTCTACAAATCTAGGCCTATGTGTGGTGCGATAAACAGGCTGCCTAGCTCTAGAGACTACATCCGGAGAAGGACTCCTCTAATGGATCTTAGGGCGCTCATCCTCTCTTTTCTCTCAAGTTTTGCTCTCCAAGCGAGAACTCAACAAGATGGCCTTCTTTCTTGCGAAGGTGCAATGGTCTGGACCTTTTGAGGGGTGCATGCAGAATGAGTGAAAGCACCTTTCTTGCCGAAAGAGTTTGAGCAAAACCACGGATTTGAAAACAACCCGGATGGCTTAGGAGGTTCTAGCTCAAACAAACCATTCTTCACAACTCTAGCAATCTTAGGTGGGTTTTTCTTGGAATGCTCTAGGGGGTTGAAACCTAGACCACTATTTTTCACGCTCACCTTGGATTGATCAAGAATCATGTTGAGTTTCTTTTTCCCACTTGAAAATTTCTCAAGAGTCACCTTGAGGTAATCATTCTCTTTCATTAACTCCTCACATCTAGAACACTTGCTAGACTTGATTACCTCATTGCGCTTACTCTTAAGAAGGGCCACTTCCACTTTGAAGGCCTCACAAGACACACAATAGGATTCTGAATCCTACTCAATCTGCTCCTTAAACTTGACTCTAAAAGCCTCTTGTATCGACTAACCATGGTTTCAACTTGACATTCAAAACACAAGAGTTAGAATCAATAACCTTTTTAGAAGCGATAAAAGACATGGATCTTTCAATTTTAGCCTTTTCTTCCGGGTCTTGTTTAAGGCTTCAATCTCAATTGTAAGCTTGGGACAATTTTCACAAGATGCAACTCTAGAGTAAATCAATGTTTCATCATCTCTTGCATCTTAATCCTATTATCCTTACAATGAGAGCATGTGTGACTAGCATCAAACTTTTGCAATTCTTTTAAGGAACTATCCAATTTTAATTCTAACAAAGCACAATTAGAGCAAGTTAAAGGAATAGCTTCCATGGCGGTCACATCAAGAGGAATGACATCTAAACAAGCGATCTAGACTTGAAAGATTCTAGTTCATCGAGAGCATCTTTTAGTTGATTTGTGACAGAGGAATGAGCAGATTTCAAGCTTGTCAAATCTTTAAGCAAGCTAGTGCAGAATCACAAATATCGTGAGGATTGATAGATTTAAGCCTAACAACTTCAAGATTCAAATTATCAATCATAATGTCACCTTCCTAATCATTTTTACTTGCTTATGCAATTTACATTCGCTCAAGCACCAAAGCCCTTTTCATATCGAGAATAGAAGGGCATACCTCATCGGGATCACTAAAGGATCCTCATCTTTGGAGGAATCATTTGTCGTGGTTGTTCTTGGCCATGAAACACATGCCGGTGAAGTCATGCGCCTTCTTCTTGCCACGAATCACTCTCGTCGTCCTCCGTTTCCGAGTCCACATCGCTCATATTTACATTCTCAAGAGCGGCAAGGACCGGTGACAAACTTCGATAGTTTGTCTTCTTGGGTTTGCATCCCTCTCACGGGATGTCTTCGTGTCTCCTTCTCCTCCTTGCCCTTTAGCTTGGGGCACTTGGAGCGAATGTGGTTTGGCTCACCACATTGAAGCACGTGATAGGTCCACTCCTCCTCCTATTTCTCACCTTGTTATGCGCTCTTGTGAATTTGGTGGAAAGGAGGGCTAAGTCATCCTCGGGCAATTTCTCAAGTTGCTCATCACTCAAAGAATGTAAAGCGATAATGAAAAGCCGATGAGCTACAATCAAGAGAATCGGAAGAGCAACCCTTGGATTTGTCGACCACTAAAGCCATCGACTCTGTCTTGGGAGGCGAGATAAAGTCAATCTCATGTGTCTTCAACCTCGAGTAGAGCTTATCCATGGTAAGCTCACTCATGATGATGTTGTCATTGATGGAAGTGATCTTCATACCCAGACCTTCACATCAAGAGCACCCGAGTGGCGTGCATTTTCGACCGAGAAAATACCAAGTCAACAAATACGAGATCATGAAGAATTTTAGAGAATCTTCCCACACTCATCCAAAGACTCACGGGCCTTTGTTCGATCTTGAGTAAACCTTTTGAGTGGTTACTGTCTCACTTCCTTGATCGCGATGGACCCTTTGTGATAATCACAAAGTGTCGCGGATCTCGTGAAGCGACCGCAAGTGAGCAACACGCTCAAACTCGGATCGACTAAGGCCTTGGATCAAATAATTCGAGCCTTCTTTGTTGGCCTCCACATCCGGGTGATCGTATCGTCATCGGTGGCACGACATAAGGGTTTTTCACCTTTAGCCAAATCGCGTGCCCTTGAGCCTCGATATACGCTTGCATACGAGCCTTCCAGTATGCAAAGTCAACTCCTTCAAAAATGTGTGGCTTGGTTGAGTACTTGTCGATCGCCATGGCTCCAAAGACCGGTTAAGATCTATAGAAAAGAGCTAACAGCTCGATACCACTTGTAGGACCGGAAGGCGACTAGGGGGTGAATAGGCGCTTTCAAAACTTTCTCGCCTAAATCAAAACCAACACGTACTTTACTCCTTTAGCTATGAAAGCTAAGAAGTTCAGTGAGCACACAACGGAAGCCTTGTGTTGAATTTGATAAGCCCCTCAAGCACACGACACAAAGGAGAAAAGAACTCAATGTTCTTCATCGCACAGGCGGTCGACCAAGCTACCATGGCGATCGGACCGACGGTCAAGCGATCGGCCGGCAACTAGCCAGTGATCGGACCGGTGGGCGGTGATTCGACCCGGCAAACCAGTGATGCGAAAACACGGCGGTCGAACCGCCGTTGAAGGCGGTCGGACCGGTAGAGTCGATCTTGAAAAACTCAACCCAAATCAAAAGCGAAATTTGATCCAACTTTTGATTCAACCAATAAAACTTGACCAAATTTCTAGCACACCTTCCTAATGATATTGGAGACCTATTTCTAGCGACGATCGGTCGGATCCACTTCAGAATCGATCTCTTGAGATTTTACCAAAGAGGTGCACAAACCCTAGAAATGAGAAATCTTGATTCAAGACTTGCTTGTGGGGTTTGATGATCTAGATGACTCTAGGAGTAATCCCACACATCAAAGCAAAGTAAAGTAGGCCAAGAGACCAAGCATGATCCTTTGAATCAAGGAAGCACCAAAAACATCCAAAGAGAGAAGAACACAAAGGAGCAATTGATCTTTCAATTAAGCATCACAAGATTGTTCATCCACAATAGATGCTTACAAAGCCTCTCCACCAAGGAGGGCAAGAGCTCAACAAGGAGCACACTCCAAACCCTAGTTTTCCTCTCCTCTCCTCCAAACCCTAGAAAAAGGAAGAAGGGGCTAAATGAATGCTTGCTTAGGTTTTCCACCTCTCCCTTCCTATTTATACTAGAGAGCTAGGGTTTCCCTTTTGGGTCTCTTACACATGGGACCCACACACAATAACTCTTGAAGCAATCGCTTTGCTTCACCACGTGTAGGTTGATCGGCGGTTCTCATCGGCGCCAAGCCTCTCTTGTCCGAATCCCATCGAACCTCCCGAGACTCGCACCGATATCCGCACTTTGATCCAACGGTATTTGAACCACCGTTCGATCCATCTTGTCCATTCGCACTGCTTGAGTCACACGACCTCACGGTATCCCGATCGTTACGGACCTCGGCTCTCCAAGCGTAGTCGATCCACTCACCGTTGACGTCGTTGACACGCAAGCCACCGCATAGCAATAGACAAACAAACCGTTCCCGGAACAAGTTCTTCACAACTTGACCCACATCGATTCCATAATGCAATATACATCAATAAAGCATTGAAGTTCATAGAATAACACACTCATAACAAACTCAATGCAACACTTGGCTCACCTCCAAGTATTGCCGTCTGACCAGCCCCAGGGGCGGTCCGACCGATTCATGTCGGTCGGACCGCTCCCACAATCGCAGTCGGACGGTCCAAGACAAGCAAAATTCAAGCGAGAAATTCAAACCTTCCGAAATTTCAATCGAATAGAACTTTTGATGGGATCTCAAAAATGATGGGACCACATCCGGAGACTCCTCACTTGCCTACACAACCTATTTTTGGCCCGGCTCAAAACCCAACTTTCAAAGAGCGGTGGGACCACCATGGCCATGGCCGGTCGGGGCCTCCGAATGATCGACCGCCGACAACCGATCGAGACCGCCATGGCTTTGACGACCTTGGAGCAAACCCAAAATGCGAGATTTTGCAAACCAATAACGCCATTGCCAATTGACTCATCATCCTGAGATCGTGCACATATCCTCACGATATCCACAGATTCGGACAAGAGAGGCTTGGCGTCGATGAGAACCGCTGATCAACCTACACGTGGTGAAGCAGGCGATTGCTTCAAGAGTTATTTGTGTGTGGGTCCCATGTGTAAGAGACCCAAAAAGGGAAACCCTAGCTCTCTAGTATAAATAGGAAGGGGAGAGGTGGAAAACCTAAGCAAGCATTCATTTAGCCCCCTTCTTCCTTTTTCTAGGGTTTGGAGGAGAGGAGAGGAGAACTAGGGTTTGGAGTGTGCTCCTTGTTGAGCTCTTGCCCTCCTTGGTGGAGAGGCTTTGTAAGCATCCATTGTGAATGAACAATCTTGTGATGCTTAATTGAAAGATCATTTGCTCCCTTTGTGTTCTTTTCTCTTTTGGATGTTTTTGGTGCTTCCTTGATTCAAAGGTTCATGCTTGGTCTCTCGACCTACTTTATCTTGCTTTGATGTGTGGGATAACTCCTAGAGTCATCTAGATCATCAAACCCCCACAAGCAAGTCTTGAATCAAGTTTTTCTCATTTCTAGGGTTTGAGCACTTCTTTGTTAAAATCTCGAGAGATCGATTCTGCGAAGTGGATCTGACGGATCGTCGCTAGAAATAGGTCTCTAATATCTTTAGGGAGGTGTGCTAGAAATTTGGTCAAGTTCTATTGGTTGAATCAAAAGTTGGATCAAATTTCGTCTTGGATTTGGGTGGAGTTTTTCAGTACTGGACTCTACCGGTCCGACCGGCCTTTCAACGGCGGTTCGACCGCCTGTATTCGAGACCATTGGTTTGCGGGTCGAACCGCTGTCCACCGGTCCGACCGCTGGTTAGTTGCCGGTCAGACCGCTGGTTGACCATCGGTCCGACCGCCCGTGGTAGCCGGTCAGACCGCCCGTGCCCAGTGAAGAACATTGAGTTCTTTTCTCCTTTTGTGTCGTGTGCTTGAGGGGTTTATCAAATCCAACACAAGGCTTCCGTTGTGTGCTCACTGAACTTCTTAGCTTTCATAGCTAAAGGAGTAAAGTTCGTGTTGGTTTTGATTTAGGCGAGAAAGTTTTGAAAGCGCCTATTCACCCCCCCTAGTCGCCTTTCCGGTCCTACAAATGCAAATGTCATGATGCACCTCTTTCACCTGATACCGGTATAGTGAAGTATTCACCCATCGGTGATACACTTTTCTCCCACACCTTCGTGAGGGTGGGGTCCCTACCTCCCTAACAATAATCATGACATTACTCATCGCTCTGGCCTTTATGCAAGTGAATGATGCAATTGTTTAATAATCAATATTAACTTTACAAGGTCATCCCCATAGTAATTGCATCATCAACACAATCTCATTCATTTCATCAATATTACCAAGGCAATTAAATAACTTAACAAAAGCATAATTAAATCATATGGTAACAAATCAACAAAACAATGGGAACCACCCATTGTTCATCGTCCTACGATGCACTTGCTTCTTTAACTTCTCAGAACCGGGTGATGCGATAGTGGCACGGTGCTTGAGGCAATACTCCCTGGACAAGCAATTAAACATACTAAAAAATAAACCACCTGTAATATTCTAAAAATAATAATAATTATTATGTCTTTAGGGCCTGTGCGTAATTAAATAAAGAGGATACGTGAAAATAGGATATTTCAGAGTTTTTTTAGAGCTATATAAATCGTGGGAGTGGATTCTAGAAAACCCTACCTGGATTATTTTGTTTCTTTTTTTCCCGTGCACTCTCTCACACCGCCCATGCCCGTCTGTTGCGCCGCCGCATGTGTTCGCTTCGCGCGCTTAGCGCCTAAGCGTCGGTGACCGTCGCTGCGTGTGTACGCCGCATGCGCATAGAGCCAGCGTGCGGGCGTGCTTGCCATGCAACCGGCACCCGGTTGACCCATCCACGTCCGGCCGCCTGTCCGTTCTGCCGTGTGGATGCGCGCTCGGCCAGAGGCGCCTTGTGCTGCTGTGTGTCTTCTTGTCACGCAGTGCTAGCGGCCACATCTTCTAACGAGTGTACCACTACAACACGTCAACCAGGAGAGAATCAAGGGGGAAATCAAGAAAAAAAATAGAGCAACGGCTAGGCAAACAAGAAGAATAGGAAAAGAAATAAAGGAAAGAGAAGAGAAAAATTTGAAGAAAAGAAGCCAAGATCCGGATTCGAGTGGGAGAGGCGTCGTGCTTGTTGCCATCTTCTAGTCAAATCGTGCGTCGCAACTAGTAAAGGCAAGTACATGGTAGACAGCGATCAATGATTGATCTCTGTTTTCTTTATCTTCTATTACCATTATTGTTGTGCTTTTATTTTATTTAATTGCAAACAATAGAATGGTATGGTTATATCTTTGTTGATAATCATGAGGAAAAGTTGGATGTGATGAATATGATGGAGTTTGCACTTTTCATGCATAAGCATCTTTGCATATGAGCAGGTGATCATGAATGATCACAACTCCACGGAGTGGAGGAGGTCCCGATCCTTGTGGAGGAGCGGGCTTGAGAGTGAATGTTGTCGCGAGCATTCACTCATGCTATCCCCGATATCTGTGAAAGAAGTGCATGTGGACATGTAGATTAGGGTTGCATTGATATATGAGATTAATGGGTGTGAAACAAAGAGAAGATAACAGCATGAGAATATTAATAGAAGTACCTGTGATGATAATGAAGTTATTGAATGCTGTTGATTTATTATTGTTCGTTGTATATTGATGTGTTTGCTGAGTCGTGGACTCACCCTTGCTCTTTGTTGTCTTTAGGTGATCTTCGAGGACGCCGTGATTGAGAGCGAGTATAGCACATGGATTAGATCCATACTTCAATCACATGATCATTTGCAATAAGAACCTTTTTCATTCAATGTTGGATTACTCTTGGACATGTTAGAGGCTGAATAAAGTTTATGTCACATTTTTGGACTATATTATTTATTTCAATGATTTGGATTCAGTAGTTGGTGCTATCCTGGATTGTTTACCTGGTTATATTTCCCCTTGCTTATTTACTCTTGCTTGATTCATAATTATGCATGCTCTTTTGTGATCCAAGGATATGTCCATTGATATTTTCTTGCTGAAATTTTATAGTGTGTCGATAATTATTAGTTTAGAGAGTAGTTTAGTGGCATTTCAGGCTCAGTGTTGGTGATGAGTCATGGCGGCCCGATCTTCCGATAGGTTCGATTTGGTTCGTCGTGAGGACGTTGACGCTTTGAGGCTTCCGACCAACAGATCGTCACCTCGCAATTCGCTACACCCGCACGCATGTCGTTATCGACCACGCTTGCACGCGATCGACCTTACCACGAAGGTTAATGTTCCTGCAAGTAATCGAAGAAACTCACAAGAACAAGGTAGATGCAATCTGAATTGTATTGCGGATATGGATGAAGTTTACAAGTGGGGTTCCTCAAACCGATAATCGGCGAAACTGCAATTGGCAGAATAATCTAAGAAAAACCCGCCTCTAAACTATGACGGCTACTGTATATATATAGGGGTACGTGAGGAGGTCGACCTAGGGTTGTGCGGCCGTGGGATGAGGCGTACACAACCTGGACTTCGATCTCGTCACGTTTACAAAGTCTTATTAGTTTCCAAAGCGGTGTGCAACACCTTGTGTCGCGTATTTCTGGTCGAAGTTCTAGTCGTAGGACTGGTCCTAGGGTGGTCTTGAGGAGTCCATGCTATCTTTGGTCATAGATTGTGCCCAACGAGTACTGTGCTCGCCTCTCTGGTCGTAGAGTGCTCCCAACGAGTCATCTGATCGTAGGCCTTCTTGAAGTGGTCGTAGGCCCTGCGGAACTGGTCGTGGATCTTCTTGAACTGGTCGTAGGCCTTCTTGAAGTGGTCGTAATCCTAGATTTCTGAGTACAAGTAAATCATCTCCATTAGGCAGCATCATAGAGTTCTCAAATAATACACTCAGCCCTAGAAACGATTTTACCTGATAGATTAAGTCACGTGCTCTAGCTTTTGTCATAGGACCTTGTAGTCCAACACCCAAATCTGGAGGGTCTTGTGTAGTACGTGTATCCGAAGGAGGGATGTCCTCATCATACTCCCCCTCTTGAATTGGAGTCGTCCTCGACTCAAGCTCATCTTCTTCTCCCACGTATGGTTTCAAATCAAATGTTAAATGTGGGGCTAACCCCAAAATCTGCAGTAATTCTAAGCGATATGCATTATCATTTATCTTCTTAATTATCTTAAACGGTCCTGCAGCTCTAGGCATCAACTTTGATTTTCTTAATTCTGGAAATCTATCCTTTCTCAAATGAACCCAAACTAAATCACCTGGTTCAATTTTGACAACTTTCCTACCTTTATTTCCAAAGAACCCTATACTTTTCACCATATGCTCTATATTCTCTTTAGTGGTTTCATGTAAATTGAGAATAAATGCAGCACGCTTCTTAGCATCTAGATTAATTTTTTCAGAGGTCGGTAAAGGTAGTAAATCAATAGGAGCGCGGGGGTTAAAACCATACACTACCTGAAATGGACTTACCTTGGTGGTGGAGTGTACTGACCTATTGTAAGCAAACTCAATATGCGGTAAATACTCTTCCCACATCTTCATGTTCTTCTTTAAAACAGCCCGCAACATGGTGGATAACGTGCGGTTGACAACCTCCGTTTGTCCATCAGTTTGGGGATGGCATGTAGTCGAGAACAGCAGCTTTGTCCCCAATTTATTCCAAAGTGATCTCCAAAAGTGGCTCAAAAACTTCGCATCACGATCCGAGACAATAATATTGGGCACTCCATGTAAGCGAATGATTTCCCTGAAAAACAAATCAGCTATGTTTGTAGCATCATCGCTCTTGTGATAAGATATAAAATATGCTATTTTAGAAAATCGATCCACTACTACAAATATACTATCTTTTCCCCTCTTTGTCTTAGGCAATCCTAAAACAAAATCCATAGAAATATCCTCCCAAGGGGCGCTAGGAATAGGAAGAGGCATATAAAGTCCATGTGGAAGGAGACGGGACTTAGCTTTGTTGCATGTAGTGCAGCGAGCTACGTAGCGCTCGACATCACGCCTCATCTTTGGCCAAAAGAAGTGGGTGGTCAGCACATCTTCTGTCTTTTTTGCTCCAAAATGCGCCATCAAACCTCCTCCATGTGCCTCCTGTAACAACAAAAGACGAACAGAGCTAGCTGGAATGCATAGCTTGTTAGCACGATAGATCAAACCATCATTCAGCACATAGTTATTCCATTTCTTCCCTTCTTTACAATGTTCAAGCACTTCCTTAAAGTCCAAATCAGTGACATATAAACTCTTAATAGCCTCCAAACCAAAAATCTTATGGTCAAGTTGAGATAACATGGTATAACGTCTAGAGAGCGCATCAGCAATCACATTGTCCTTACCTTTCTTATGCTTTATGACATATGGAAACGACTCAATAAATTCTACCCAATTAGCATGTCGTTTATTCGGTTTAGCTTGACTTCTAATATGTTTTAGCGATTCATGATCGTAATGTATAACAAATTCTTTGGACCATAAATAATGTTGCCAAGTCCAAGCACACGAACTACACATACAATTCTTTGTCATAGGTGAAATAATTCAAACTAGGCCCATTTAGTTTCTCGCTAAAATATGCAACGGTTTACCTTCTTGAATCAATACACCACCTATTCCAATCCGCTTAGCGTCACATTCAATCTCAAAAGTCTTACCAAAATCGGGGAGTTGGAGTAGGGGTGCTTGGGTGAGTTTCTCTTTCAACAAGTTGAATGACTTCTCTTGCAGTCCCCATTGAAAGGCACTCCTTTCTTTGTCAATTCATTCAATGGTGCGGCAATGGTGCCAAATCCCGCACAAAACGCCCATAGAATCCAAAGAAGGCCGTGGAAGCTCGCACTGTGACACGATGGTCGGCGTCGGCCAGACTTTGGATGGCTACAATCTTTATCTCATCCACCTCAATTCCCTGTGGTGTCACAACATATCCAAGAAACGCAACTCGATCGGTGCAAAAGGTGCACTTTTCGAGGTTACCAAACAAACGTGCATCTCTCAAAGCATTAAAAACAGCATGTATATGATTCAAATGTAGCTCATGTGACTTGCTATAAATCAAGATATCATCAAAGTAAACCACCACAAATTTTCCAATGAAAGAGAGTAAAACCTCGTTCATCAATCGCATAAAAGTACTAGGTGCATTAGTTAGACCGAAAGGCATCACTAACCACTCATATAATCCGAACTTAGTTTTAAAAGCGCTTCCATTCATCTCCTAATTTCATTCTAATCTGGTGGTACCCACTCCATAAGTCAATCTTTGTGAAAATAATAGAACCACTCAATTCATCAAGCATGTCGTCTAGCCTAGGGATAGGATGACGATACCTTATAGTAATGTTATTAATGGCTCTGCAATCAACACAGATCGCCAACTACCGTCTTTCTTAGGAACCAAAAGAAGCTGAACAAAGACAAGGACTAAGGCTTTCTCTTACATACCCACGGTCCAAAAGATCTTGGACTTGTCGCTGAATTTCCTTAGTCTCCTCTGGATTGGTCCTATATGCAGCACGGTTTGGCAAAGTCGCTCCTGGGATCAAATCAATTTGATGCTCTATCCCTCGAATAGGTGGTAATCCCGGGGGTACCTCAGCTGGGAATACATCCACATACTCCTGCAAAAGGTTAGCAACAGCAGGAGGCAAAGAGCTAGCTATATCCTCAAGCGAATATAAGGTATTTTTGCATATCAAAGCATAACATGGCAGCTCATTATCACAAATTTCAGCAAGTTCAGATTTAGTGGCAATCATAACACATCCCTTCAATTTAATCCCCTCGGACTTAGGACTAGACGCCACTTTCTCCCTTTTAGGTGGGAAAACACGTTTTGCTACTTGCTGATTTTCAGAATCATGCTTATCGGTGTTTCTTTCATTTTTAGCGCGCTCTTCTTCATCTTTCAAAATCTCAGCTGGTGTCAAAGGCAATAACTTAATCTTCTTACCCTTGTGTAAGAACGAGTAGGTATTAGCTCTACCATGGTGCAAAACATCATTGTCATATATCCAAGGCCTACCGAGCAATAAAGAGCATGCTTGCATCGGTACTATATCAAAATCAGAACTATCTTTGTAATTACCAGCTGAAAATTGCACGTTCACAACTTTGTTTACCTTTAACTTACCACATGAATTGAACCATTGGATGTAGTAGGGACGTGGGTGCGGTTGTGTGGTCAAGCCAAGCTTCTCGACCATCTCGGAGCTTGAAAGGTTTTTGCAGCTCCCTCCATCAATGATAACTCTGCAGGCTCTGTCCTTCACGAAATCTGTCCGAAACAAGTTGTGCCGTTGATTTTGCTCCGCTCTCTCCACTTGTGCGCCAAAGACTCGTTGCAACAAGGCTCACATGATACTCGGTGTCAACAGCAGCTACTTGTTCCTCTACATCATCAGCATCACTGTCTATCTCATCTCCTCCACCTGCAATGTTAGCTGCAAGTACATATTCATCCTCAATATCACTAGTACTTACATATCCACCGTCTGTAGTGGCAAGGTATGCTCGCTGACTTGGGCAGTCCTTCATGACGTGTCCCATTCCCTTGCAACGGTGGGAAATAATCCGTTGGTACGACCGGTGGAAGCAACCGAGGAAGAACTCTTGGTGGAGCACAGACACTAGTAGATTTGCTTACCTCGGGTGCATGTGATGTGGTCGGAGGTGCTGCTGAACGCACCCTACTCGAGGAGGGGGCAGCAGACCTTGTAGCTGAAAGTGGGGGTGCTTTGGCTTGCCCCGGCACTGGTCATGGTGTAGACATGCTCCCAAAATTGTTCCTTGGCCTCTGTTGTCGTCCCTGCAATTCTTTTTCTGCCAAATATGCAAGTTGGAACAATCTAGGGATACTATCGTATTCTTTGTAATCCACTATGTCCTGAATTTCACGTCTTAATCCTCCATAAAAACGTGCTATTGCAGCTTCTTCATCCTCAATAATATCACAACGCAACATGCTAATTTGTAGCTCCTGATAATATTCTTCTACGGATCTATTACCTTGATTTAAGCGCTGCAATTTATTACGCAAATCACGTTTAAAAGAAGGTGGGACAAATATGTTATGCATAGCAACTTTTAAACCATCCCGCGTAGTAGGCGCTAATCCTTCGGTGCATACCCTATTCCACCAAATGATGGTAAAGTTTTTAAATTCACTTGTGGCTTGCCTAACTCTATGCACTTCG
Organism: Hsuehochloa calcarea; assembly: GCA_036346395.1. Classification (NCBI taxonomy): domain Eukaryota; kingdom Viridiplantae; phylum Streptophyta; class Magnoliopsida; order Poales; family Poaceae; genus Hsuehochloa; species Hsuehochloa calcarea. Next base: position 21,306,934 of record CM070615.1, read on the forward strand.
AGAACTAAGTGAGCATTCAATTTCTGTTCTACCGTCATCTCCCAATCTAGATATATTTCAGCATCATAAGCACCCGCAAAAGATGGTATAGAGAACTTAACTTTTGCATATGGATCATCATTAACACGTGCATTATGTTGCTGAACATTATTACCTCTCATACCTTGACGGTTGAAGTTCGGTCGGTTCCGTTGTCGTGCATCAAAGGCGTCGTGGTCGTGTATCTCATTATCATTATCAAACTCATGGTCATGGGCTGCACCATGAGGTTCCACACGACCAGTGTTTGGTGGTCAGTTCACCATTCTTTCGAGGCGTGTAGTGAGCGCTGCAATACTATCGTTGATTGAGCGTTGTAATGTGGTCGTGGTAGCTTGAAGCTTCCTGTCGATGTCCTCATTAACATGAGTCGTTGTTCATCCAAGAGCGTAATGAGCTCTTCCTCAAAACACACTCTTAGCATCCAATCCTTCACGACATGGTTAGTAGTAGACAAAAGACAACACAAAAATATTATTCCTATCACTACTAGGTGGTCGGAGGATGGAATCACACACTCACAAGCGTCTTACCAAGCTCTTATGAGTTTCTTACCAAATGACAGCAGGTGGTCTGATTGGAGAAGGTGGGATGTACGACCACGGCGGAGGCGAATGCGAGGATCCAACGAGGGCGAAAGTATGTGGAGCTCGGATAGGCAATGTTTAGTAGCAAGGAATAGCAATAATGAAATCAGATTAGCAAAGTTGAATAAAGTCCACAAGACTCGTCACGATTCTTGTCGCCCAAACGCTGTTCCTAGAACTAGCTCAAGCAAGCGGAAGGATAGGGTAGATACAAACACAATCGGATCCAAAATCACAAAGCAACTCCTTCTTTTCTTCTTCTTTTTTTGCACTCTTTGCTTTCTTTCTTTTTCTTTTTTTTGGACTGCAAAACCCAACCTAGGGTTTCCTTTTTTTCGAATGTGACCTTGACTCAAAACTCTTCAAAACCCTTTTACGGGTCTATGGATATATATGGGTCACAAACCTTTTCCGAGAGCAGGGTAAAAGGTAATTAAAAGATACTCTCTCTCTCTCTCTCTCAACTTTAGCTATGGGAAAAATCCGACCACGATTGTTTCCGCCAGTGGTGGGGTGTCCGAGAGCAACAAGATAATAAATAGGGTTGTCGGACACGAGTGGTGGTCGAATCCGACCAGCGTTCGTTTCGACCGGTGGAGAAGCCAAACCGAGTAGGTGGTCGATGGGGTGGTGTTGTGGTCGTATTGGGGGTGTCTAGATGATCGACACAAAGAAAGACTCGACGCTAGAAACTAGATTACTAACGACTAGACCAAAGAACAAAGACACCGACGATGGACTCGAATTCAACAACACGAAACCGAAAACACAATTGCGAAGGCACAAAGTGGTTTGGACAATGGAATAATTACGATCTAAAACTTTTTGTAGGGCAATTTTACGGACTCTAGGTGATGGAACAAAACTCACAAAAGGGATAAACGAAATTACCTAACGGGCAACCTTAGCTCGATACCACTTGATGAGTCACGGCGCCCGATCTTCCGATAGGTTCGATTTGGTTAAATCGTGAGGACGTTGACGCTTGAGGCTTCCGACCAGCGGATCGTCACCTCACAATTCGCTACACCCGCGCTCGTCGTTATCGACCACGCTTGCACACGATCGACCTTACCACGAAGGTTAATGTTCCCGCAAGCAATCAAGAAACTCACAAGAACAAGGTAGATGCAATCTGAATTGTATTGCGGATATGAATGAAGTTTACAAGTGGGGTTCCTTAAACCGATAATCGGCGAAACTGCAATTGGCAGAATAATCTAAGAAAAACCCACCTCTAAACTATGGTAGCTACTGTATATATATAGGGGGACGTGAGGAGGTCGACCTAGGGTTGTACGGCCGTGGGATGAGGCGTACACAACCTGGACTTCGATCTCGCCACGCTTACAAAGTCTTATTAGTTTCCAAAGCGGTGGCGCAAAGACCTTGTGTCGCGTATTTCTGGTCGAAGTTCTAGTCGTAGGACTGGTCCTAGGGTGGTCTTGAGGAGTCCATGCTATCTTTGGTCATAGATTGTGCCCAACAAGTACTGTGCTCACCTCTCTGGTCGTAGAGTGCTCCCAACGAGTCATCTGGTCGTAGGCCTTCTTGAAGTGGTCGTAGGCCCTGCGGAACTGGTCGTGGACCTTCTTGAACTGGTCGTAGGCCTTCTTGAAGTGGTCGTAGACCTTCTTGAACTGGTCGTAATCCTAGATTTCTGAGTACAAGTAAATCATCTCCATTAGGCAGCATCATAGAGTTCTCAAATAATACACTCAGCCCTAGAAACAATTTTACCTGATAGATTAAGTCACGTGCTCTAGCTCTTGTCATAGGACCTTGTAGTCCAACACCCAAATCTGGAGGGTCTTGTGTAGTACGTGTATCTGAAGGAGGGATGTCCTCATCAGTTGGGCTGGGTTGTTACAGTTGGTATCAGAGCGGGCTTTAGTTCCGTGGTGAATAGATTAACAACTTAGGCAAACTAAAATTGTTAAAATTTGTTTTTGTTTTAGTAAATCAACTAAAATTTGTTAATGATTAATTAATCTAAAATTTGACACACTAGTGCACACTTGGTTAGAGAGAGGTACGATCATCGTTTTACGCTTCCGTTGTGTTGTTTATTGATGCATAATTTTATTTTGACCTTTGAACTCATTGTGTATTGTTGATTGTGTTTGATAGCTATGCCGAGGGGTAGAGGACGTGGTCGTGGTGGCCGCGGTCGTGGAGGTCGGGGCCGCGGGCGAGGGTCCGTGGAGCCACCTCCCCAGAGTGTATGAGTCGATGGCGAGGGGTTGCTTTGTTGACCCGCCTCCGGTTGTGGTCCAGGATGAGACCCCCGCTTTGCTGAGAGAGTTGGTGGGAGAGATTCGTGCTCTTCGTCAACAGGCGCCGGCAGCCCCTGTTGCTGCAGCATCTGTTGTTGCTCCTGTCGCACCTCCACCGGTTCCTAAGGCGCGGATGACACTTCGAGAGTGGATGGGGTTGAGGTTGGATCCGTTTGACGGGTCGGGCACACCGGTCTAGGCAGCGGACTGGTTGCGCTATATGGAGAGGCAGTTTGGAGCTTTAGAGATGTCCTCGCATCAGAGGGTCCGCTTTGTGACGTTTCAGCTGAAGGGGCAAGCAGATATTTGGTGGGAGGGCGTGTTGTCTTCGAGGACCGCCACTCAAGAGCCAATCACTTGGGAGGACTTTGTTGATCAGTTCAAGGGAAAGTTCTACCCCTACTCTTTTGTTGAGAAGATGGAGGTTGCATTGACGACCTTTGCTCAAGGGAAGAGGTCTATTGCTGAGTATGAGGCTGAGTTCAACAACTTGGTTCGCTTTGTCCCTTCAGTAGCGAACGATGATCTTCAGAAAGCCAAGAGGTTCCGTCGGGGCCTCAATTCTAAGTACCGACATGTGTTGGGAGCTACTCCACTCCGTGACTACAGCTCTGTTGTGGAGCAAGCTAGGGGCATGGAGTTGGAGATGCAGCTCACAAAGGCGACAAGCCTCACGGTGGATGGTTGCTTCCGTGGTGACCAAGAGGAGCTCTAGTGAGGGAAGTGGGTGCATTGGTGACCTACTTTCAAGAAATTCAAGGGAGGACCGCAGTCCTTCAAGTCTAAGTAGTCGAGGTCGTTCTCTTCTTCGGCGCCTCGTCCTTTTGCAGGTATTCCGACTCTTCGTCCTGTCCCAGGACAGGGCATGCTTTGCTTTAAGTGCGGTGATGGACACCGCGCTGCTGAGTGCTATTGGACGGAGATTGCCGTCGGTGTGGCCGACGGGTCACAAGGAGCGTGTGTCGCCGAGAACCCCGCTTAGCGTGATCAAGTGGGAGCTGTGCCATCTTCTTCTTGATGGGTCCCGCCGAGGATCTTTCGGATGATGATCGCTCCTCCAATACGCCATTTCCTTGACTTGGGCGCCCGGTGGGTACTATCGCGGCCGCCACCTTCAACACCGCTCAGGTTGCACGACCGGCTTTACCGCACCGCCACGCAGATTGTTGGGGCTCGCCGCCCGGCGTCGTCTTCTTTTCGCCATGGCGCCACCGAGTGTACGCCATGCCCACAAATAAGTCCGCGTCGTCTGACGTGGTGACAGTACTTTGCTTGTGGATTCGTTTGATGCTTTAGTCCTTTTGATTCGTGGGCTACCTTTTCTTTTGTCTCGACGGCGTTTGCTAGGAGAGCGAACTTGAGTATGCAATGGATTTCTCGATCGGTGTTAGTTAGCTCTCCCGAGGAATTATTGCGAGCTCACTGCTTGTCCCGGTGTTCTATTGTCATTGATGGAGAGAAGTTCACGGCGAATTTGATAGTAATTCAAATGGAGCCGTTCGACGCTATCTTGGGTATGGATTGGTTGCACTCTTATCGAGCCGTGATATCCTATTTCGAGAACAAGATTCGTGCGCACTTCGCCTGGGAGACTTTGATCTTCAGGAGTGCGCCCACGCCTCTTTCGATGTTGGTCTGATGTTCCGGTCGTGTGCTTGAAAATCGGGCTTCTTTTAGCTCTTGCCGAAAACCGAGCGTGGCTTCGCAGATTGAGAAAATTCCAGTGGTTAGTGATTACCGGATGTGTTTCCTACCGAGCTTAGGGCTTGCCACCTGCGCGAGACGTGGAGTTTCGCATTGATCTTGTTCCGTATTCGCCCATCTCGATGTCTCTATATCGACCGCACGTCCGTTTCGTGACGAGATGAAGAAGCAGCTGGACGATTTGTTGGCTAAAGGTTTGATCAGCGTAGTGTATCGCCATGGGAGCTCGGTTCGCTCACACGTAAGAAGGATGGGAGTTGGCGCATGTGTGTTGATTGCCGTGCGCTTAATCTTTGTCACAATCAAGAACAAATATCCATTGCCCGCATTGAGGACTTGTTTGATCGGTTGAATGGAGCTCAAGTGTTCTCCAAGATTGATCTCCATCGGGTATAATCAAATCCGTGTGCCTGAGCAGGATGTAGAGAAGACAGCTTTCTCCACCAGGTATGGGCATTATGAGTATAAAGTTATGTCTTTTGGATTGACTAATGCACCTGCCATTTTTATGGAGACCATGAATAACATGTTACACGAGTATCTAGATGACTTCGTGGTGGTGTTCATTGATGATATTCTTATCTATTCCAAGACTAATGAGGATCATGAGCGTCACTTGAGGCTAGTCTTAGAGACTTTGAGAGAGCACAAGTTCTATGCTAAGTTGAAGAAATGTGAGTTCTGGATTTCAGAAGTGAGTTTTCTGGGTCATGTGATAAATCCTCAGGGTATTGCTGTTGATCCTAGTAAGGTCTCTACAGCGGTGGATTGGAAGAGGCCGACTAATGTGAAGGAGGTGAGAAGTTTCTTGGGCTTGGCTGGTTATTATCGGCGTTTTGTGCAGAACTTCTCTATCATCGCCAAACCGATGTCTCAACTTACTCAGAAAGGGGTAAGATTCCAGTGGACTGATGAGTGTGAGCGCAGTTTAGACTTTGAAAGAGAGGTTGGTGACCTCTCCTATTCTCACTCTTCCCGAGCCAGAAAGTGGTTCACGATCTTTTCAGATCGTCTCGAGTGGGACTTGGTCGTGTGCTTATGCAAGACGGTAAGGTAATTGCTTATGCGTCGAGGCAGTTAAAGAAGCACGAATAGAATTATCCCACTCATGACTTAGAGTTGGCTGCGGTTGTCTTTGCTCTCAAGATTTGGAGGCATTATCTATACTGGCGAGCCTTGTGATATTTTCACGATCACAAGAGTCTCAAATATATCTTCACCGTAAGGATCTGAATTTGAGGCAAAGGAGGTGGTTGGAGTTGATCAAGGACTATGATCTTACTATTCAAGATCATCCGAGCAAGGCCAATGTAGTTGCTGATGCTCTTAGTCGCAAGGCGACTCCTGCTACTCTAGATTGCCTCATTGCTGATTTTGATCGTATGGGAATATCTTATTGTTATGCGGGCACATCACATGTTGAGACACAGTTGATTCTTGAGTCAGCTATTCCGGATCGTGTGCGGGAAGCACAGCAAAGTGACCGGTTATTACAGGAGGTTAGGAAGCGTTTGGATGAGGGCAAAGAGGGTGATTTTAGCATGGATGATTCTGGTGCTTTGAGGTTTAAAGGCCGTCTTTGCGTACCGCAAAAGGCGGAGATCAAAGATGATATCTTGAGGGAGGCACATCGCACTCCGTACACTGTTCATCCTGGTGAGACTAAGATGTATTGAGATTTGAAACATAATTTCTGGTGGAAAAGGATGAAGGTGGACATTGCTAATTATGTGGCATCTTGATGTGTTTGTCAGCAAGTGAAAGCGGAGCACAAGCGTCCTGCAGGGTTATTGCAGCCTTTGGAGGTTCCCCAGTGGCATTGGGATGATATCTCTATGGACTTTGTGGTAGCGTTACCTCGTACGCCGCGAGGGAAGGATGCAGTTTGGGTAGTGGTGGATCGATTCAGCAAGTCTGCGCACTTCATTCCTATTCGCACGACAAATTCAGCGAGTGATTTAGCTCCTATTTATGTGCATGAAATAGTAAGACTGCATGGTGTGCCAAAGACCATCATTTCTGACAGGGACGCGAAGTTTGTCTCCAAGTTCTGGGAGAGTCTGCAGAATGCATTGGGCACACAGCTCCGCTTTAGTACAGCGTTTCACCCACAGACAGATGGGCAGTCTGAGCGTACTATTCAGACTTTGGAGGACATGTTGCGGTCTTGCGTTTTGTCTTGGAAGGGTAGTTGGGAGGACCAGTTGCCACTTGCAGAGTTTGCTTATAATAATAGTTACCATTCCAGTATTAGAGCCGCACCATTTGAGGTTCTCTATGGGCGGAAGTGCATATCGCCACTTTGTTGGGATGCAGTTAGAGAGAAGGCAATTTTGGGTCCGGACTGGATTCAGAAGACCGTTGAGCGTGTGGCCATGGTGAGGCGTAATCATTAGCACTCGGAGCGCATGTAAAAGTTATGCTGATGTGAGGAGGCGTGACTTGGAGTTTGCGGTGGGTGACCAGGTGCTCTTGAGAGTGTCTCCCACTAAAGGTATTATTCGGTTCGGTACCAAAGGGAAGCTTAGCCCGAGGTACGTTGGACTGTTCTCGATTATTGCAAGAATTGGGAAGTTAGCCTACCGCCTGGACCTTCCTGAGTCCATGCGTGGGGTTCACAATGTGTTTCACGTCTCGATGCTGAGAAAGTTTTTGAGAGACCCGGAGCATAAGATTTCATTGGAGCCGTTGACTATTGAGCAAGATCTCACAATTGAGTCGCGTCCAGCGCGCATTCTGGAGAGGTCGGAGCGAGTGCTGAGGCACAAGACGTTGGTATACGTCAAGGTGCTGTGGACTCATCAGTCCGAGAGAGAAGCGACTTGGGAGTTGGAGACTCGCATGCGCGAGCAATACCCGGAGCTGTTCACGTCGGGTACGTGTTATTTTGTTGTTTTATTTCAGCAGTGTAGTTTTTCTTTGAGTAGAACAGCGAGTAGAATTTGGGGTCGAATTCTGTTAAGGGCGGTAGAATGTAATATTCTGAAAATAATAATAATAATTATGTCTTTAGGGCCTGTGCGTAATTAAATAAAGAGGATACGTGAAAATAGGATATTTCAGAGTTTTTTTAGAGCTATATAAATCGTGGGAGTGGATTCTAGAAAACCCTAGCTGGATTATTTTGTTTCTTTTTTCCCGTGCACTCTCTACAGCCGCCGCCGCCCACGTCCTGTTGCGCCGCCCGCATGTCTTCACTCACACGCGCCTAGCGCCAGCAGCCGTCGCTGCGTGTGTACGCCGCATGCGCATAGAGCCAGCGTGCGGGTGCGCTTGCCATGCAACCGGCACCCGGTTGACCCATCCACGTCCGTACTTTGTCTGATTCGCTGTGTGGTTGCGCTGCTTTCAGAGGCGCCTTGTCTTGCTGCGTCGTTTCTTGTCACGCAGTGCTAGCGGCCACATCTTCTAACGAGTGTACCACTACAACATGTCAACCAGGAGAGAATCAAGGGGGAAATCAAGAGAAAAAAATAGGGCAACGGCTGGGCAAACAAGAAGAATAGGAAAAGAAATAAAGGAAAGAGAAGAGAAAAATTTGAAGAAAAGAAGCCAAGATCCGGATTCGAGTGGGAGAGGCGTCGTGCTTGTTGCCATCTTCTAGTCAAATCGTGCGTCGCAACTAGTAAAGGCAAGTGCATGGTAGACCGCGATCAATGATTGATCTCTGTTTTCTTTATCTTCTATTACCATTATTGTTGTGCTTTTATTTTATTTAATTGCAAACAATGGAATGGTATGGTTATATCTTTGTTGATAATCATGAGGAAAAGTTGGATGTGATGAATATGATGGAGTTTGCACTTTTCATGCATAAGCATCTTTGCATATGAGCAGGTGATCATGAATGATCACAACTCCACGGGAGTGGAGGAGGTCCCCGATCCTTGTGGAGGAACGGGCTTGAGAGTGAATGTTGTCGCGAGCATTCACTCATGCTATACCGGTATACGCGAAAGAAGTGCATGTGGACATGTAGATTAGGGTTGCATTGATATATGAGATTAATGGGTGTGAAACAAAGAGAAGATAACAGCATGAGAATATTAATAGAAGTACCTGTGATGATAATGAAGTTATTGAATGCTGTTGATTTATTATTGTTCGTTGTATATTGATGTGTTTGCTGAGTCGTGGACTCACCCTTGCTCTTTTGTTGTCTTTAGGTGATCTTCGAGGACGCCGTGATTGAGAGCGAGTATAGCACATGGATTAGATCCATACTTCAATCACATGATCATTTGCAATAAGAACCTTTTTCATTCAATGTTGGATTACTCTTGGACATGTTAGAGGCTGAATAAAGTTTATGTCACATTTTTGGACTATATTATTTATTTCAATGATTTGGATTCAGTAGTTGGTGCTATCCTGGATTGTTTACCTGGTTATATTTCCCCTTGCTTATTTACTCTTGCTTGATTCATAATTATGCATGCTCTTTTGTGATCCAAGGATATGTCCATTGATATTTTCTTGCTAAAATTTTATAGTGTGTCGATAATTATTAGTTTAGAGAGTAGTTTAGTGGCATTTCAGGCTCAGTGTTGGGCTGGGGTGTTACACCACCACAGTACCAAAACATCAAACTAATCACCATCGAACCTATACGCAAAATCGATGCCTTTAACCTAACTTTACCGGGCGCACTACTCACTGCCCCAATAGTAAAACGACCCTAACTCCCTCCTTTGAACTCCAAATATAGCAAAAAAATATAATTTCTGGAAACCCCAAAAAGTTATATACAACATTCTAGTTATCTGAAACCTCTGAATTTGTCATTTAGTTTCCCGTTTCCAACCCCAAAGATTAAATCATGATGGGTCATAACAGTCTACTTCACATTATCATATATATTTTTCTATAACCAAAAAGATAGTAAACAATGGTAGTTCTGAAATCTACTAAGAACTATCTAGCTTATTGAAGTTATGAAAATAATTAAATTATTTCATTTACTATATGTATTTTGCCCATCTACGCGACAGCTGCCATTGATGACCAATTTATGGACAACGACTTTTCTGAGGCCATAACGTTTCTCTCACAACTCCAAACTTAGTGATCAAGAACTTCCTGGAAAGATAGTGAAACTCTACACAACGTTTCTAACTAGCCAAAACTCTTAATCTGAACATAAATACCCTTAACTACTCTTGCAAGGTTCTATAGCGAAGTTCGACAAACTAGGGCTTCCCAAAACCTATACTCCCCATGACCAAAATGATCTACAACATGCATAATCATTAACCTAGGATAAATTTAGGGACTAACATAAACATTATCCACAAGAAGCTGATGATGACCACGAACAAAGCATGAACCCTAGCTTTCCTCTTTTCCTTTCCTTCACTTCCCTTTCCTTATTCTTTCTTCCTTCTTGATCCTCCACACCCTGATTTGGTGTTGCATGCAGCGGCAGCATGTTCTCTTTATCTCTATTGCAAAGCTCATCAGCATATGGAAAGCAAGCTAAAAAATTATCTAGCGGCAGCAACAGGACTCGAATATAACTAGTGCAGGGCAACGGATGCACTGCTGGCACCAACAAGCGAAGCATGCTGTAGTTCGGCCGAGCTCTACAGTGGTAGGAAGGGCATGGGGCAGGGACAACCGGCGGTTGGAGGGTGGAGGCACACGATTGCTAGGGTAGCTAGGGCACCACAGGGCTGCGGCAGCTTGCGGTAATATGTGTAAGGGGCACGACGCAGCGATGGTTACACAAAAGAGCAGAAGAAGAGAGGTGACTAGGGCATGGGGGTCGTGCGGCCTCCTCTTGATGAGGACATCACCGAGGACCATGCTGACATCCCCGAGTACAGTGCCTGATGCGGGGTGCTTGATCTTTACGACTTAGAATCTGGGATACACCCTGAAACCCAATGAATCGATGAGACCAATCGTTGCAGATGCAACTACCTACGACACATGAACTATATGAACCACACGCTATGATGGGTCCACTTTGTTGGTGATATTCCCTAGAGGCAATCATAGAGATGATTGTATCACATTTTGTTTACGAGTTATTTAATAAATATTGTTATGTTCCTTGAATGAATCATCAATTATAAAGATTAACAAATACGTGACTTGTTGGTGACCACATGAAGTTATCCATCACTTGATCGAGAAAGTATTGAATAGTCCATAGATGACAAAATATCTCACCTGGAGTTTAACCAGATATCGTGGGGGCAAAGGGAGAATACAAGTTGGTCGTAGACTGATCGAACATAATCACTAACTGGTCGTAAACTAGTCATAAGAAGTTACGAGCTAGTCTTGACTAAATATGAACTGGTCGTATAGAGATACGAGCTGGTCGTAGGTGATTAGGACCTAGTTGTGGATCATATTGCATTAAGGATCATCCGATATAATTTATATGTATCCGGGAATCGTTATGTCCTAGGAACCGCTAACGACTCCTAGTCGGAAAACGGTTTCTGGGTTACTACCAATTACACATGAACCCACATGGCCATACACTTAACGGGTTAGAACAAACGAGTTCAGATAGGATCCGTCATGGGCTCTATATAAGGGGATGCATGAGGCTATTGGAAAAAGACAACGGACAACGTGATTTGCTCCACTGAAACCCTAGTCGTCATCTTCTCGAGAGCGCTACCGTGCGAGTTGGTGCTAGCACACCGTGTACGGTGTTCCATCCCTGAACTTGTGATACCGTAGAGGCGCTACTGTGGTTGCTATTGCGCTGATCGAAGACGATCCTCAACCTAAACAAGGTGCGTGATTGGTTGCTAGAGGAGATGATCGACAATGACAATGCTGGACGATCGACTACAACCACTTCATCGATGCGCTCGACATTGTATCAGGCTACTCCAACTCTTCTTCCACTGTGCTGCTTGTCTAGTGGTAACGATCTACGAGCTTTTACTTGCTTGACTTCCTGGTTTACGTGGTAGATTTTTTTTGAATTACCAGCTAGTGTAACCTACCTGTATCCCTTCAGTGGTATCATAGCCATCTTGCATAGTCTTTGATCTAGATCGATCGTATATACTTGATATGTGGCAGTATTAGATTAGATCTATTACTAGACTGGTCTGGTAACCTAGATCGATTCATATGGATGGGGTGGTTTTGGCACTGGTTGGTAAGATCAATCAGTTTTTGATAATAGTAGATGGGTTTGCGGGAGGTATGAATCGAAAGCAGTATGTGATTTATTGTGCTTGTTTACGACTGCCTTGCATGATACTTGTAGGACCGTAAAGGCGACTAGGGGGGGTGAATAGGTGCTTTCTCAACTTTCTCGCCTAAATCAAATTCAACACGAACTTTACTCCTGTAGCTATGAAAGCTAAGAAGATCGATGTTTACGCGGAAGCCTTGTGTGAATTCGATAACCCCGCCAACCACACGACACACAAGTGGAGAAATGAACTCATTGCTCGATCGGTATCGGCGGTCGACCGGCCGACACAAAGCGTTGGACCGACGTTTAACCAGCGGTCGGACCGGCTACTAACTGGCGGTCGGATCGTTGGATATCGGTTCGACCCGGCAGTACCGAGCGGTCTGAAAAGTGGGCGGTCGGACCGCCGTTGTAAAACCGGTCAGACCGATCCAGTCCAGTACTGAAAAACTAAGCCCAAATCCAAAACGAAATTTGATCCAACTTTTGATTCAACCAATGAAACTTAACCAAATTTCGAGCACACCTCCCTAAGGATATTAGAGACCTATTTCTAGCAACGATCTTTCAGATCCACTTCGTAGAAACGATCTTTCAGATCCACTTCGTAGAAACGATCTCTCAAGGTTTTACCGAAGAAGTGCACAAACCCTAGAAATATGAGAACCTTGATTCAAGACTTGCTTGTGGGGGTTGATGATCTAGATGACTCTAGGAGTATTCCCACACATCAAAGAAAGATAAAATAGGTCAAAAGACCAAGCTTAAACCCTTGAATCAAGGAAGCACCAAAATCATCCAAAAGAGAGAAGAACACAAAGGGGACAAAAGATCTTTCAAGTAAGCATCACAAGATTGATTGATCACACTAGATGCTTACAAAGCCACTCCAACAAGGAGGACAAGAGCTCACACAAGAGCACACTCACAATCTCTCCAAACCCTAGCTTCTCCTCTCCTCTCCTCCAAACCCTAGAAAATGAAGAAGGGGGCCAAATGAATGCTTGGGGGTTTTACATCGCCCCCCTTTCTATTTATATGAGAGGCCTAGGGTTTCACTTTTGGGACCCACTCACACATGGGACCCACACACACATAACTATTGAAGCAATCTCCTGCTTCACCACGTGTAGGTTGATCAGCGGCTCTCATCACGTCGCCAAGTCTCTCTTGTCCGAATCCCATCGGAACCTCCCAGAGACTCGCACCGACTTCCGCACCGCTTGATCCAACCAGCTGCACCGAACTACCCGTTCGATCCATCTTGCCCATTCTGCACCATGCTTGAGTCACACGACCTCACCCGCATCCATGATCGCTCGACCTCGGCTCTCCAAGCGTAGTCCCGATCCACCTCACCGCTGACGTCGAGACTGCAAGCCACCGCACAATAGACAAACAAATCGCTTCCGAACAAGTTCTTCACAACTTGACCCACGTTAGTTCCGCAATGCAATATGCAACAATAAAGCACTGAACTCCATACATAAAACACATTCAAATCAAGTCAATGCCAAATTGGCTACCCTCCAAGTCATCGGCGGTCTAACCGCCCCACAAGGCCGGTCTGACCGATTTCAGGCCAGTCAGACCGATCCCACAACGGCGGTCGGACCGCCTAAAAGACTTAGCTAAATTTTCACTCGAAATTCAAACCTTCGAAATTTCAATCGAATAGAACTTTTGACTGGAGCTCCAAAATGATGTGACCATATCCAGAGACTCCCCTCACTTGCCTACATAACCTATTTTTGGCTCATCTCCAAAAACCACTTTTCTTTTTGGCGGTCGGACCAAGAAGCACCGCCGTCGACCTTCCCATCGCCGGTCGGACCGCCCGTGACTCGACAAATTTCGGAGCAAACCCAAAACGTGAGATTTTGCAAACCAACAAAGCCATTGCCAATTGACTCATCATCCTGAGATCGTGCACGTATCCTCACGATATTCACAATCTCCCCCTTGATGAACACATTGGCAATTTCCCAGAAAATATGGTTTTTCAGATTGAAAAGTAAAAACAATCGCCGTTTTCGCATAAAGGCACAACTTGGTCCATAAGCAAGAAAAAGCCTAGGAACCGACCAATCTGGCTTCAGAATAGTAAAAGCAAGTGAGATAAGGCAATGAAAGCACAAAAGAATTCAAATTCCAGAAAGTAGCCAAAAATCTCACTTGGGTCCATAAGAAAGACAAATGTTCTATTTGACCTTTGATCATTGTGAGTCTTCTTCAATTGCAAATAAAATCAGAAAAAAGCAATAGAACCAAGAGACTCAAGTCACTATGACCACAAATTTTCAAAAGGTTCATTTTTTTATATGTGTTCTTTTATATGAAACCTTATGTATGAAACCAAACGCTCCAAAACAGCATTTTTCTTCAATCTTTCTCCCCCTTTGACAATGAATTCATCAAGATGCATGGAAAAAAAAAGAGCATGAAGGAATGACTTTATTTTTGAACTTTAGTAAAAAGGAGCCATGACCATTATACATGAAGACAGTACAAATATTATACCAAGCCATAAAAGAGTAGACGCTATATTCAATCATGGCAAAACATGTACTGCAAAGCTAAAACCAAAATAGCAGTCATGTGAGATTAACAGAATTAATACCATGAAAGGTTGCTCAATGTCATAGTTTCACTAAACGCAACCAAAAATGAGTCAAGCCATGTCTATAAGTAAAAAGAGACTCAAAACATGAACTGAGGCATTTTGAGCATTAAGAGTACACTTTTGAAACAAAACTCAAGCACTTAGCATTTTTGAGCATTTTCCCAAAAAGGTTTTTTTTTCACTATGCTAGATCTCAAGCCTTGCCGCGACCATCTCAAGCGATAAGCTTAAAAGAGTGGTCTAGGTCATCCAAAACTCCCCCTGAGTTCATGCCTAGTGCAATGGCAAGCCGTCTCATGAGAAAGGATTGGTGAGATCAGTTTTTTCACACAGAAAATCTCATTTTTCATTTGCTTGACTTAAGAAATTAAAAAAAAGCTCATTTTCATCTCAAAATAAGTTCAAGACTCAATTCAACCTATATGACATGGCAAGAATCATAAGAGGATCACTAGAGCAAAACTAGTCACAAGATCCAACAAGACATGATTTGATTCAATTTGCTCACAGATATAAAGCTAGCAAGGCAAAAACTAAGCTAAACAAGAAGAGCCATAAAAGAAGACTAGCAGACTATCACTTGATATGACAAGGTATAGAATATGAAATCAAGCCATACAAGGATAATGATCAAAGCTCCGCAAATTTTATTATACAATACAAGACAATTGAAATGAAACATGCATTATGATACAATGAATGCAAAAAGAGCAAATTCCCCCTCAAAACAGCCCAATAGGACTAATAACTCCTAGCTCTCCCCGCAAAGCAGCAAAACGAGAAGAATCAAGAGCTTTAGTGAAAATATCAGCAAGTTGTTGCTCAGACTCTACAAAGTGAAGCACAACATCACCCTTCTCAACATGGTCTCTAAGAAAATGAAATCGAATATCAATGTGTTTAGTCCTGGAATGTTGCACTGGGTTTTTGGCAATATTAATTGCAGAAGTGTTGTCACAGAAAAGAGGAACACTTCTCAAGGATAACCCATAGTCCCGCAGCGTGGATAAAATCCAGAGAACCTGAGAGCAACCACTGGCAGCAGCTATATACTCGGCCTCAGCTGTGGATCAGTAATCAAGACTGTTTTCTAGAAGACCAAGAAACAAGAGATGTGCCCAAGAAATGACAAGTGCCAGAAGTACTCTTCCTATCCACTCTACACCCCGCAAAATCAGCATCAGAAAATGCTCGAATTGAGAGAGCAGAAGAAGAAGAATACCAGAGTCCAAAGTCAAGAGTATCCTGAAGATACCTGAAAATACGACGTACTGCTTGACGATGAGAAGCACGAGGAAGCTCGAAGCGAGCGCATGCACATACGGCAAATTGTATGTCCAAATTTCGACGCTGTAAGATAGAGGAGGGAGCCAATCATACTGCGGTACTCCTTCTGGTTCACGGGCTCTCCATCCTCATCAGGGTCCAGCACGGTGGTTGTAGCAATGGGAGTAGACATTGGCCTACTGCTTCCCATATTGAAGCGCCGAAGAAGGTCCTTTGTATACTTACTCTGGTGAACGAAGGTGCCTTCTTTTAGTTGCTTGATTTGTAAACCAAGGAAGAATGTCAACTCTCCCATCATGCTCATCTCGAACTCACTGCTCATGGAATCAAAATCAACACCAAAGCATGAGATGAACCACCAATATAATATCATCCACATAAATCAACCAAAGAAAAAGTCACCGCCATGCCCGAGAGTGAACAAGGTTTTATCAACCATACCCATTTTGAAATCATTTTCAAGCAAGAAACTCTTAAGCCTGTCATACCAAGCTCTAGGAGCTTGCTTCAATCCATACAGGGCTTTAGAGTGTTTAAAAACATGGTTTGGGAATTTTTGATTTTCAAAACCAGGAGGTTGCTTGACAAAGACCTCTTCTTCTATGAAACCATTCAAGAAAGCACTTTTAACATCCATTTGAAAAAGCTTGAAACCCTTGAATGTTGCAAATGCTAAAAGAATGCGAATGGCTTCCAATCTAGCTACAGGAGCAAAGGTCTCTTCAAAGTCTAAGCCTTCTACCTGGGAATAACCTTGAGCTACCAGTCTAGCCTTATTATAACAACCAACCCATCCTCACTTTGCTTATTTTTAAAAATCCATTTTGTTCCAATAACATGAGAATCAGAAGGACGCTCAACTAAAGTCCAGACTTTGTTTCTTTCGAAATTTTCAAGCTCTTCATGCATGGCATTGACCCAAGAGGCATCAGATAAAGCATGGGTGATATCTCGGGGTTCAAAATAAGTGACAAAAGCAGAGTGTGCATGAGAATCAGGAGAAATAAACCTGGAGCGAGTGACTCGCTCTTGAAGATCCCCAATCATCTGCTCAGGTGGATGTTGTCGCTGAATGTGAAGAGGTGCTCCTGGTGCGTATGGCCTCTACCCCATGAGTTGTCGAGGTAGGAACAGAGCCACTCAGATCGCTCGGTGGGGATAGGAGGAGGTCGCCAATGAAACTAGAGTAGTAGTAGCAGCTCTCCACCCTCTCGTGAGGTAGCCGGAGGATGGTTCTTGTTCCTCATCCTCGAGTCATCATCGACGAAGATGCTTCCTTGAATTTCAGGAACCTGTGTACCTGTAGCATCGGGTCTAGTACCAGGACTAGCCTCATCAAAAGTGACTTCGCAAGTCTCAAGAATTTTGTTAGTGTCAACATTAAAAACACGAAAGACACGAGAATGAGCAGGATATCCAAGAAATATGCCATCAAAACATCTAGATTCAAATTTATCAAGGTTGTCATGTTTAAGAATGAAGCACTTGCAACCAAAAATCTTGAAATGAGAGACTTTGGGAGAATGACCAAATCTAAGCTCATAAGAGGTCTTCCCAACCACAGATCTCAAGAAAACCCTATGATATGACCACGCTATCAAGCAAGATGTTACAACCTCCAAATCAAGCTACACCAACTCAAGTCTCACCTACATCGACACCAGCCCAAGTCATTGATGGACCGATTACACGTAGTCGAGCAAAGAAGCTACAACAAGAGGTGAACGCGCTACTTTGTGAGAATCATTTTAACATCAATGAGAATTATTGTAATACTCTGAAAAATAAATAATATTAATAATCGCGTCTTAAGGGTCGGAGCGTAATTAATTAAATAGTAACAATAAATAATTAATTAATAACGTTTTAAGGGTCTGTGTGCAATTAAATAAAATAGTACTTATAAAAATAGGATAATTCAGAATTTTTAAGAGCTGTATAAATAGTGGTGGGTTTTCTGGAAACCCTAATAATTTTATTTTTTCCAGCCGCCGCGCCAACCAATCTTGCTGCGCCACACCGCCAAATTTGTCCTCTCGTTATTCTTGTCTTTGCGGATGCGTTGTCGCTTATTGCTACCGCTTCTTTCCTCGCGCGCCGTCTTTGCCGAGCCGAGACTTGCCGCCGCGTGGAGCCCCACAAGACGCGCTGCGTTCTTCGCCGCCGCCTCGCCGCGGGTTGCCGCCGCTTGCACTGCGCGTTGCCGCCGCCGCGAGCGATCGCAGCTACCGCCGCTTGCTTTTCGGTCAACGCGTGCGTGGAGAACGGGCTGCGCGTGGAGCCGCCCGAGCCTCTGCTCACCGCCTTGTGTTGTCGCTGAGTTTTTTTTCTTTGCCGCACCGCTGCGACCAACGCCGCCTTGCGCCATTTCTGGCCGCCGCGTCTTTGCCGCCGCCACGTGGATTGCCGCACGTCATCCGTTTCCTTGCTTGGCCGACGTGTTTTGGTTGGTAATTCTTTTACCGATTTCTTTGTGCTGTTAACTAGAGATTATAATTGAGGATAATTAGAGAAGGTTCTATAGTTTTAGTCAAAGTGCCGATTAATAGATCTATTTATTATGCTGTTTTGTTGTACGGTTTATTCGGGTATCTTAATGGCAAATTTTGGAAATCTCATCTACTGGTTAATTGTAGCTAATTTCGATATCTTTCTATAGCATATTTAATCATGTCAATCGGACAAGTATAATTCGAGTTATGATTTTCGGAAGGCTGCTGTTTTTACGGTTGTCGTCTTTCGGCGCTGTTTTGGTAGACTATAGGTTACAAATAGTAAATAGCTTAATTAGAGTTTTTGATCTACATGAAAGTTGTAGATAATTGTCCAATGGTTCTGTAGAATCTGAGAACACGCATTTTGGTTGAGTAAAACAAAAGTTATGAATTTAGTAAGACCGCTGTTCCGAAGCGGACAGACCGACTTTCTGGGCTAAATACGGAGGGTTAGATGATTTAATTAGAAGACTTTGTAATCTAAGAAAATGTGGATAATTTTATGAAGAATCCAGAATGGGGTGGTTTGTGGTGATCGGACTTTCGAGTCAAAAGTTACGTTCGTTTTAGTACTAAGTCAGCTTTGGGTAACTTTTCGGTACCGGAGTAACGTGGTATATTTGGGGACGTGTAGGAGCGATGTCGATTGATTGTGGTTCTTATGATGCTGTAGCTTGTATTGAGATTTGTGTATTTAATGTAGGAGAGGCGTCGATTTGTTGCCATCTCGCTAGCCAAATTGTGCGTCGCAACTAGTAAAGGCAAGTGCATGGTAGACAGCGATCAATGATCGATCACTGTTTTCTTTATCTTCTATTACCATTATTGTTGTGCTTTTATTTTGTTTAATTGCAAACAAATAATTGGTATGTTTATATCGTTGTTGACAAGAATGATGAAAAGTTGGACATGATGTTTATGATGGAATTTGCATATTCATACATAAGCATCTTTGCATATGAGTAGGTGATCATGAATGATCACAACTCCACGGGAGTGGAGGAGGTCCCCGATCCTTATGGAGGAACGGGCTTGAGAGTGAATGTTGTCGCGAGCATTCACTCATGCTATACCGGTATACGCGAAAGAAGTGCATGTGGACATGTAGAATAGATTTGCATTGATACATGAGATTAATGGATGTGAATCAAATAGAAGTACCTGTGATGGTAATGAAGTTATTGAATGCTGTTGATTTATTATTGTCCGTTGTTTATGGATGTGTTTGCTGAGTCGTGGACTCACCCTTGCTCTATTGTTGTCTTTAGGTGATCTTCGAGGATGCAGTAACTGAGAGCGAGTAGAGCACATGGACAACACATGATCATTCGCCATAATAATCTTTTCATTCAATATTGGTTTATACTTGGACATGTTAGAGGTTGAATAAAATGTAGGACAACGTTTGGACTAGACTATTTGCTTTATTAATTTGGATTCATTGGTTGATGCTATTTTGGACTGTTTACCTGGTTTTATTCCCCTTGCTTATTGATTATCGTTTGATCCATAATTATACATGTTCGTTTGTGATCCTTGGTTATGCTTATTGATGTTTCCTTGCGGTAATTTTATAGTGTGTCGATATTTATTAGTTGGAGGAGTAGTGTGGTGGCATTCTAGGCTCAGTGTTGGGCTGGGGTGTTACAATTATATACTGCCTAAGTCGTGTACATTGCTATTGCTTAGGTTCACCAAGAAGGATGACAGGAACATACAAAGAGATGACTACAGAGAAGGACCACACTCGAACTGCATCACCCAGCAGAACAGTTCGAAAGAAACAGTCATAACTTTTGATTTCCAAAGGCTATGGAGGTCCATGAGGACATTTAGGAAAGATTATTAAGTCTAGTTTTCAATGCCACCAGAGCCGAGCTGTTTGGAATTTCCATTTTGAGAGCCGACCAGCTTTAGTGAAGACTGGTCAAGGTCAACAACCGCCAATGCTCAACTTCCCATGCAAAACTGTACCATTCTACATTATTTCGTGGTGCATGCTGCACATGGTGTGAAAGCTTATCAAGTTAACTTTCCAACGCAACTGACGGCACATCTTTTGGACTTCCCAAGGTGGAGTAAATCACAAGATGCAACTCTAGAGTAAATCAATGTTTCTGTCATCTCTTGCATCTTAATCCTATTATCCTTACAATGAGAGCATGTGTGACTAGCATCAAACTTTTGAAATTCTTTTAAGGAACTATCCAATTTTAATTCTAGCAAAGCACAATTAGAGCAAGTTAAAGGGATAGCTTCCATGGCAATCACATCAAGAGGAATGACATCTAAACAAGCAGATCTAGACTTGAAAGATTCTAGTTCATCGAGAGCATCTTTTAGTTGATTTGTGACAGAGGAATGAGCAGATTTCAAGCTTGTCAAATCCTTAAGCAAGCTAGTGCAGGAATCACAAATATCAGCAGGATTGATAGATTTAAGCCTAACAACTTCAAGATTCAAATTATCAATCATAATGTCCTGCTTCCTAATCATTTTTACTTGCTTATGCAATTTCTGTTCAGCAAGCACCAAAGCCCTTTTCATATCAGCAATAGAAGGGCATACCTCATCAGGATCACTAAAAGGATCCTCATCTTTGGAGGAATCGCCGTCGTATCTGTTCTTGGCCATGAAACACATGCCGTGAAGTCATGCGCCTTCTTCTTGCCACGAGAATCACTCTCGCCGCCCTCCGCTTCCGAATCCACATCGCTCATATTAACATTCTCAAGAGCGGCAAGGACCCGGCTGACAAACTTTCGATAGTTTGTCTTCTTGGGTTTTGCATCCCTTTCCTAGGGATGTCTTCGTGTCTCCTTCTCCTCCTTGCCCTTTAGCTTGGGGCACTTGGAGCGAATGTGGTTTGGCTCACCACATTCGAAGCACGTGATAGGTCCACTCCTCCTCCTATTTCTCACCTTGTTGTACGCTCTGTGAATTTGGTGGAAAGGAGGGCTAAGTCATCCTCTGTAATTTCTCAAGTTGCTCATCACTCAACGAATGTAAAGCGATAATGAAAAGCCGATGAGCTACAATCAATAGAATCAAGAGCAACCCTTGGATTTGTCGACCACTAAAGCCATCGACTGTCTTGGGAGACGCGAGATAAAGTCAATCTCATGCGTCTTCAACCTCGAGTAGAGCTTATCCATGGTAAGCTCACTCATGACAGTGTTGTCATTGATGGAAGTGATCTTCATTCCCCAGACCTTCACATCAAGAGCACCTGTCAGTCGGGCGCGGCATTTTCGCACTCGTAAAATATCAAATCAACAAAGACGGAGATCATGAAGAATTTTAGAGAATCTTCCCACACCTCATCCAAAGACTCACCGTGCCTTTGTTCGATCTTCGAGTAAACCTTTTTGAGCCGGTTCTCCTCACTTCCTTGATCGCAGTGGGACCCTTCGTGATAATCACAAAGTGTCCGCCGATCTCGTGAGCAGACCGCAAGTGAGCAACACGCCAAACTCGATCGACTAAGGCCTTGGATCAAATAATTCCGAGCCTTGCCGTTGGCCTCCACATCCGGAGTGATCGATCGCCATCTACCGCACGACATAAGGGTTTTTCACCTTAGCCAAATAGCGTGCCCTTGAGCCTCGATATACGCTTGCATACGAGCCTTCCAAAGATGCAAAGTCAACTCCTCAAAATGTGTGGCTTGGTTGAGTACTTGTCACGCCATGGCTCCAAAGACCGTTAAGATCTATAGAAAAGAGCTAACCGCTCGATACCACTTGTAGGACCGGAAGGCGACTAGGGGGTGAATAGGCGCTTTCAAAACTTTTCTCGCCTAAATCAAAACCAACACGAACTTTACTCCTTTAGCTACGAAAGCTAAGAAGTTCAAGGAGCACACAACGGAAGCCTTGTGTTGGATTTGATAAACCCTCAAGCACACGACACAAAAGGAGAAAAGAACTCAATGTTCTTCATCGGCACAAAGCGGTCCGACCGCTACCACGGCGGCCGGACCGACGGTCATCCAATGTCCGACCGCAACTAACCAATGGCCGGACCGGTGGATACGGTTCGACCCGCCAAACCAGCGGTCTGAAAACACGGCGGTCGAACCGCCGCTGAAAGGTTTGGCCGGACCGGTAGAGTCCAAGATCAAAACTCCACCCAAAACCAAAACGAAATTTGATCCAACTTTTGATTCAACCAATGAAACTTGACCAAATTTCTAGCACACCTCCCTAATGATATTAGAGACCTATTTTTAGCGACGATCCGTCGATCCACTTCGCAGAATCGATCTCTCGAGATTTTACCAAAGAGGTGCACAAACCCTAGAAATGAGAAAACTTGATTCAACACTTGCTTGTGGGGTTTGATGAACTAGATGACTCTAGGAGTAATCCCACACATCAAAGCAAGGTAAAGTAGGCCAAAAGACCAAGCATGAACATTTGAATCAAGGAAGCACCAAAACATCCAAAAGAGAGAAGAACACAAGGGAGCAATTGATCTTTCAATTAAGCATCACAAGATTGTTCATCCACAATAGATGCTTACAAAGCCTCTCCACCTAGGAGGGCAAGAGCTCAACAAGGAGCACACTCCAAACCCTAGTTTTCCTCTCCTCTCCTCCAAACCCTAGAAAAAGGAAGAAGGGGCTAAATGAATGCTTGCTTAGGTTTTCTACCTCTCCCTTCCTATTTATACTAGAGAGCTAGGGTTTCCTTTTGGGTCTCTTACACATGGGACCCACACACAAATAACCCTTGAAGCAATCGCCGCTTCACCACGTAGGTTGATCACGTTCTCATCGACGCCAAGCCTCTCTTGTCCGAATCCCATCGAACCTCCCAGACTCGCACCGATATCCGCACCACCGATCCAACCAAATGCTTCAACCACCCGCTCGATCCATCTTGTCCATTCTCGCTCCATGCTTGAGTCACACAACCTCACCCAGATCCCCGATCGCTCGACCTCGCTCTCCAAGCGTAGTCCCGATCCACTCACCGCTGACGCCGCTGACTGCAAGCCACCGCACAAAGAATAGACAAACAAACCGCTTCCGAACAAGTTCTTCACAACTTGACCCACGCCGCCCAAAATGCAATATACATCAATAAAGCATTGAAGTTCATAGAATAACACACTCGTAACAAACTCAATGCAACACTTGGCTCACCTCCAGTGATCGCGGCCCGATCATCCCACAGGGGCGGTCCGACCGATTCATGTTGGCCGGACCGCTCCCACAACGGCGGTCGGACCGGTCCAAATGACTTAGCCAAAATTCAAGCGAGAAATCCAAACCTTCGAAATTTCAATCGAATAGAACTTTTGACCGGAGCTCCAAAATTATGGGACCACATCCAGAGACTCTCCTCACTTGCCTACACAACCTATTTTTGGCCCACCCAAAACCCAAGTCTCAAATCACGGTCGGACCGCCACCATGGCCGGCCGGATCGCTTCCACGGGCGGTCCGACCGCCAAGACAACCGGTCGACCGCCAAAGGCCTCGACAAATTTTGGAGCAAACCCGAAACGCGAGATTTTGTAAACTAATAACGCCATTGCCAATTGACTCATCATCCCGAGATCGTGCACATATCCTCACGATATCCACAATCTCCCTTGATGAACACATTGGCAATTTTCAAGAAAATGTGGTTTTCAAAATGAAAAGTAAAAATACGCTGCTGCATAAAGGCACAACTTGATCCATAAGCAACAAAAAGCCTAGGAACCGACCAAGCTGGCTTCAGAATAGTGTAAGCAAGTGAGATAAGGCATTGAAAGCACAAAAGAATTCAAATTCCAGAAAGTAGCCAAAAATCTCACTTAGGTCCAAATGAAAGGCACATTGTTCTATTTGACCTTTGATCATTGTGAGTATTCTTCAATTTCAAATCAAATCAGGAAAAGGCAATAAACCCAGAAGCTCAACTCACCATGATCACAAATTTTCAAAAGGTTCACAAAAGTTTTTATGTGTGTTCTTTATGTATGAAACCAATCTTTATGTATGAAACCAAAAGCTCCAACAGCATTTTCTTCACAATCTTTCTCCCCCTTTGACAATGAATTCATCAAGATGCATGAAAAAGAAAGAGCATGAAGGAATGACTTTATTTTTAAGCTTTAGTAAAAAGGAGCAATGACCATTATACATGTAGACAGTACAAGTATTATACCAAGCCATATAAGGAGAAGACGCTATATTCAATCATGGCAAAACGTGTACGGCAAAGCTAAAACCAAGATAATGTAAACTGAGATTAATGAATTAAAACCATGAAAGGTTGCTCAATGTCATAGATTCACTAAAAGCAACCAAAAATGAGTCAAGCCATGTCTATAAGTAAAAAGAGACTCAAAACAAGAGTTGAGGCATTTTGAGCATTAAGAAAATTCTTTTGAAGCAAAGCTCAAGCACTTAGCCCTTTTGGGCAAAATCTCTTTTCTTTCTCTCCCTTTTGTCGTGCTAGATCTCAAGCCTTGCCGCGACCATCTCAAGCGATAAGCTTAAAAGAATGATCTAGGTCATCCAAAACTCCCCGAGTTCATGCCTAGTGCAATGGCAAGCCGCCTCATGAAAGAGGATTGGTGAGATCAGCTTTTTCGCACGTAAATTTTTCTTTTCTTTTGCTTGACTTAAGAAGGTAAAAGCTCATTTTCCATCTCAAAATAAGTTCAAGACTCAATTCAACTTGTAAGACATGGCGAGAATCATAAGCGGATCACTAGAGCAAAACTAGTCACAAGATCCAACAAGACATGATTTGATTCAGATTTCTCAAGGATATAAAGCTAGCAAGGCAAAAGTCGAGCCAAACACGAAGAGCCATAAAAGAGGTCTAGCAGCTATCACTGATATGACAAGGTATAAAATATGAAAACAAGTCATACAGGATAATAATCAAAGCTCCATTAGTTTTAATATACAATGCAAGACAAATGAAATGAAACATGCATTATGATACAATGAATGCAAGCAGAGCCACTTCCTCAAAACAGCCCAATAGGACTAATAACCCCTAACTCTCCTCGCAGCAAAGAAACGCGAAGAGTCAAGAGCCTTAGTGAAAATATCCGCAAGTCGTTGCTCGACTCTACAAAGTGAAGCACAACATCACCTTTCTCAACATGGTCTCTCGTAAAATGAAATCGAATGTCAATGTGTTTAGTCCCGAATGTTGCACTGGGTTTTTGGCAATATTAATTGCGTAAGTGTTGTCACGTAAAAGAGGAACACTTCCCAAAGACAACCCATAGTCCAAAGAATGGGATAAAATCCAAAGAACTCGAGAGCAACCATCGGCAGCAATTACATACTCACCTCACCAGAGATCAGGCAATGTAAGACTGCTTTTCTAGAAGACCAAGAAACAAGAGATGTGCCCAAGAAATGACAAGTGCCAGAAGTACTCTTCCTATCCACTCTACACCCGCCGAAATCAGCATCAGAAAATGCTCGAATCGAAAGAGCCGAAGAGGAAGAATACCAGAGTCCAAAGTCAAGCATATCTTGAAGGTACCTGAATATGCGGCATCGCTTGACGATGAGAAGCACGAGGAAGCTCGAAGCGAGCGCATGCATACATACGGCGAATTGTATGTCCTACTCGACACAGTAAGATAGAGGAGGAGCCAATCATATCGCGATACTCTTCCGATCCATCGACTTCCATCCTCATCGATCCAAAGACGGTGGTTGTTGCAATGGGAGTAGACATTGGCCTACTACTTCCCATATTGAAGCGCCGAAGAAGGTCCTTTGTATACTTACTCTGGTGAACGAAGGTGCCTTCTTTCAGTTGTTTGATTTGAAGACCAAGGAAGAATGTCACTCTCCCATCATGCTCATCTCAAATTCACCGCTCATAGAATCAAAATCTAGACACCAAAGCATGAGAGGAACCACCAAAATAATATCATCCACATATATTTGAACCAACAAGAAATCACCGCCATGCTCGAGAGTGAACAAGGTTTTATCAACCATTCCCATTTTGAAATCATTTTCAAGCAAGAAACTCTTAAGTCACATACCAAGCTCTAGGAGCTTGTTTCAATCCATACAGGCTTTAGAGAGTTTAAAACATGGTTTGGGAATTTTGATTTTCAAACCCAGAGGTTGCTTGACAAAGACCTCTTCTTCTATGAAGCCATTCAAGAAAGCACTTTTAACATCCATTTGAAAAAGCTTGAAACCCTTGGATGTTGCAAATGCTAAAAGAATGCGAATGGCCTCCAACCTAGCTACTCGGAGCAAAGGACTCTCAAAGTCTAAGCCCTCTACTGAATAACCTTGAGCAACAAGTCTAGCTTTATTGCGTAACAACCAATCCATCCTCACTTTGCTTATTTTTAAAAACCCATTTTGTTCCAATAACATGAGAATCGTAAGGTTGCTCAACTAAAAACCGACTTTGTTTCTTTCAAAATTTTCAAGCTCTTCATGCATGGCATTGACCCAAGAGGCATCGATAAAGCATGGGTGATATCTCGGGTTCAAAAGAAGCGACAAAAGCGTAATGTGCATGGGAATCGGAGAATAAACTCGAGCGAGTTACTCGCTTTGAAGATCCCCAATCATCTGCTCAGAGGATGTTGTCGCGAATGCGAAGAGGTGCTCCCGTGCGTATGGCCTCTACCCCATGAGTTGTGGAGGTAGGAACAGAGCCACTCGGATCGCTCGGTGGGGATAGGAGGAGACCGCCACCAAATCAAGTAGTAGTAGCAGTGCTCTCCACCCCTTTCGTAGGTAGCCGGAAGATGGTTTGGGTCTTCATCCTCGTAATCATCATCGACGAAGATGCTTTCTTGAGTTTCGAACTGTGTACCAAACATCGGGTCTAGTACTGTGACTAGCCTCATCAAAAGTGACTTCAAGTCTCAACGATTTTGTTAGTATCAACATTAAAAACACGATAGCCACGAGAATGAGCAGATATCCAAGAAATATGCCATCAAAACATCTAGACTCAAATTTATCAAGATTGCCATGTTTAAGAATGAAGCACTTGCAACCAAAGATCTTGAAATGAGAGACCTTGGGAGAATGACCAAATCTAAGCTCATAAGAAGTCTTCCCAACCACGATCTCAAGAAAACCCTATTGAGATATAACAAGCAGAGAGATCGCCTCACCCAAAATCTCCTGAGTAGAATGCTCATCTAGCATGGTCCGAGCCATCTCTACAAGGGTTCTGTTCTTCCTTTCTACAACACCATTCTCACGAGGAACTCTAGGAGAAGAAAATCGATGCTCAATTCCCCTATCACAGAAGGTAGAAAAAGAAGAATTCTTGAACTCTATCCCATTATCACTCCTAATGGCTCTCAAAGCTCCAGTATATCAACAAAGAATTTAAGGACCAAATCTTTAAAGAATCCAAATGCTTCGTCCTTAGAAGCAAGAAAATAAACCCATGAATACCGGAGTAATCATCCACAACCACCAAGACATACCATTTCCAACCAAATGATCAACTCTAGAAGGACCAATCAGATCTAAGTGAAGAAGTCATCCCGTCCATCACCATTACCAAAGTAAGAGGTGGGTGGGAAGCGACACCATCTTACCATGTCTACAGGTGAGCACACAAGATCTCTGACACCTTCACCTAGGCAAACCTCTAATCAAGTCCTTGCAACCGACTCTAGACAAATGATCAAAACCTATATGCCCAAGTCTACGATGCCACAAAACAAGGTCATGAGAATCGAGGCTACAAGACATCTAGGACTGGAAATGTAAGAAATATCAAATTTGCACGTAAGATCTTCTCAAACTGAGATCTCAAAACAAGCTCACCCGAGGAATCTAGAACTCTACACTCACCTCTCTTAAACCTCACTTCTAGACCTCATCAAGCAAATGAGAAACAGATAGAAGATTATACCTCACTTACTTACCAAAGCGACGCCTTTTAGCATGAACTTGTCGTTGACGCCACAGAGTGCCCTTTGCAATACGGTCCCAGAGAAGCATCCCCAAATGTAATCAATTCATTGCCGGATGCACGTGTGAGGGAGGAGAACCATCTAGAATCTCCGGTCATATGTCGAGAACACCCGAGTCAACAAGCCACTTGTCCTCCTTCCTCGCACGACGGACCTAAAAGGCACAATCGAAAACATCCGTGCCTCAAGATCGGGATTAGTGATAAAAGAACGAGGAATCCAAAGATCGAGAAGCACGATGTCCGGGAGCAGCAGAGAAATAGTCAAACATGATCAGAATAAAATCATAAGGATGCACATGAGAATCACCTAGACCTCTCCAAACGATCTACCAAAAGATCGACACTCCCTGCCTAGGTGCTACCCGCTGTCTCTCCTCACGATGTCCTAATCCAACATGCCGCCTAGACCCACCAAAAGAGTCTACAAAGTTCTCTACAAATCTAGGCCTATGTGTGGTGCGATAAATAGTCGCCTAGCTCTAGAGACTACATCCGAGAAGGGACTCTCTAATGGATCTTAGGACGCCATCCTCTCTTTTCTTTCAAGTTTTGCTCTCCTAAGGTAACTCAACAAGATGGCCTTCTTTCTTGCGAAGGTGCAATGGTATCGACCTTTGAGGGTCTGCATGAATGAGTGAAAGCACCTTTCTTGCCGTAAAGAGTTTGAGCAAAACCACCGGATTTGAAAACAACCCTGATGGCTTAGGAGGTTCTAGCTCAAACAAACCATTCTTCACAACTCTAGCAATCTTAGGTGGGTTTTTCTTGGAATGCTCTAGGGGGTTGAAACCTAGACCACTATTTTTCACACTCACCTTGGATTGATCAAGAATCATGTTGAGTTTCTTTTTCCCACTTGAAAATTTCTCAAGAGTCACCTTGAGGTAATCATTCTCTTCATTAACTCCTCACATCTAGTACACTTGCTAGACTTGATTACCTCATTGCGCTTACTCTTAAGAAGGGCCACTTCCACTTTGAAGGCCTCACAAGACACACAATAGGATTCCTGAATCCTACTCAACTGCTCCTTAAACTTGACTCTAAAAGCCTCTTGTATCTGACTAACCATGGTTTCAACTTCAAAGATTCAAAACACAAGAGTTAGAATCAATGACCTTTTAGAAGCAAGAAAAGACATGGATCTTTCAATTTTAGCCTTTTCTTCCGTGGTCTTGTTCAAGGCTTCAATCTCAATTGTAAGCTTGGGACAATTTTCACAAGATGCAACTCTAGAGTAAATCAATGTTTCGCATCTCTTGCATCTTAATCCTATTATCCTTACAATGAGAGCATGTGTGACTAGCATCAAACTTTTGAAATTCTTTTAAGGAACTATCCAATTTTAATTCTAGCAAAGCACAATTAGAGCAAGTTAAAGGGATAGCTTCCATGGCGCTACATCAAGAGGAATGACATCTAAACAAGCGAGATCTAGACTTGAAAGATTCTAGTTCATCGAGAGCATCTTTTAGTTGATTTGTGACAGAGGAATGAGCAGATTTCAAGCTTGTCAAATCTTTAAGCAAGCTAGTGCAGAATCACAAATATCGCCAGGATTGATAGATTTAAGCCTAACAACTTCAAGATTCAAATTATCAATCATAATGTCCTCGCTTCCTAATCATTTTTACTTGCTTATGCAATTTCGCTCAGAAGCACCAAAGCCCTTTTCATATCGCAATAGAAGGGCATACCTCATCGATCACTAAAAGGATCCTCATCTTTGGAGGAATCGCCGTCGTGGTCGTTCTTGGCCATGAAACACATGCCTGAAGTCATGCGCCTTCTTCTTGCCACGAGAATCACTCTCGCCCTCCGCTTCCGAATCCACATCGCTCATATTAACATTCTCAAGAGCGGCAAGGACCCTACCGACAAACTTTCGATAGTTTGTCTTCTTGGGTTTTGCATCCCTTTCCTAGGGATGTCTTCGTGTCTCCTTCTCCTCCTTGCCCTTTAGCTTGGGGCACTTGGAGCGAATGTGGTTTGGCTCACCACATTCAAGCACGTGATAGGTCCACTCTCCTCCTATTTCTCACCTTGTTGTACGCTCTGTGAATTTGGTGGAAAGGAGGGCTAAGTCATCCTCTGCAATTTCTCAAGTTGCTCATCACTCAAAGAATGTAAAGCGATAATGAAAAGCCGATGAGCTACAATCAATAGAATCGTAAGAGCAACCCTTGGATTTGTCGACCACTAAAGCCATCGACTGTTTGGGGAGACGCGAGATAAAGTCAATCTCATGCGCCTTCAACCTCGAGTAGAGCTTATCCATGGTAAGCTCACTCATGATGTTGTTGTCATTGATGGAAGTGATCTTCATTCCCTGCACCTTCACATCAAGAGCACCCGTGTCGGCGCGCATTTTCGCACTCGTAAAATATCAAATCAACAAAGACGGAGATCATGAAGAATTTTAGAGAATCTTCCCACACTCATCCAAAGACTCACCGTGCCTTTGTTCGATCTTCGAGTAAACCTTTTGAGCTGGTTCTGCCTCACTTCCTTGATCGCAGGGACCCTTCGTGATAATCACAAAGTGTCCGCCAGATCTCGTGAGCAGACCGCAAGTGAGCAACACGCCAAACTCGGATCGACTAAGGCCTTGGATCAAATAATTCCGAGCCTTGTCGTTGGCCTCCACATCCGAGTGATCGATCGCCATCTACCGCACGACATAAGGGTTTTTCACCTTAGCCAAATAGCGTGCCCTTGAGCCTCGATATACGCTTGCATACGAGCCTTCCAAAGATGCAAAGTCAACTCCTCAAAATGTGTGGCTTGGTTGAGTACTTGTCACCGCCATGGCTCCAAAGACCGTTAAGATCTATAGAAAGAGCTAACCGGCTCGATACCACTTGTAGGACCGAAAGGCGACTAGGGGGTGAATAGGCGCTTTCAAAACTTTCTCGCCTAAATCAAAACCAACACGAACTTTACTCCTTTAGCTATGAAAGCTAAGAAGTTCAAGAGCACACAACTAAGCCTTGTGTTGGATTTGATAAACCCTCAAGCACACGACACAAAAGGAGAAAAGAACTCAATGTTCTTCATCGGCACAGCGGTCCGACCGCTACCACGGCGGCGGTGACCGACGGTCATCCAATGGTCCGACCAAGAACTAACCAAATGGTCGGACCGGTGGATACGGTTCGACCCGCCAAACCAATGGTTCTGAAACACACGGCGGTCGAACCGCCGCTGAAAGGTTTGGCCGGACCGGTAGAGTCCAAGATCAAAACTCCACCTAAAACCAAAACGAAATTTGATCCAACTTTTGATTCAACCAATAAAACTTGACCAAATTTCTAGCACACCTCCCTAATGATATTAGAGACCTATTTTTAGCGACGATCCGCGATCCACTTCGCAGAATCGATCTCTCGAGATTTTACCAAAGAGGTGCACAAACCCTAGAAATGAGAAAACTTGATTCAACACTTGCTTGTGGGGTTTGATGAACTAGATGACTCTAGGAGTAATCCCACACATCAAAGCAAGGTAAAGTAGGCCAAAAGACCAAGCATGAACATTTGAATCAAGGAAGCACCAAAACATCCAAAAGAGAGAAGAACACAAGGGAGCAATTGATCTTTCAATTAAGCATCACAAGATTGTTCATCCACAATAGATGCTTACAAAGCCTCTCCACCTAGGAGGGCAAGAGCTCAACAAGGAGCACACTCCAAACCCTAGTTTTCCTCTCCTCTCCTCCAAACCCTAGAAAAGGAAGAAGGGGCTAAATGAATGCTTGCTTAGGTTTTCTACCTCTCCCTTCCTATTTATACTAGAGAGCTAGGGTTTCCTTTTGGGTCTCTTACACATGGGACCCACACACAATAACCCTTGAAGCAATCGCCGCTTCACCACGTAGGTTGATCACGGTTCTCATCGACGCCAAGCCTCTCTTGTCCGAATCCCATCGGAACCTCCCGCAGACTCGCACCGATATCCGCACCACCGATCCAACCAAATTGCTTCAACCACCCGCTCGATCCATCTTGTCCATTCTCGCACCATGCTTGAGTCACACAACCTCACCCAGATCCCCGATCGCTCGACCTCACTCTCCAAGCGTAGTCCCGATCCACTCACCGCTGACGCCGCTGACTCGCAAGCCACCGCACAAAAGAATAGACAAACAAACCGCTTCCGGAACAAGTTCTTCACAACTTGACCCACGCCGCCTCGCAATGCAATATACATCAATAAAGCATTGAAGTTCATAGAATAACACACTCGTAACAAACTCAATGCAACACTTGGCTCACCTCCAGTGATCGCGGCCCGATCACCCCCGTGGCCGGTCCGACCGATTTCATGCCGGCCGGACCGCTTCCCACAACGGCGGTCGGACCGGTCCAAATGACTTAGCCAAAATTCAAGCGAGAAATCCAAACCTTCGAAATTTCAATCGAATAGAACTTTTGACCGAGCTCCAAAATTATGGGACCACATCCAGAGACTCCTCACTTGCCTACACAACCTATTTTTGGCCCACCCAAAACCCAAGTCTCAAATCACGGCCTGACCGCCACCATGGCCGGCCGGATCGCTTCCACGGGCGGTCTCGACCGCCCAAGACAACCGGGCCAGACCGCCAAAGGCTTCGACAAATTTGGAGCAAACCCAAAACGCGAGATTTTGCAAACCAATAACGCCATTGCCAATTGACTCATCATCCCGAGATCGCACATATCCTCACGATATCCACAACCACGCACTTTGATAAACAAAATACGTAACCCTTTGTTCAAATTGTGCTAACAAACCTTTGAGAGTTGATCTCTACCCTTTGCTCTTGTGATTTCCTTCATGGATTACAAGCAGCGCGGCTTCATCCGCCTCCCAATTGGTGCTCCTACTCCCTTCGAGGTTTCTCGATTGATTGTAGGTCGTGTTGGTTGGTTCCTTGAGAGTGTGGTTGGGCTTAATCTCGATTCAAAGCTGCTTGCTAAAGACGGTGGTTGGCTTCGAGTTTTATTTGTCGTTGCACTAGTTATCGCCGCTTGCAAGTTATCTTGGCTTCTTTGAAGCTAGTTATTTGGTGATCATCCTACATCGTGAAGATCGGGACCCCGTGACGTATCATCCGTTCGAGCTTTCGCTGCCACTGTGAGGATTCTTTACCTTTAGCTACATATATATTTGATTCGTCCCTATCCACCAAAAAGCCTATAAAAAAATGTTGTAGCCCTTTGTTTCAATCATTATTTCAAAGAGTTTTGTTAAGTTTCACCATTAGAGTCTTTGTTTTAGTTGTCGATCATTTTCCTTTGCGTGTCCTTCGAGCCTCTTTTATATATCCGAAAATCCCACACAAAAAAAAATCTATAGCCTATATCATCCTTTATGCTAACTTTGATCCTATCAAACTATAGTCACGGTTGTGTTTTTTTGTTCTATCATAAGTGTGCTAGTGTTATCTCCGATCGTTGTGTTAAGTTCTATTTAAAAAAGAGTGTGTCAAAAAAAGAAGAAGAAGAAAGGAAAGTGTTAAAAAAAGAGAGTTGAGAAAATTGAGAAAGAAAGGTTGAAGATCAGAGTTAAAGTGCACAAGTGCCAAAGTTTGTCACGCCAAGTGGAGCAACCAGTTTGCTATTTGTGTTTGGTGCAAAATTTTGGTTGGATCTGATCGCAACACTTGCATTCCAATCATACTCCTTGTTTACATCAACTCAAATTTCTTTATGTGTGTGTGTGATTGATTTATATCTCCCATATCTTGTGATCAAGACTAGGCGTGGAACTTCTAGTTTGGATTGTTATTTAACTTTACAACAACTAGAATTCAGATTGCATTTCTTGTGTATCACTCCCCACCAAGCTCCACATAAAATCCATCGTAATCGGTACTCTGGTCGTGTTTTCGCCACCATCACTTTCTTATTACCACCACACATTTGTTTCTCTCAGAATCCGCAAAGAAGGAATTCATAAGAGCTTCGGTTGGTAAGAGAGGTGAGTTGTGAGAGCCACCAATTTTTTTTTATATATTCCACAAATACCTATTGTTCGTATTTAGCTAACCTTACAGGAAGATGGGTGGAGTGGAGCTAGAAGATTGTGTTACTATGGTACAATTCAATGAATCAAGCAAAGCTTGAAGATAAGCAAGATCGGTTGACGCAAGATCTTCGTGCCTTTATGGCTGAAATCAGAGGACGTTGCCAACCTCATGACGGTGCAAGCAACCATGGTGAAGATGGAGGAGATAGTGATGGAAGAGTTGATGCTAGAAGAGCAAGAGAACAAGAAAGGAGGAACCAAGGTGCTGCACATGGTAGAGGAAGAGCTCGAGGTCGAAGAAATGAAGACAATGATGAATTTGAAGATGAGGATGATGACAATCATTCTCAATATCGTTTTGGTCGCCGAAATCGTAGAGGAGACAACCATGAGGAGAGGTTTGGAAAACTGAAGTTTACCATGTCAAAATTTGATGGAGGGTCTGATCCTGAAGCTTATTTCACTTGGGAGTTGAAGGTGGACAAGATCTTTCGCCTACATAATTATGCAGAGGAGAAGAAGTTGGCAATGGCATCTCTGGAGTTTGAAGGATATGCTCTGATTTGGTGGGAGCAACTTCTCCATGATCGTGAAGAAGATGGAGAAAATCCTATTGCCACTTGGGAAGAAATGAAGAGAGAAATGAGAACTCGTTTTGTGCCAAAACACTATCGCCGTGATCTTTTCGATAAACTGCAGAATCTGAAGCAAGGAATTTTCTCTGTTGAAGAGTATTATAAGGAGATGGAGAAGGCTATGATTAGAGCCAATGTGTATGAAGATGAAGAGCAAACTATTGCACGCTTTATGGTCAAGTTACATCGCAATATCCAAATGATTGTTGAGTTTCACTGCATCATTCATCTTATTGATTTGGTACATCACAACCAAAGCTGAACGTCAACTACAAAAAGATGCCAAGAGTAGCAAGTTCTTGTCATATGGTACGAGCATCGCGCCTAAAGGAAGCAAGTCAATCTCTAAGTTTTCTCACGCACCTCAATGGCAAAGAGCTCAAGTGGAGGCCTCCGCTCTAATGTTCAAGGTGTTTATAGTGGGAAGAACACCGCTGCCCCAAGCATGAGTTCTAAACCAAGAAAGATCCACCACTACTTCAAAGGGTTCTACATCCAAGAGTAGTGGGATTCAATGCTTCAAATGTGGAGGCCGTGGGCATGTAATCAAGGAGTGTCCAAATAATCGTGTGATCATTGTGAATGACAATGGAGAATATGATTCAACTAGTGAAGAGGAAGTTGAGGAAGAGTATGTTGATGAAGCCCATGAAGATGAGAAACATATCGATGTGAATTTGAGCACTGTGTCGCTCTTGTAGTAGCTCAAATCTTGAGTGTTCGGATGAAAGAAGTGAAATTGGGCAATGACATAATCTTTTTCAAACCAGAGCCAAGGTGCAAGATAAAGTGGTGAAGGTGATCATTGATGGCGAGAGCTGCCATAATCTTGCTAGTCGTGAGATGGTTGACAAGCTTGGTTTGAAACTACAATGACATCCTCATCCATATCATGTCCAATGGTCAATGATTCAGAGATATTAAGATTGGATATAAGGTGAAAGTTCCATTCAAGATTGGTGAATATGTTGACACCGTTGAGTGCGATGTGGCACCTATGTCACGTGTGTCACATGTTACTTGGAAGGCCTTGGCAAGATGATCGATATACTCAAGATTGTGGGAGAAAAATCAGACACACTAGATTTGAAAGGGAAGAAGTTTGTACTCAAGCCTATGACACCCCAACAAATCATGGTGAGCACTTACAAAAGAAATCAAATTGGTCCAGTTGATTACAGGAGGAGCAGAGCAAAAGAAAATGAGTGCCATCCACAACTCGGTGAGTGAGAGCCACAAGCCAAATTTGAGAGAAAAAAAGAGGAGAGGGAGAGCATCTAGTTATGCTAGCCACAAAATCTGAACTGAGAGAAGTAAGGAACAACCTAGATCAAGTGCTCTTTGTACTTGTGTGCAAAGACGCTTTAATTTCACCTAACGATATCACCTCTCTTCCTAGTGTTGTGTCTCATCTTTTACAGACTATGAAGATATTTTTCAAAAGAAACACCACCGGACTACCTCCAATTCGTGGGATTGAGCATCAAATTGATCTCATTCCGTGGGTCTGCACTCCTAACCATCCACCATACCGAACCAATCCGTAAGAAACCAAGGAGATACAAAGGCAAGTACAAGAACTTCTTGACAAAGGTTTTGTTCGTGAAAGCTTAAGTCCTTGTGTTGTTCTCGTGATCTTAGTACCTAAGAAAGATGGTTCTTGGAGGATGTGTGTTGACCGTAGAGCTATAAATAATATCATCGTTTCGCTATCGCCATCCTATTCCACTGTTAGATGACATGCTTGATGAGTTGAGTGGTTCTATAATTTTTACTAAAATTGATTTGAGAAGTGGTTACCATCAAATAAGAATGAAAACGGGGATGAATGGAAAACCGCATTTAAAACAAAATTTGGGTTGTATGAATGGTTAGTTATGCCATTTGGTTTGACTAATGCTCCTAGTACTTTCATGAGATTAATGAACCATGTCTTGAGAGCTTTCATTGGAAAATTTGTTGTTGTCTACTTTGATGATATCTTAATTTACAAAGAAGTCTTTTGATGAGCATGTGAATCACATACGTCGAGTTTTGGATGAGCTTCAAAGGAGAAATTATTTGCTAATCTTGAGAAGTGCGCTTTTGTATGCACCACGTTGTGTTTCTTGGTTTTGTTGTTTCAGAAAAGGAATCAAGTGAATGAAACCAAGGTGAAAGCCATCAAGGATTGGCCAACTCCAACGAATGTAAGTCAAGTAAGAAGTTTTCATGGCCTTGCCGGTTTTTATAGAAGGTTTGTGAGAGATTTCAGCACCATTGCTCCTTTGAATGAATTGACCAAGAAGGGGTTGACTTTAAGTGGGAAACTCACAGAAAATGCTTTTCAAGAATTAAAGAAACGCTTGATCAAGCACCTGTGATTTGTTCTTCCCGATTTTACTAAAACTTTTGAAGTAGAATGTGATGCTAGTGGAATTGGGTTAGAGGAGTTTTAATGCAACAAGGAAAACCAAGAGTATATTTTAGTGAAAAATCGGAGGTGCTCAATTGAATTATTCTGTATGACAAAGAATTGTATGCTTTGGTGCGTGTGCTTGAAACCCGCAAGACTATTTATGGCCAAAAGAGTTTGTTATTCATTCCGATCATGAAGCTTTGAAATACTTGAAAGGTCAAGCTAAGTCGAACCGTCGCCATGCCAAATGGGTTGAGTTCATCAAACATTTCCATACATTGTGAAATATAAGAAAGGTAAGGACAATGTTGTTGCTGATGCTTTGTCTCGAAAGAGTGTGTTGTTGAACCAACTCGAGGTAAAGGTTTTGGGTCTTGAAAGTTTGAAAGGTATGTATAATAATGATCCCGAATTTTCGTAACCATATAATCATTGTAAAGATGGAAAAGGTTGGGAAAAATATCACATACATGATGGATTTGCTTAGAGAAAACAAGCTTTGTGTTCCAAATTCTTCTGCTAGATTGCTTTTGTTACAGAATCACATGGAGGTGGACTAATGTGTCATTTTGGACAAAAGAAAACTTATGAACTGCTAGGTGATCATTTCTATTGGCCCAAGATGAGGAGAGATGTCATCCGATTTGTGGAGCGATCGCCACCGTCACAAAGCTAAGTCAAAATCAACCTCATGGTCGATACACTCCTTTACCTGTTTCTAATATCCCTTGGGAAGACATAAGCATGGACTTTATTTTGGGATTACCTAGAACTCAGAAAGTAAAGAATTCTATTTTTGTTGTGGTTGATAGATTTTCAAAGATGGCTCATTTTGTCCCTTGCAACAAGACCGACGATGCTTCACATATTGCTAATTTATTTTTCAGGGAAATTGTGAGGCTACATGGGATGCCCAGACAATTGTGTCTGATCGAGATGTCAAGTTCGTGAGCTATTTTTGGAAAACATTATGGGCCAAACTTGGAACCAAGCTCCTATTCTCCACCACTTGTCACCCTCAAACCGATGGACAAATTGAAGTGGTGAATCGAACATTATCAATGTTGCTGCGAACAATGGTGAAAAAGAACTTGAAGATTTGGGAGGAATGCTTACCACATGTGGAGTTTACTTATAACAGGCAAAGACACTCTACCACTAACTTATGTTCTTTGAAATTGTATATGGTTTCAAACCTATTACTCCGATAGATTTGTTGCCCCTTCCATTGCAGGAGAGGACCAACATGGAAGCTTCCAAGCGTGCTGCATATGTAAAGAAGATACATGAAAAGACCAAGGAAGTAATTGAACTCAAGGCAAGACGCAAGGCCGCAAGTATGAACAAACATAGGAAGGAAGTGTTATTCTAGCCCGGGACTTGGTGTGGATACACTTGCGCAAGGATCGCTTCCCTCATCAACAAGAAATCAAAATTGTTGCCACGAGGAGATGGTCCATTTCGTGTTCTCGAGAAGATCAATGATAATGCATACAAGATAGATCTTCCAAAGAAGTTATGGTGTGAGCAACACCTTCAATGTTGTCGACCTCTTACCATTCACAAGTGAAGACACTTCGAGTCGAGGACGACTCCTTTTCAAGGGGGAGGATGATATGACCACGCTTATCAAGCAAGATGTTACAACCTCCAAATCAAGCTACACCAACTCAAGTCTCACCTACATCGACACCACCCAAGTCATTGATGGACCGATTACACGTAGTCGAGCAAAGAAGCTACAACAAGAGGTGAACGCGCTACTTTGTGAGAATCATTTTAACATCAATGAGAATTATATACGCCTAAGTCGTGTACATTGCTATTGCTTAGGTTCACCAAGAAGGATGACAGAACATACAAAGAGATGACTACAGAGAAGGACCACACTCGAACTGCACCAGTCCAGCAGAATAGTTCGAAAGAAACAGTCATAACTTTTGATTTCCAAAGGCTATGGAGGTCCATAAGGACATTTTGGAAAGCTTATTAAGTCTAGTTTTCAATGCCACCAGAGCCGAGCTGTTTGAATTTCCATTTTGAGAGCCGACCAGCTTTAGTGAAGACTGGTCAAGGTCAACACCGCTAGTCGCTCAACTTCCCATGCAAAACTGTACCATTCTACATTATTTCGTGGTGCATGCTGCACATGGTGTGAAAGCTTATCAAGTTAACTTTCCAACGCAACTGACGGCACATCTTTTGGACTTCCCAAGGTGGAGTTATTGACAAAACATCAAGATCTGCAGAGAATTCCAACAGCCACGAGGCCCTTTCACATAGTCTATATTATCTTTTTCATTTCGTGTTTACACCTATCTAGGAGGGATGTTCCTAGTATAAATACCTCATTGCCTCATAGAAACCACAGACTTTGATAAACAAAATACGTAACCCTTTGTTCACCTTGTGCTAACAAACCTTTGAGAGTTGATCTCACCCTTTGCTCTTGTGATTTCCTTCATGGATTACAGAATTCATGCTTCATCCGCTCCCAATTGGTGCTCCTACTCCTTCGAGGTTTCTCGATTGATTGTAGGCTGTGTTGGTTGGTTCCTTGAGAGTGTGGTTGGGCGAATCTCGATTCAAAGGTTGCTTAAAGACGGTGGTTGGCTTCAGTTTTATTTGTCGTGTCGCACTAGTTATCGCCGCTATGCGAGAAGTTATCTTGGCTTCTTTGAAGCTAGTTATTTGGTGATCATCCTACATCGTGAAGATCGGGACCCCGTGACGTATCACCCTATTAGAGATATAACAAGCAGTAGAGATCGCCTCAGCCCAAAATCTCCTAGGAGTAGAATGCTCATCTAACATAGTCCGAGCCATCTCTACAAGGGTTATGTTCTTCCTTTCTACAACACCATTCTGCTGGAGAACTCTAGGAGAAGAAAATTGATGCTCAATTCCCTTATCAGAGCAGAAGGTAGAAAAAGAAGAATTCTTGAATTCTGTCCCATTGTCACTCCTAATGGCTCTCAAGGCTCCAGGAATATCAACAGCAAGTCTAAGTACCAAATCTCTAAAGAATCCAAATGCTTCGTCCTTAGAAGCGAGAAAATAAACCCATGAATACCTGGAGTAATCATCCACAACCGCCAGCATATACCATTTCCCACCAGCTGACTGAACTCTAGAAGGACCAACTGTGTCTAAGTGAAGAAGCTGTCCTGGTCCATCAGTCATTACCAAGGTAAGAGGTGGGTGGGAAGCAGACACCATCTTACCATGTCTACAGGGCGAGCACACAAGATCCCTAACAGCCTTCAGCCTAGGCAGAACTCTAATTAAATCCTTACAACTGACTCTAGTCAAGTGGTCAAACCTATATGTCCAAGTCTACGATGCCACAAAATAAGATCATGAGAATCAGAGGCTACAAGACACCTAGGACTGGAAGCTGAAGAAATACTGAAATTAGCACAAAAGATCTTCTCAAATCTGGAGATCTCAAACACAAGCTCACCCGAGGAATCTAGAACTCTACACTCACCACTTTTAAACCTCACTTCTAGACCCTCATCAAGTAGCTGAGAAACAGATAGAAGATTATACCTCAACTTACTTACCAAAGCGACGTCTTTAAGCATGAACTTGTCGTTGACGCCAAGACAAAGCCCTTTGCGATCCACGGTCCCAGAGAAGCATCCCCAAATGTAATTAATTCGTTGCCGGATGCACGTGTGAGGGAGGAGAACCATCTAGAATCTCCGGTCATATGTCGAGAACACCCGGAGTCAACAAGCCATATGTCCTCCTTCCTAGCACGACGGACCTAAAAGCACAATCGAAAACATCCGTGCCTCAAGATCAAGTTAGTGATAAATGATCTAGGAATCCAAGATCGAGAAGCACGATGTCCGGGAGCAGCAGAGAAATAGCGTAAACATGATCAGAATAAAATCATAAGGATGCACATGAGAACCACCTAGACCTCTCCAAACGATCTACCAAAAGATCGACACTCTCTGCCTAGGTGCTACCCGTGGTCTCTCCTCACGATATCCTAATCCAACATGCCGCCTAGACCCACCAAAAGAGTCTACAAAGTTCTCTACAAATCTAGGCCTATATGTGGTACGATAAACAGTCGCCTAGCTCTAGAGACTGAATGGAGAGGGACTCTCTAATGGATCTCAAGGCGCCATCCTCTCTTTTCTCTCAAGTTTTGCTCTCCTAAGGTAACTCAATAGTGTGGCCTTCTTTCTTGCGAAGGTGCAATGGTATCGACCTTTGAGGGTCTCTTGAAGGAGTAAAAGCACCTTTCTTGCCGTAAAGAGTTTGAGCAAAATCACGGATTTGAAAACAACCCCGATGGCTTAGGAGGTTCTAGCTCAAATGCACCATTCTTCACAACTCTAGCAATCCTAGGTGGGTTTTTCTTGGAATGCTCTAGGGGATTGAAACCTAGACCACTATTTTTCACGCTCACCTTGGATTGATCAAGAATCATGTTGAGTTTTTTTTTCCCACTCGAAAACTTCTCAAGAGTCACCTTGAGGTAATCATTCTCCTTATTTAGACTCTCACATCTAGTGCACTTTCTAGACTTGATTACCTCATCACATTTACTCTTAAGAAGAGCAACTTCCACTTTGAAGGCCTCACAAGACACACAATAGGATTCCTTAATCCTATTCAACTGCTCCTTAAATTTGACTCTAAATGCCTCTTGAATCTGACCAATCATGGTTTCAACTTCAGCATTCAAAACACAAGAGTTAGAATTAATGACTTTCTTAGAAGCAGTAAAAGACATGGATTTTTCAATATAGCCTTTTCTTCAAGAGTCTTGTTTAAAGCTTCAATCTCAATTGTAAACTTGGGATAATTTTCACAAGAGGCAGCTCTAGAGTAAACAACTATTTTAGTCATCTCTTGCATCTTAATCCTATTATTCTTACAATGAGAGCATGTGTGACTAGCATCAAATTTTTGCAATTCTTTCAAAGAGCTATCCAGTTTTAATTCTAGCAAAGCACAATTTGAGCAAGTTAAAGGAATAGCATCTAAAGCAGTCACATCGAGAGCAATGGCCTTCATACAAGGTAACTGCACTTGAGAGATTCTAGTTCATCAAGAGCATCTTCTAGTTGATTTTCAACAGAGGAATGAGCAGATTTTAAGCTTGTCAATTCATTAAGCAAGCTAGAGCAAGAGGCACACATTTCATCAGTATTAATAGATTTGAGCCTAACAACTTCTAGGTTCAAATTATCAATCATAATATCCTGTTTCTTAATCATTTTTGCTTGCTTATGCAATTTCGCTCAAGAAGCACCAAAGCCCTTTTCATGTCAAGATTTGAAGGGCATACCTCATCGGGATCACTAAAAGGATCCTCGTTGTTGGAGGAGTCATTGCCGTGGTCGTTCTTAGCCATGAAACACATGCCGTGAAGTTATGAGCCTTCTTCTTGCCACGGAGTCACTCTCGCCGCCCTCCGCTTCCGAGTCCACATCGCCATATTTACATTCTCTAGAGCGGCAAGGACCCTACCGACAAACTTATGTAGTTTGTCTTCTTGGGTTTTGCATCTCTTTCCTGGGGATGTCTTCGTGTCTCCTTCTCCTCCTTGCCCTTTAGCTTGGGGCACCTGGAACGAATGTGGTTTGGCTCACCACATTCAAAGCACGTGATAGGTCCACTTCTCCTCCTATTCCTCACCTTGTTGTACGCTCTCGTGAATTTGGTGGATATGAGGGCTAAGTCATCCTCGTAGTTTCTCGTTGCTCATCGCTAAAGAATGCAAAGCGTATAATGAAAACCGGATGAGCTACAATCGAGAGAATCGGAAGAACAACCATTGGATTTGTCGACCACTAATGCCATCGACTCTGTCTTGGGGAGACGCGAGATAAACTCAATCTCATACGTCTTCAACCTCGAGTATAGCTTATCCATGGTAAGCTCACTCATGACAGTGTTGTCATTGATGGAAGTGATCTTCATTCCCCAGACCTTCACATCAAGAGCACCCAAAAGCTGGCGTGCATTTTCAGACTCAGAAAAGACCAAGTCAACAACGCGGAGATCATGAAGAATCTTAGAAAATCTTCCCCACAGCTCATCCAAAGACTCACCAGGCCTTTGCTCGATCTTAGAGTATACTTTCTTGAGCTGGTTCTGTCTCACTTCCTTGATCGCAGTGGAACCTTCGTGATAGTCACAAAGAGTCCGCCAGATCTCATGAGCAGACCGCAAGTGAGCAACACGCTCAAACTCAGATCGACTAAGGCCTTGGATCAAATAATTCCGAGCCTTGCTGTTGGCCTCCACATCTGGAGTGATCATATCGTCATCGGCTGGCACAACATAAGGGTTTTTTTTTACCTTAAGCCAAATAGCGTGCCCTTGAGCCTCGATATAAGCTTGCATACGAGCCTTCCAATATGCAAAGTCAACTCCATCAAAAATATGTGGCTTGGATGAGTACTCGTCAGTCGCCATGGCTCCAAAGACCGGTTAAGATATATGAGAAGAGCTAACCGGCTTTGATACCACTTGTAGGACCGTAAAGGCGACTAGGGGCGGTGAATAGGCGCTTTCTCAACTTTCTCGCCTAAATCAAATTCAACACGAACTTTACTCCTGTAGCTATGAAAGCTAAGAAGATCGAGAAGCGCCACGGTGGAAGCCTTGTGTCAATTCGATAACCCCGCCAACCACACGACACACAAGTGGAGAAATGAACTCACTGCTCGATGGTATCGGCCGCCGACCGGCCGACACAAAGCGTTGGACCGACGCTTAACCAATGGCCGGACCGGCTATTAATCAAGCGGTCGGACCGTTGGATATCGGTTCGACCGGCAAGATCGAAGCGGTTCGAAAGCGGCGGTCGGACCGCCGTTGTAAAACCGTCGACCGATTCACCAAGATCAAAAACTAAGCCCAAATCCAAAAGGAAATTTGATCCAACTTTTGATTCAACCAATGAAACTTGACCAAATTTCGAGCACACCTCCCTAAGAATAT
Organism: Hsuehochloa calcarea; assembly: GCA_036346395.1. Lineage (NCBI taxonomy): Eukaryota > Viridiplantae > Streptophyta > Magnoliopsida > Poales > Poaceae > Hsuehochloa > Hsuehochloa calcarea. Next base: position 21,351,074 of record CM070615.1, read on the forward strand.
TAGAGACCTATTTCTAGCAACGATCTTTCAGATCCACTTCGTAGAAACGATCTCTCAAGGTTTTACCGAAGAAGTGCACAAACCCTAGAAATATGAGAATCTTGATTCAAGACTTACTTGTGGGGGTTGATGATCTAGATGACTCTAGGAGTATTCCCACACATCAAAGCAAGATAAAATAGGTCAAAAGACCAAGCTTAAACCCTTGAATCAAGGAAGCACCAAAATCATCCAAAAGAGAGAAGAACACAAAGGGGACAAAAGATCTTTCAAGTAAGCATCACAAGATTGATTGATCACACTAGATGCTTACAAAGCCACTCCAACAAGGAGGACAAGAGCTCACACAAGAGCACACTCACAATCTCTCCAAACCCTAGCTTCTCCTCTCCTCTCCTCCAAACCCTAGAAAATGAAGAAGGGGGCCAAATGAATGCTTGAGGGTTTTACTTCTCCCCCCTTTCTATTTATATGAGAGGCCTAGGGTTTCACTTTTTGGGACCCACTCACACATGGGACCCACACACACATAACTATTGAAGCAATCTCCTGCTTCACCACGTGTAGGTTGATCACGGCCTCATCACGTCGCCAAGTCTCTCCCGTCCAATCCCATCGGAACCTCCCAGACTCGAACCGACTTCCGCACCGCCGATCCAACCACCGACCGAACTACCTGCTCGATCCATCTTGCCCATTCTCGCACCATGCTTGAGTCACACGACCACCCGGCATCCATGATCGCTCGACCTCGCTCTCCAAGCGTAGTCCCGATCCACCTCACCGCTGACGTCAGAGACTGAAGCCACCGCACAAAGAATAGGCAAACAAATCGCTTCGTGAACAAGTTCTTCACAACTTGACCCACGTTAGTTCCGCAATGCAATATGCAACAATAAAGCATTGAACTCCATACATAAAACACATTCAAATCAAGTCAATGCCAACTTGGCTACCCTCCAAGTCATCGGCGGTCCGATCGCCCACAAGGCCGGCTCGACCGATTTCAGCCGGTCGGACCGATCCCACAACGGCGGTCGGACCGCCTAAAAGACTTAGCTAAATTTTCACCGAAATTCAAACCTTCGGAAATTTCAATGAATAGAACTTTTGACTGGGAGCTCCAAAAATGATGTGACCATATCCAGGAGACTCCCCTCACTTGCCTACATAACCTATTTTTGGCTCAGCTCCAAAAACCACTTTTCCTTTTGGCGGTCGGACCGGCAAGCACTGCCGGTCAGACCTTCCCACTGGCCGGTCGGACCGCCCGTGACCTGACAGCCCTGGAGCAAACCCGAAAACGTGAGATTTTGTAAACCAACAAAGCCATTGCCAATTGACTCATCATCCTGAGATCGTGCACATATCCTCACGATATCCACAATACTCCTACCGGTCGGAATTCCCCCATGGGGGTATGTCGCAGTGCGTGGTCGTATCAAGCGGTGATCATATTGGTTCGGAATAGGTTTAATATGAATAATTTGATGAATTTCCAAGGCTCGATTATGTGAATAAGATTCATATCCCAAAAAATAGATAATCATTATTGCGTTATATAGTATTATATATTCATATCACCTGATAGAATTAGATTCTATGCATACCACCTTTTGCTGGGAATAATTTGAACATTATGGCCCATTGTGTATGTGATGCATGTATGGATTTTTCGTGTCTGCGTGTCATGCTATGATTATGGCCATCGAGCTAAATATTATTATATAATGGTCTACGTGCCAATATGTGATGCTTGATATTATTATATATAATTCATTACTAGCTTTTAGGAGTAATTGCTTAGTAGATGAATGTAGTGATTTCAAGCATGATGGCTTGGCGGACAGCAAACATGGTGATGGAGATTGTCATGTTAAGGCCATACTATTTCACAGTTTAATATGATTGTTTGTGAATATTTATTTTATTCATGTTATGCTATTGATCATGTTTTATCATTAGATGTTTTAACATGATAGAGTAGTATCCCTCAAGAAAAATCAAGTAAATTTGATACCTTTCCAATTGCCGCGCCTATCACGATTTTGATTGTTAATTGGTAGGTCTACCTTAGTAAGGTGTCATTAACTATCTTAATAAGATGAGGTGGGTGTCGGACAAGGTTATCAAAACAGTTTTGGATATTGGGATATAATGTTGGTTGTTGGAGCATAGATATAATGTTGGTTGTTGGAGCATAGAGATGTCACCCAACAAACAAGAGTCATATGAGATATGATTGGCAAGAGGTTGGTTACCTATATCACTGGGTTTCTAGCAGTGATGCCAAAGCTGGCTAGGACTTAATGGTAATGGATCTTGAACCCACTATATGAAGTTAGAGGAAACTTGATTTAGAATGTATAGTGAGAGTACATTTTATTAAAGTGTTTAATAGAAGATCTTACATAAAAATAGTGCTAATCTTTTGCATATATATATTTTCTGTTGTAGATCATGGCACCTAATATGTAATACTCTTAAAATAATATTAATATTAATAAAAGCGTCTTAAGGGTCGGAGTGTAATTAAATTAATTAGTTAAAGAATTTAGGGCTTGTGCGTAATTAAATAATAAAAAAGAATTTGTGAAAAATAGAATATTTCAAAATTTTTAAGAGCTATATAAATGGATTGTGGATTTTCTAGAAAACCCTAAAAGTTTTTATTTCTTTTCTTCCACTGCGCCGCCAGTTTTGGTTTTCTTTCTCCTGGAGCTTGCGCCTTGCGCCGCCTTTTTCTGCAAGGCTTCTGTTGTCATTGTTTTTCCTCACACTGCGTCTTTCTTCTATGGATCGCTCCTCTGTGGCGTGGTTGCTGTTGTGCCGCCTAATCACCGAGTGCTCGCGCGAGCCAGGCGATCGCCGAGTGTCAGCCGATTTCCAATGAGAAGATCGCTTGCAGCAGTTCTGCGTTGTCGATCCAAATGAAGCTCTCTCGCCGCCCGCGTGGAGATTGTTTCCGCGCCGCCGGATTGTTCTTCTGCACCAATCAAGCTCTCTGATCTCCTGTGTCTTGCCGGCCGCCGCCGACTTTCTTTTCTTGCCGCCGCTTTTTCTTTGATTACCGCCATTGTCGATTTTCTTTGTCATTGATTGTCCAGCCGAGCCGAGCTACTACCGCGTGGAGGTTAGATTGTTTTCATGCGAACCTTGGTTAGTTTCGGTGGTTAATTACATTGGCAATAGAGAGGTGTTAGAATTTTCTAATCGAGGGGACGACTAATAGATCTGTTTAGCACTGTTTAGCCGCTGTTCTGTTAAACGATTTATTCGGGTACCTTAATGGCGGATTTTGGAAATCTCATTTACTAGTTAATTGTAGATAATTTCGATATCTTTCTTTAGCATATTTTATCATGTCAATCGGACAAGTAGAATTTGAGTTATGATTTTCGGAAGACCGCTGTTTTTACGGTTGTCGTCTTTCGGCGCTGTTTTGGTAGACTGTAGATTAAAAATAGTAAATGGCTTAATTAGAGTTTTTGATCTACATGAAAGATGTAAATAATTGTCCAATGGTTCTGTAGAATCTGAGAACGCGTATTTTGGTTGAGTAAAACAGAAGTTATGAATTTAGTAAGACCGCTGTTCCGAAGCGGACAGATCGGCTTTCTGGGCTAATTACGGAGGGTTAGATGATTTAATTAGAAGTCTTTGTAATCTAAGAAAATGTGGATAATTTTATGAAGAATCCAGAATGTGGTGGTTTGTGGTGATCGGACTTTCGAGTCAAAAGTTACGTTTGTTTTAGTACTAAGGCAGCTACGGGTAACTTTTCGGTACCGGAGTAACGTGGTATATTTGGGGACGTGTAGGAGCGATGTCGATTGGTTGTGGTTCTTATGATGCTGTAGCTTGTATTGAGATTTGTGTATTTAATGTAGATAGGCGTCGTACTTGTTGCCATCTGCTAGCCAAATTGTGTGTCGCAACTAGTAAAGGCAAGTGCATGGTAGACAGCGATCAATGATCGATCACTGTTTTCTTTATCTTCTATTACCATTATTGTTGTGCTTTTATTTTGTTTAATTGCAAACAAATAATTGGTATGTTTATATCTTTGTTGATAAGCATGATGAAAAGTTGGATATGATGTTTATGATGGAGTTTGCATGTTTGCATTCATAAGCATCTTTGCATAAGAGAAGGTGATCATTATGATCACAACTCCACGGGAGTGGAGGAGGTCCCCGATCCTTATGGAGGAACGGGCTTGAGAGTGAATGTTGTCGCGAGCATTCACTCATGCTATACCGGTATACGCGAAAGAAGTGCATGTGGACATATAGATTAGAGTTGCATTGATATTTGAGATTAATGGTTGTGAATCAAAGAGAAGACAACTGCATGAGAATATTAATGGAAGTACCTGTGATGATAATGAAGTTATTGAATGCTGTTGATTTATTATTGTTCGTTGTTTATGGATGTGTTTGCTGAGTCGTGGACTCACCCTTGCTCTATTGTTGTCTTTAGGTGATCTTCGAGGGCGCCGTAACTGAGAGCGAGTAGAGCACATGGACATCACATGATCATTCGCCATGATAATCTTTTCATTCAATATTGGTTTACACATGGACATGTTAGAGGTTTAATAAAGTTTAGGACAATGTTTGGACTAGACTATTTGCTTTATTAATTTGGATTCATTGATTGATGGTTATAATTCCCATTGCTTATTTATTGTCGCTTGATCCATAATTATGCATTGCTATTTTGTGATCCATTGATATGATTATCATTGTTTTCTTGCTGTAATTTTTATAGTGTGTCGATAATTATTAGTTTAAAGTGTATTGTGGTGGCATTCTAGGCTCAGTGTTGGGCTGGGGTGTTACAGTTGGTATCAGAGCGGGCTTTAGGTCCGTGGTGAATAGATTAACAACTTAGGCAAACTAAAATTGTTAAAATTTGTTTTAGTTTAGTAAATCAACTAAAATTTGCTAATGGTTAACTAACCTAAAATTTGACACACTAGTGCATGTGAGGTTAGAGAGAGGTACGAATCTAGTTTTACGCCTGCTATGTTGTTCATTGATGGATGAGTTTATTTTGAGCTTTGAGCTCATTGTGTATTGTTGATTGTGGTTGATAGCTATGCCGAGGGGTAGAGGACGTGGTCGTGGTGGCCGCGGTCGTGGAGGTCGTGGCATGAGGCGAGGTTCCGTGGAGCCACCTCCTGAAAGGCAGGAGCCGATGTGAGGGGTTGCTGCTGACCCGCCTCGGTTGGGGCCCAAGATGAGACCCCGCTTTCTTTGAGAGAGTTGGTGGAGAAATCCGTGCTTTCGTCAACAGCGCCGCAGCTTCTTGTCGCGGCATCTGTCGTTGTTCTGTCGCACATCCACCGGTTCCCGAGGCGCGATGTCACTTCGAGAGTGGATGGGGTTGAGGTTTGATTCGCTTGACGGTCTGGGCACACCGGTCCAGCAATGGACCTGGTTGCGCTACATGGAGAGGCGCTTGAGCTTTAGAGATGTCTTCACATCGAGGGTCCGCTTTGTAGCCTTTCACCAAAGGGCAAGTCGTTATTTGGTGGGAGGGCGTGTTGTCTTGAGGACCGCCACCAAGGGCCACCACTTGGGAGGACTTTGTTGATCAGTTCAAGGGAAGTTCTACCCTACTCATTTGTTGAGAAGATGGAGGTTGCCTTGACGACCTTTGCTCGGGGAAGAGGTCTATTGCCGAGTATGAGGTCGAGTTCAACAACTTGGTTCGCCGTCCCTTCGTGAGCTAACGATGATCTTCGAAAGCCAAGAGGTTCCGCTGGGTCTCACCCGAGTACCGACATGTGTTGGGAGCTACTCCACTCGTGACTACACTCTGTTGTGGAGCAAGCCAGGGGCATGGAGTTGGAGATGCAACTCACAAAGGCAAGAAGCCTGGTGGATCGTAGCTTCGGTGGTGACCAAGAGGAGCTCTAGTGAGGAAGTGGTCCATGCTCAACACCGCTTTCAAGAAATTCAAGGAGGACCGCATCTTTCGTGTCTAAGCGATCGAGGCCGCCCTTCTTGGCGCCTCGCCTTTGCAGTACTCCACCCTTCGTCTGTCGAGTAAGGTGGCATGCTTTGCTTTAAGTGTGGTGATGGACACCGCACCGAGTGCACTTGGACGGGTGATTGCCGCCGGTGTGGCGACCGGGTCACAAGGAGCGGTGTGTCGCCGTAACCCGCTAGCGTGATCAAGTGGGAGCTGTGCCATCTTCTTCTTCATGGGTCCCGCCGAGGATCTTTCCAGATGATGATCGCCTCCTCCGATGCCATTTCCTTGACTTGGGCGCCCAAGAGGGTACTCTCGGCACCGCCACCTTCGGCACCGCTTCAGTTGCACGACCGGCTTTACCGCACCGCCACAAAGAGGTTGTCGGGGCTCTCGCCGCCTCGTCGCCTTCTTTCGCCATGGCACCACCTAGAGTGTACGCCATGCCCACAATGAGTCCGCAGTCGTCCCGACGTGGTGATGTACTTTGCTTGTGGATTCGCTTGATGCTTTAGTCCTTTTGATTCGGGGCTACCTTTTCGCTTGTCTCGTCGGCGCTTGCTAGAGAGCGAATTTGAGTATGCAATGGATTCCTCGACCGCTGTTAGTTAGTTCTCCGGGGTATTATTGCAGTTCTACTGCTTGTCCCGGTGTTCTATTGTCATTGATGGAGAGAAGTTCACGCGAATTTGATAGTTATACAAATGGAGCCGCTCGACGTTATCTTGGGTATGGATTGGTTGCACTCTTATCGAGCCGTGATATCCTGCTTCAGAGAATGCCTCTGCAGCGCACTCCCGTGGGAGACGTTGACCTTTCAGGAGTGCGCCCGCGCTCTCTTCGATATTCCGGACTGCTCCGGGTCGTGCGGTGAAAATCGGACTTCTTTTAGCTCTTGCCGAGAAACCGAGTGTGGCTTCACAGATTGAGGAGATTCCGTGGTCGTGATTATCCGGATGTGTTCCCACCGAGCTTCCGGATTGCCACCGCGAGACGTGGAGTTTCGTATTGATCTTGTTCCGTACTCGCCCCATCTCGATGTTCCATATCGATTAGCACGTCCGCTTCGTGACGAGTTGAAGAAGCAGCTTGGATGATTTGTTGGTTAAAGGTTTGATCAAGCGTAGTGTATCGCCGTGGGGAGCTCTGCTCGCTTCACGAGAGAAGAAGGATGGAGTTGGCGCATGTGTATTGATTATCGTGGCGCTTAATGCAAGAATAATCAAGAACAAATATCCATTGCCCCGCATTGAGGACTTGTTTGATCGGTTGAATGGAGCTCAAGTGTTCTCCAAGATTGATCTCCAGTCAGGGTATAATCAAATCCGTGTGCGTGAGCAGGATGTAGAGAAGACTGCTTTCTCCACCAGGTATGGGCATTATGAGTATAAAGTTATGTCTTTTGGATTGACTAATGCACCGCCATTTTTATGGAGACCATGAACAACATGTTGCACGAGTATCTAGATGACTTCGTGGTGGTGTTCATTGATGATATTCTTATCTATTCCAAGACTAATGAGGATCATGAGCGTCATTTGAGGTTTGTTTTAGATACTTTGAGAGAACACAAGTTCTATGCTAAGTTGAAGAAATGTGAGTTTTGGATTTCAGAAGTGGGTTTTCTGGGTCATGTGATTAACCCTCGTGGCATTGTCATTGATCCTAGTAAGGTCTCCACGTGGGTGGATTGGAAGAGGCCGACTAGTGTGAAGGAGGTGAGGAGTTTCTTGGGATTGGCTGGTTATTATCGGCGTTTTGTGCAGGATTTCTCTATCATTGCCAAACCGATGTCTCAGCTTACTCAGAAAGGTGTGAGATTCCAGTGGACCGATGAGTGTGAGCGCTTAGTTAGATTTTGAAGGACAAAGTTGGTGACCTCTCCTATTCTCACTCTTCCCGAGCCGGAAAGCGGTTCACGCCTTTTCAGATCGCCTCGAGTGGGTCTTGGCTGTGTTCTCATGCAAGACGGTAAGGTGATTGCTTATGCGCCGAGACAGCTTAAAGAAGCACGAGCGTAATTATCCCACTCATGATTTGGAGTTGGTCGCGTTGTTTTTGCTCTCAAGATTTGGAGGCATTATCTATACGGCGAGCCTTGCGATATTTTCACAGATCACAAGAGTCTCAAGTATATCTTCACTCAGAAGGATCTGAATTTGAGGCAAAGGAGGTGGTTGGAGTTGATCAAGGACTATGATCTTACTATTCAGTATCACCCAGGCAAGGCCAATGTTGTTGCTGATGCCCTTAGTCGCAAGGCGACTCCCGCTACCCTAGATTGCCTCATTGCTGATTTTGATCGCATGGGAATATCTTATTGTTATGCGGGCACAACACATGTTGAGACACAGTTGATTCTTGAGTCAGCAATTCTGCACTGCAAAGGGAAGCACAACAGAGTGACCGGTTATTACAGGAGGTTAGGAAGCGTCTGGATGAGGGCAAAGAGAGTGATTTTAGCATGGATGATTTTGGTACTTTGAGGTTTAAAGGTCGTCTTTGCGTACCACAAAAGGCGGAGGTCAAGGATGATATCTTGAGGGAGGCACATCGCACTCCATACACTATTCATCCTGGTGAGACTAAGATGTATCGAGATCTGAAATAGAATTTTTGGTGGAAAAGAATGAAGGTGGACATTGCTAATTATGTGGCTTCTTGTGGTGTTTGTCAGCAAGTGAAAGCTGAGCACAAACGTCCTGCAGGGTTGTTGCAACCTTTAGAGGTTCCCCAGTGGCCTTGGGATGATATCTCTATGGACTTTGTGGTGGCGTTGCCTCGTTCGCCGCGAGGGAAGGATGCAGTTTGGGTAGTGGTGGATCGATTCAGCAAGTCTGCACACTTTATTCCTATTCGCACGACAAATTCAGCGAGTGATCTAGCTCCTATCTATGTGCGTAAAATAGTAAGACTGCATGGTGTGCCAAAGTCCATCGTTTCTGACAGGGACGCGAAGTTTGTCTCCAAGTTCTGGGAGAGTCTGCAGAGTGCATTGGGCACACAGCCCGCTTTGAGTACTGCTTTCACCCATGCATGATGGGGATCAGAGCGCATTATTCAGACTTTGGAGGACATGTTGCGATCTTGTGTTTTGTCTTGGAAAGGTAGTTGGGAGGACCAGTTGCCACTTGCAGAGTTTGCTTATAACAATAGTTACCATTCCAGTATTAGAGCCGCGCCATTTGAGGTTCTCTATGGGCGGAAGTGCGATCGCCGCTTTCTTTGGGATGCGCTTGGAGAGAAGGCGCTTGGGTCCGGATTGATTCAAGACCGTTGAGCGTGTGGCCATGGTGAGGCGTAATCATTAGCGACTCGAGTAGACGAAAAAGTTATCTTGATTTGAGGAGACGTGACTTGAGTTTGCGGTGGGTCACTGTGTGCTCTTGAGAGTGTCTCCCACTAAAGGCATTGTCCGATTCGGTACCAAAGGAAAGCTTAGCCCGAGGTACGTTGGACCGCTCCTGTTATTGCAAGAATTGGGAAGTTAGCCTATCGCTGGACCTTCCCGAGTCCATGCGTGGAGTTCATAATGTGTTTCACGCCTCGATGCCGAAAGTTTTTGAGAGACCAGAGCATAAGATTTCATTAGAGCCGTTGACTATTGAGCAAGACCTCACAGTTGAGTCGCGTCCGGCGCGCATTCTGGAGAGGTCGGAGCGAGTGCTGAGGCACAAGACGTTGGTATACGTCAAGGTGCTGTGGACGCATCAGTCCGAGAGAGAAGCGACTTGGGAGTTGGAGTCTCGCATGCGCGAGCTATACCCGGAGTTGTTCACGTCGGGTACGTGTTGTTTTGTTGTTTAATTTCAGCAGTGTAGTTTTTTATTTGAGTAGAACGGCGATGTAGAATTCGGGGTCGAATTCCGTTAAGGGGGGTAGAATGTAATACTCTGAAAATAATATTAATATTAATAAAAGCGTCTTAAGGGTCGGAGTGTAATTAAATTAATTAGTTAAAGAATTTAGGGCTTGTGCGTAATTAAATAAAAAAAAGAATTTGTGAAAAATAGAATATTTCAGAATTTTTAAGAGCTATATAAATGGATTGTGGATTTTCTAGAAAACCCTAAAAGGTTTTATTTCTTTTCTTCCACTGCGCCGCCAGTTTTGGTTTTCTTTCTCCTGGAGCTTGCGCCTTGCGCCGCCTTTTTTTCTCTGCCAAGTATTCTTTGTTTTTCCTCACTGCAAGCGCGTCTTTCTTCTGCATTGATCGCTCTTCATGCGTGGGCTGCTATTTGTGGACGCCGCCTAATCACCGAGTGCTGCGAGCGAGCGATCGCCGAGTGCCGCGATTTCAACCGAGAATCGCATCGCCGCAGTTCATATTCTTGATCCAAATTACGTTACGCCGCCCGCGTGGAGATTGTTTGCCGATCGCACTGGATTGTTCTTCTGCAACCGATCAATCTCTCTGATCTCTCGTGTGCCGCCTGCCGCCGCCGACTTTCTTTTTCTTCGCCGCCGCTTTGCTTTCTTTGCCATTGTTTCGATTTTCTTTGTCTTTGCGATTGTCCAAATGAGCCGAGCTCTTGCCACACGTGGAGGTTAGATTGTTTTCATGCGAACCTTGGTTAGTTTCGTGGTTAATTACATTGGCAATAGAGAGGTGTTAGAATTTTCTAATCGAGGGACGACTAATAGATCTGTTTAGCAATCGCTTAGCCGCTGTTCTGTTAAACGATTTATTCGGTACCTTAATGGCGGATTTTGGAAATCTCATTTACTAGTTAATTGTAGATAATTTCGATATCTTTCTTTAGCATATTTTATCATGTCAATCGGACAAGTAGAATTTGAGTTATGATTTTCGGAAGACCGCTGTTTTTACGGTTGTCGTCTTTCGGCGCTGTTTTGGTAGACTGTAGATTAAAAATAGTAAATGGCTTAATTAGAGTTTTTGATCTACATGAAAGATGTAAATAATTGTCCAATGGTTCTGTAGAATCTGAGAACGCGTATTTTGGTTGACTAAAACAGAAGTTATGAATTTAGTAAGACCGCTGTTCCGAAGCGGACAGATCGGCTTTCTGGGCTAATTACGGAGGGTTAGATGATTTAATTAGAAGTCTTTGTAATCTAAGAAAATGTGGATAATTTTATGAAGAATCCAGAATGGGGTGGTTTGTGGTGATCGGACTTTCGAGTCAAAAGTTACGTTCGTTTTAGTACTAAGGCAGCTACGGGTAACTTTTCGGTACCGGAGTAACGTGGTATATTTGGGGACGTGTAGGAGCGATGTCGATTGGTTGTGGTTCTTATGATGCTGTAGCTTGTATTGAGATTTGTGTATTTAATGTAGGAGAGGCGTCGTACTTGTTGCCATCTGCTAGCCAAATTGTGCGTCGCAACTAGTAAAGGCAAGTGCATGGTAGACAGCGATCAATGATCGATCACTGTTTTCTTTATCTTCTATTACCATTATTGTTGTGCTTTTATTTTGTTTAATTGCAAACAAATAATTGGTATGTTTATATCTTTGTTGATAAGCATGATGAAAAGTTGGATATGATGTTTATGATGGAGTTTGCATGTTTGCATTCATAAGCATCTTTGCATAAGAGAAGGTGATCATTATGATCACAACTCCACGGGAGTGGAGGAGGTCCCCGATCCTTATGGAGGAACGGGCTTGAGAGTGAATGTTGTCGCGAGCATTCACTCATGCTATACCGGTATACGCGAAAGAAGTGCATGTGGACATATAGATTAGAGTTGCATTGATATTTGAGATTAATGGTTGTGAATCAAAGAGAAGACAACTGCATGAGAATATTAATGGAAGTACCTGTGATGATAATGAAGTTATTGAATGCTGTTGATTTATTATTGTTCGTTGTTTATGGATGTGTTTGTTTGAGTCGTGGACTCACCCTTGCTCTATTGTTGTCTTTAGGTGATCTTCGAGGGCGCCGTAACTGAGAGCGAGTAGAGCACATGGACATCACATGATCATTCGCCATGATAATCTTTTCATTCAATATTGGTTTACACATGGACATGTTAGAGGTTGAATAAAGTTTAGGACAATGTTTGGACTAGACTATTTGCTTTATTAATTTGGATTCATTGATTGATGGTTATAATTCCCATTGCTTATTTATTGTCGCTTGATCCATAATTATGCATTGCTATTTTGTGATCCATTGATATGATTATCATTGTTTTCTTGCTGTAATTTTTATAGTGTGTCGATAATTATTAGTTTAAAGTGTATTGTGGTGGCATTCTAGGCTCAGTGTTGGGCTGGGGTGTTACATAATACTTCCTCCACACCTAACTTTAACTTACAATCTTTTCTTGAGAAAAAAAGCTGAATGGAACAAATTTCATTGACTGATTTCGTAATATGAGAATTCTTCTCAAGCAAGAAAAGAAGGAATATGTTCTAGAGGGTCCCTATCCCGAGGAACTGAATGCCTGTAACACCCCAGCCCAACACTGAGCCTAGAATGCCACTAAACTAACCTTAACAACTAATATGCATCAACACATTATAAAATTTCAGCAAGTAAAGTAATAATAAAACCCATCCATGGGTCACAATAGAACATGATTAAAGACTTGTCAAGCATGAATAAAATAAGCGAGGGAAACATAGCAAGGTAAACAGTCTTAAATAGCACCAAACCAATAAATCCAAAGCCTTGGAACAAATAGATTAGTCCAAAATAATCATCTAAGCTTATTCAATTTCTGATATGTCCTAAAAGTTGTCCAGCAATAATAAATCAAATGGTTCTCATTGCGAAATAATCATGTGTCCGAAGTATTCAATTATCCTATGTGCACTATCCGCTCACAATCATGGCGCCCTCAATGATCACCTAAAAACAACAAAAGAGCAAGGGTGAATCCATGACTTAGCAAATACATCAATATACAATGAACAATGATAAATCAATAGTATTCATGTGGATAGCGTGGGGATATGTGCATGATCTTAGGATGATGAGTCAATTGGCAATGGCATTGTTGGTTTACAAAATCTCGCATTTTCGGTTTGCTTGATCTTTGTAAGGTCATTTCATGGTCCGACCGCCAAAGCCGCCGGTCCGAAACCGGCCGATGAGCGGTCCGACCGACAATGCTTGCCGGTCCAATCGCCCACATGTTTTGGTGGATTTTCAAGCTAAGCAAAAAAATAGGATGTGTAGGCAAGTGAGGGGAGTCTCCTGGATGTGGTCACATAATTTTTAGAGCTCCCAGTCGAAAGTTCTATTCATTTGAAAATTCCAGAAGGTTTCGGATTTTCGAGATGGAAAAATGGCTAAGTCCTTTCGGGCGGTCCGACCGCCGTTATGGAATCGGTCGGACCGGCCTGAAATCGGTCGTGTAACACCCCAGCCCAACACGAGCCTGGGATGCTACTAAAATAACAATATCACAAATACAAATCTAAGACACTACAAAAAAAATTCGACAGAACCTCCTTTGTATAACTAAGTTTACCGGAGATTCCAATAGATGCTTATAAAATTATTACTATTTCAACATCCAAAGTTCATCGAAGCATTCATAAATAGTCTACTCAGCTAAAACATAAGCAAGCATAATTAAAATTTACTACTCTCATTATTACAAATAAACCAATGCATTCAAGTATAGCCAAAGTTAATCCTTAAGCAGTTTGCTTGTTATAAAGGTACGGTCTAAATGATAATTATCTTTTCAAGAATATGTCGTAGTGAGTGCAACCAAAGCAACCCTACTCCCTCCCATGCATGCCGTCCGCAAACGAGGTACTTAAAAACACAACATCAGCAAGAGTGAGTCCAAGACTCAGCAAAGTACAAATAGCAAGACAATAGCCAACACAACTGTAATTAACAACATCCATCCACATAACCCAATAAGAAATATGTCTCATGCTTATGCGATGCAAACTGCTCAAATGCACTTTTCTTTCTCTTTTGCATATACTCAGATATGGAGTGTGCATCCGTCGATGCACACCCATGCTCGTGCCTTCTAGCACAGGGACCTTAGCCCATACTCAACAAGTATGGGGACCCAAAAGCCCATCATATTCATGACGGAGACCACAATTAATGCTTGGTCACCACGTGACCATGCCTCCAATATGATATCAAGATGCACATCGTCAATACTTTAAATAATCATGCATACATGAAACTTACGCATACTTCTAGCATTTACGGCATTAATATCCATAACATTCGAGCATCCATGATTAACATAATATACTCATAACATAGTAAACATGAACAAATGATCACACACAATTTACCACTACTGTACTTGCCTTAACCACGAGAGAACGAGGATGTACAGAATGAGTCGCTCCCTCCACCGTCCACCACCGAATAATAGTTATAACACATGCTAAGACACAGCAGCGGATCAAAACAATCTATATAACAACAACCATGGACTTGCAAAACTCCTAACTCGATCCCGACCCCAAACTGCTAAACGTCGATCTGTCCCCTCGGTGGACAATCAACTTCAAAAATCCATATCTATTAGTACACGGGTCCAAATAAGATGTTCTCAAACTTTCTGGAAAGATAATTAAATTCTCCAACTAAGTCTAGTTGGTGAGCCTTGCTGAATCAGCGAAGTAATACCCCTACCAGGCCAATTAAAAAAACATCAACTTCACGTCGGGTTTTCTGGACAGAGTACTAAAACCACCATAACTTTTGCTAAGCAACTCGGAAAGGGGTAATCTTGGACTCTCTGGAATCATGACAAAACCAGCTACAATAGTCTAGTTGGACAAGTCTCCTGATTCGGCCTCCTACTAATTCTTATATTCAGGTAAACTGTTTTCTAAGTTTTCTGTCTCTGCAATCTGACAGTTTGCAAAACAGCGATGCTAAAAATTTCATAACTTTTGATTGCCAAGTCTAACAATTGTGTTATTTATCAGCCTGGAAAGCTTTCTGACTCCTCTACAATATTCATGCTGGGTGGATTTTCTAATTCGGCCTATAAAAATTCATAATAACCAGACAATGCAATCTGCCATAACTCGTCAGCTCTCCTAGTAAGTCGCGGTAAAACTACCATAACTCCTAAACCGTTGGTCCAAATCAGGTGATCTCGGTGCCCAAAGAAATCGAAAACTGATATCTATAACTTTCTAAGAGGTGATCAGGTCATAAAATGAACGTGACATACCCAAATCTGACGAGGCGGCGCACAGCAGGGAGAAGTGGGGAGAGGCGGCGGCTCAAAGTGCGGAGGAGGAGGGAGAGTGGGGAGTTTAGGGTTTGGGGGGTGGGAAGCCCCCCTTTTGGCCGGCCACCACATGGGCCCCTCCCTGGTCATGCGCCCGAGTTGTCGAGGATTTACGGAAAACCCCTTCTCTTTTCAGGAATTTCTACTCATTTAATTGTCTTTTCTCCTCCGGGCTATTTTCTAATTACCCGATTCAATTCCGGGGTATTACATTCTACCCCCCTTAAACATAATTCGACCCCGAATTCTTTCTGTCATTCTACTCGAAGGACATTACACCTAGCATGCATGGCTCCAGCTCCTAGGTCACTCTCCACTCGGTCTGATTCGACCACCGCACCTTGATGGATTCCAACATCCTACACCACAACGCTCGTCTTAATCTTATCTGGTATACTCCACGGACGGGACTCGAACATAAGGTTTTACTTGTGGTTCCTCGTCCCAGATGAATCTCATACTCCAGACTCTCAAGTAATCTCTCGACATCGGGTCAGACGAAACGTTGTGTACCCCGCGAATGGACCCGAGATGGTTATAGTGAACTGCTAGCAACCAAAAATCAAACCGATGTACCTTGGGCCAACCTTCCCTGTGGTACCAAACTAGACACTCTACACATGACGCATGGAATTCTGGTTCCAACTCTCGATCGACCTTTTCATCTTAACAATGAGCACATCCCAAACCGAAAGAGAAACCACTTGAATACCCAAACCAGCTTACTTTCTTTATTCTTTCCGAATCGATAAGATCCACGCATGCCAATCATAAGGTCAAACTCCATTTGGGAAAAACATCCGTCATAAACACATAGCTCAAACAAGAATCAAAGAGCGTTTCACTACTCGAGGAAACATTTTTTTTCAATTTCTCTGTTAGAAATAGAATTTCTCTGAAATCATGGAACCCCATTTCATCCATATCACACTAACTCATTTCTCTTAAATTGGCAATCTCATCACTATGCTCAAAACTGAATTCACCATTCACACCTTTGTACAAAGACCCTAATGACTTCCACCCAAAAACATACCCTAGCCAACCTCTGAACTGATGGAATTACTTTGATAGATGACTTCCAAATGCACCTCATCATGGTTTTCACCCACAATCACTTCACCTCAATCCTTCAAGGATAATCAACCCGAAATTCTTAGCACACACACTCAATTGCTACACCCAAGGGATTCTATCAATGAACATCGTACTATTCGAAATCCACTTTGTTTCACCATCTCAACACAACATCAATAGTCTCTAAGGTTCTAGCATAGAACGCCGGGCCAAATTTTCAATCTTCAAGGACCCTATAAATGTATTCGATGTAACTGATATGGAAACTCTCGAATTCGCTGACTAAAATCCCCATAATCTAATCATACTCAATCGTTAACAACCACCTAAAAACATATTCTCAACCAAATTATCTTTAAGGATATTCTAACTTCTAGAGGGTTACTCACTGAAGCCAAGTCGCACTGTGATAATTCAATTGTCCCTACTATCCCATCAATTGACATTACAATCGACATTACGCTAATCCTACTCTCATTGAATTATACCTTCATAAACCACCTACACAACCTCGCAAGGTTAATTCCCATCCGTGATACTCTAATAAATCGATCAAGATTCCCATACTCCGATAATCCCAACATTCCAAAGATGAACGAGGGTTCCCGGATTATATTTCGCTATGAGTTCCACCGTTGTAACACTAATCAATTTTATTCCAACGATAAACATTCCATTGAATTCTCTCCAAAAGTTATAGGTCAAAACCAATTCATCCTCCACTGTTCTTTACATAGATTGGTTCATAAAATCTCATCACTGCCTTATACTTGTCCACCACCAACCAGTCACGAAACGACACTTTATAAAACTTGGCAACATAAGTTTGTTAAATCCTTTCTCAAAAGGGAAGAGATAATCAGACACAAATTCCAACACACAAGAAAATGTTGCTCCTTGGAGTGAGCACGAGACAAAGAGAAACAGTCAAATAGTAATAATCTTAGAAAACAAAATATGTGCCCACGGTTGAGGGCATAAGTCCCACAAGATTTTCAAAGCTCCATAAATCATAATAGAACAAAGGCTATGAAAATCAAGAAACTCTTAAATCAGAATGATAGAAAAGTTGCAGATTACAATTCTCAACTCCGACCTCAAATACTTATGGTAACCGATTTCTATTAACAAATAAAATAATTTTCTTTGAGTACATCATTACCTGCCAACCCAACCAAGAAGTACATCTGAAACCAAATCACATTACTCACTTAAGAACCGAATAGAGCCTTCCAATACGTCATGTTGCTCAAACTAATTTTATCTACTACATAGATCATGAGCTCCCAAAAGACCATGAATGCCAAACTCCAAACATTTTGTAACACCCCAGCCCAACACTGAGCCTAGAATGCCACCACACTACTCTTTCAACTAATAAATATTGACACACTATAAGAATACAGCAGGGAAGCAACGATAATTATATTCATGGACCACAAAAGAGCAATGCATAATTATGGATCAAGTGGTAATAAATAAGCAATGGGAAATATAACCAGGTAAATAATCCAAAATAGCATCAACCAAAGAATCCCAAATTAATAAAGCAAACAGTCTAGTCCAAATGATGTCCTAAACTTTATTCAATAACTAACATGTCCATGTGTAAACCAATATTGAATGAATGATTATCATGGCGAATGATCATGTGATGTCCATGTGCTCTACTCGCTCTCAATTACGGCATCCTCAAGATCACCTAAAACAACAATAGAGCAAGGGTGAGTCCACGACTCAAAGAAACACATCGATATACAACGAACATTAATAAATCATCAGCATTCAATAACTTCATTATCATCACAGGTACTTCCATTAGTATTCTCATCAATTAATTTCATGTATCAATGCAAATCTATTCTACATGTCCACATGCACTTCTTTCACAGATATCAGGTATATAGCGTGAGTGAATGCTCGCGACAACATTCACTCTCAAGCCCGCTCCTCCAAAAGGATCGGGACCTCCTCCACTCCGTGGAGTTGTGATCATCATGATCACCTTCTCTTATGCAAAGATGCTTATGAATGCAAACATGCAAACTCCATCATAAACATCATATCCAACTTTTCATCATGCTTGTCAACAAAGATATAAACATACCAATTCATTGTTTGCAATTAAACCAAATAAAAGCACAACAATAATGGTAATAGAAGATAAAGAAAACAAAGATCGATCATTGATCGCCGCTCACCATGCACTTGCCTTTACTAGTTGCGACAAGACGATCGATTAGAAGACGGCAACAAGCACGACGCCTCTCTATATTAAATACACCAACTTCAATACAAATTACAGCAACAAGAATAGCAATCAAAATGCTTCGCTCCTACACGCCCCCAAATATACCACGTTACGCGGTGCATCAATAGTTACCCATAACTGACTCGGTACTAAAACGGACGTAACTTTTGACTCGAAAGTCCGATCACCACAAACCACCCCAATCTGGATTCTTTATAAAATTATCTACCTTTTCTTAGATTACGAAGACTTCTAATTAAATCATCTAACCCTCCGTATTTAGCTCCGAAAGCCGATCTGTCCGCTTCGGAACAGCAGTCTTACTAAATTCATAACTTTTGTTTTACTCAACCAAAATGCGCGTTCTCAGATCCTACAGAACCATTGGACAATTATCTACAACTTTCATGTAGATCAAAAACTCTAATTAGTCTATTTACTATTTTTAATCCGCAGTCTACCAAAACAGCGCCGAAAGGCGACAACTCTAAAAACAGCGGTCTTCCGAAAACATATCTCTAATTATACTCGTCCGATTGACGTGATAAAATATGCTATAGAAAGATATCGAAATTATCTACAATTAACTAGTAGATGAGATTTCCAAAAACGCCATTAAGGTACCCGAATAAATCGTACACGAACAGCGGATCAAATGCGGATATACTAACCAAATTTGATTAGAAAATTCTATGACATCTCTAATTAATCTCCATTCTAATCTCTAACTAGATTAACAAAATAGAGAAGAAATGAAATTCCAGATCGTTACTGAGAAGAACGCCGAAAATATTATTATTATTTTCTTCTCTCAAGTCCTTCCTTGACTTAACCTCTTAATGTGCATTCATTTGCACTCAATACAAGACACCTCCTTGGCCTCACGGTAGCATGCGAAGGCTAGCAAATAAAAGTTGCAATGCATGCGGGTGTACTTGACCAATTGGCAGAGAGCTGGCAAGAGACTTCACCTGCACACGGGAAATGATGGGAAAAAACCACGCGGCCACAAGCTCATCAAGTCGGCCAAGAAGACAGATCGATAGCGCCACGATCAAAGAGATTTACGGCTGGCGCCTACCGGTAACCACCGAGAAGCAGCGATCTGCAGGGAAAGTAGCACCTCGGCGTATGTAGGATCGGCCGATGCAAGGAAAAGCGGAAGAAGAAGATTGTCAAGC
This sequence comes from Hsuehochloa calcarea, assembly GCA_036346395.1. Classification (NCBI taxonomy): domain Eukaryota; kingdom Viridiplantae; phylum Streptophyta; class Magnoliopsida; order Poales; family Poaceae; genus Hsuehochloa; species Hsuehochloa calcarea. The sequence continues at coordinate 21,370,772 of CM070615.1, forward strand.
GGCCTGACACTTGGAAAGTGCATACAGGAAAGAAAGAAAAGAAATCAATCATGGCTAGGAAAAATCAAGGAATAGGCTAGGGTTTCTAGAAAAAAACCACAAATCTATTTATAGCTCATAAAATTCCGAAAATAATCTATTTTTCCCAAATTCTTTTTATTTAATTACGCACAAGCCCTTCAGACGTTTTTAATTAATTAATTATTGCTAGTATTTAATTAATTACTCTCCGACCCTTAAGACGCGATTATTAACATTATTTTCAGGGTATCACATTCTACCCCCCTTAACGGAATTCGACCCCGAATTCTACATCGCCGTTCTACTCAAAGAAAAACTGCACAGCTGAAGTTAAACAACAAAACAACACGTACCCGACGTGAACAACTCCGGGTATAGCTCGCGCATGCGAGACTCCAACTCCCAAGTCGCCTCTCTCGATCGATGTGTCCACAAGACCTTGACGATACCAACGTCTTGTGCCTCAGCACTCGCTCCGACCTCTCCAGAATGCGCGCCGGACGCGACTCAACTGTGAGGTCTTGCTCAATAGTCAAAGACTCTAATGAAATCTTATGCTCTGGGGCTCTCAAAATTTTTCTCAGCATCGAGACGTGAAACACATTATGAACTCCACGCATGGACTCAGGAAGGTCCAGGCGGTAGGCTAACTTCCCAATTCTTGCAATAATCGAGAACGGTCCAACGTACCTCGGGCTAAGCTTTCCTTTGGTACCGAATCGGACAATGCCTTTAGTGGGAGACACTCAAGAGCACTGGTCACCCACCGCAAACTCCAAGTCACGCCTCCTCGACAAGATAACTTTTCTCGCTACTCGAGCCGCTAATGATTCTCGCTCACCATGGCCACACGCTCAACGGTCTTCAATCCATCCGACCCAAATCGCCTTCTCTCCAATCGCATCCCAACAAAGTGGCGATCGCACTTCCGCCATAGAGAACCTCAAATGGCGCGGCTCTAATATCGAATGGTAGCTATTATTATAAGCAAACTCGCAAGTGGCAATCGGTCCTCCCAACTACCCTTCCAAGATAGAACACAAGATCGCAACATGTCCTCCAAAGTCCGAATGGTCCGCCAGATCGCCCATCTGTCTGTGGGTGAAACGCAGACTCAGTGAGCTGTGCCCAATGCACTCTGCAGACTCTCCTGAACTTGGAGACAAACTTGGCCCTCGCTGTAAACAATGGTCTTTGGCACACCATGCAGTCTGACTATCTCACGCACATAAATAGGAGCTAGGTCACTCGCTGAATTTGTCGTGCGAACAGGAATAAAGTGCGCAGACTTACTGAACCGATCCACCACTACCCAAACTGCATCTTTCCCTCGCGGCGTACGGGGTAACGCCACCACAAAGTCCATAGAGATATCATCCCAAGGCCACTGGGTACCTCCAAAGGTCAGCAACAACCTGCGCAGGACGCTTGTGCTCACTTTCACTTGCTGACAAACACCACAAGAAGCCACGTAATTAGCAATATCCACCTTCATTCTTTTCCACCAAAAATTATGTTTCAAATCTCGATACATCTTAGTCTCACCAGGATGAACAGTGTACGGAGTGCGATGTGCCTCCCTCAAGATATCATCCTTGACCTCCGACTTTTGCGGCACGCAAAGGCGGCCTTTAAACCTCAAAGTACCAGAATCATCCATACTGAAATCACCCTCTTTGCCTTCATCCAGACGCTTCCTAACCTCCTGTAATAACCGGTCACTCTGCTGTGCTTCCCTTTACGATCCGGAATAGTGACTCAAGAATCAACTGTGTCTCAACATGTGATGTGCCCGCATAACAATAGGATATACCCATGCGATCAAAATCGGCAACGAGGCAATCTAGAGTAGCAGGAGTCGCCTTGCGACTAAGGGCATCCGCAACTACATTGGCCTTGCCTGGATGATACTGAATAGTAAGATCATAATCCTTGATCAACTCCAACCACCTCCTTTGCCTCAAATTCAGATCCTTCTGAGTGAAGATATACTTGAGACTCTTGTGATCTGTGAAAATATCACAAGGCTCGCCGTATAGATAATGCCTCCAAATCTTGAGAGCAAAACAACTGCAGCCTAACTCCAAATCATGGGTGGATAATTCGCTCGTGCTTCTTTAATCGCCTCGCGCATAAGCAATTACCTTACCGCCTTGCATGAGAACACGGCCAAGACCCACTCGAGACGATCTGAAAAGATCAGAACCGCTTTCCGGCTCGGGAAGAGTGAGAATAGGAGAGGTCACCAACCTGTCCTTCAAAGTGCAGAAACTGCGCTCACACTCATCAGTCCACTGGAATCTCACACCTTTATGAGTAAGCTGAGACATCGGCTTGGTAATGATAGAGAAATCCTGCACAAAACGCCGATAATAACCAGCCAAACCCAAGAAACTCCTCACCTCCTTCACACTAGTCGGCCTCTTCCAATCCACCACGGTAGAGACCTTGCTAGGATCAACAGCAATACCCTGAGGGTTAATCACATGACCCAGAAAACCCACTTCTGAAATCCAGAACTCACACTTCTTCAACTTAGCATAGAACTTGTGCTCTCTCAAAGTATCTAAAACCAGCCTCAAATGACGCTCATGATCCTCATTGGTCTTGGAATAGATAAGAATATCATCAATGAACACCACCACGAAGTCATCTAGATACTCATGCAACATGTTGTTCATGGTCTCCATAAAAATGGCAGGTGCATTAGTCAATCCAAAAGACATAACTTTATACTCATAATGCCCATACCTGGTGGAGAAAGCAGTCTTCTCTATATCCTGCTCACGCACACGGATTTGATTATACCGATCGAGATCGCTCTTGGAGAACACTTGAGCTCCATTCAACCGATCAAACAAATCCTCAATGCGGGCAATGGATATTTGTTCTTGATTGTGATGCATTAAGCGCCGCGGTAATCAATACACATACGCCAACTCCCATCCTTCTTCTCTCGTGAATGTAGCAGAGCTCCCCATGGCGATACACTACGCTGATCAAACCTTTAGCCAACAAATCATCCAATCGCTTCTTCAACTCGTCCCAAACGGACGTGCTAATCGATATGGGGACATCGAGATGGGACGAGTGCGGAACAAGATCAATGCGAAACTCCACGCCTCGCAGTGGCAAACCCTAAGATCACCGGGAACACATCCGATAATCACTAACCACCGGAATCTCCTCAATCTGCGAAGTCACACTCGGTTTCAAAGAAGAGCTAAAAGAAGTCCATTTCCATCGCACACGACCGAAAGCATCCGACCAACATCGAAAGAGAGCGCGAGGCGCACTCCTGAAAAGTCAAAGTCTCCCGCACGAGGTCTCGCACGAGACCGTTCTCTGTAAACAAGATATCACGGCTCGATAAGAGTGCAACCAATCCATACCCAAGATAACGTCGAACGGCTCCATTTGAATAACTATCAAATTCGCCGTGAACCTCTCTCCATCAATAACAATAGAACACCGGGACAAACAAGAGAGCTAGCAATAATACCCCGTGAGAACTAACCAACACTGATTGAGAAATCCATTGCATACTCAAGTTCGCTCTCCTAGCAAACGCCGTTGAGACAAACGAAAAGGTAGCCCCCGAATCAAAAAGGACTAAAGCATCAAACGAATCCACAAGCAAAGTACCTGTCACCACGTCAGGACGACCCGCGGACTCAGTGTGGGCATGGCGTACACTCCAGGTGGCGCCATGGCGAAGAAGACGATGCTTAGGGCGGCGAGAGCCCCAACAATCTTTGTGGCGGTGCGGTAAAGCGGTCGTGCAACTGAAGCGGTCTTGAAGGTGGCGGTGCCGAGAGTACCTATTGGGCGCCCAAGCTGAAGGAAATGGCATCGCTGGAGGAGCAGTCATCATCTGGAAAGATCCTTGAGCAGGACCCACTGAAGAAGAAGAAGATGGCACAGGCTCCCACTTGATCACGCTTAGCGGGTTCTCGCGACACACCCGCTCCTTGTGACCTTGTCGGCCACACCGACGGCAATCACCCGTCCAAGAGCACCTGCAATGCGGTGTCCATCACCGCACTTAAAGCAAAGCATGCCCCGCCTCGACAGACGAAGAGCCGGAGTACCGCAAAAGGACGAGGCGCCGAAGAAGAGAACGGCCTCGACCGCAGTCCTCCCTTGAATTTCTTGAAAGGTGTCACGAATGCACCCACTTCCCTCACTAGAGCTCCTCTTCTGATCACCACTAGAAGCAATCACTCCAACAGAGGCTTGCGCCCCTTTGTGAGTTGCATCTCCAACTCCATGCCCCTAGCTTGCTCCACCACAGAGTCAGTAGTCACGGAGTGGAGTAACTCCCAACACATGTCGGTACTCGAGGTGAGACCCGACGGAACCTCTTGGCCTTCGAAGATCATCGTTCGCTCTGCAGGACGGCGAACCAAGTTGTTGAACTCACCTCATACTCCATAATAGACCTCTTCCCCGAGCAAAGGCCGTCAAGGCAACCTCCATCTTCTCAACAAAAGAGTAGGGTAGAACTTCCCTTGAACCGATCTACAAAATCCTCCCAAGTGATCGGACCTTGAGTGGCGGTCCTCAAGACAACACGACCTCCCACCAAATATCCGCTGTTGACGAAGAGCACGGATCTCTCCCACCAACTCTCTCAAAGAAAGCGGGGTCTCATCTTGGGCCCCAACCGGAGGCGGGTCAACAAAGAACCCCTCACCATCGACTCATCTCACACAGAGGTGGATCCACTAACCTCTTCCGCGCCCCGACCTCCACGCATCACGACCACCACGCCACGCCCTCTACCCCTCGGCATAGCTATCAACCACAATCAACAATACACAATGAGCTCAAAGCTCAAAATAAACTCATCCATCAATAAGCAACATAACGAAGCGTAAAAACTATACTGCACCTCTCTCTAACCTCATGCACTAGTGTGTCAAATTTTAGGTTAGTTAACCATTAGCAAATTTTAGTTGATTTACTAAACTAAAACAAATTTTAACAATTTTAGTTTGCCTAAGTTGTTAATCTATTCACCACGGACCTAAAGCCCGCTCTGATACCAACTGTAACACCCCAGCCCAACACTGAGCCTAGAATGCCACCACACTACTCTTCCAACTAATAAATATTGACACACTATAAGAATACAGCAGGGAAGCAACGATAATTATATTCATGGACCACAAAAGAGCAATGCATAATTATGGATCAAGTGGTAATAAATAAGCAATGGGAAATATAACCAGGTAAATAATCCAAAATAGCATCAACCAAAGAATCCCAAATTAATAAAGCAAACAGTCTAGTCCAAATGATGTCCTAAACTTTATTCAATAACTAACATGTCCATGTGTAAACCAATATTGAATGAATGATTATCATGGCGAATGATCATGTGATGTCCATGTGCTCTACTCGCTCTCAATTACGGCATCCTCGAAGATCACCTAAAAACAACAATAGAGCAAGGGTGAGTCCACGACTCAGCAAACACATCGATATACAACGAACAATAATAAATCATCAAAGATTCAATAACTTCATTATCATCACAGTACTTCCATTAGTATTCTCATCAATTAATTTCATGTATCAATGCAAATCTATTCTACATGTCCACATGCACTTCTTTCACAGATATCAGATAGCGTGAGTGAATGCTCGCGACAACATTCACTCTCAAGCCCGCTCCTCCAAAAGGATCGGGACCTCCTCCACTCCGTGGAGTTGTGATCATCATGATCACCTTCTCTTATGCAAAGATGCTTATGAATGCAAACATGCAAACTCCATCATAAACATCATATCCAACTTTTCATCATGCTTGTCAACAAAGATATAAACATACCAATTCATTGTTTGCAATTAAACCAAATAAAAGCACAACAATAATGGTAATAGAAGATAAAGAAAATGTTGATCGATCATTGATCGCCTACCATGCACTTGCCTTTACTAGTTGCGGCCTACGATCCGATTAGAAGACGGCAACAAGCACGACGCCTCTCCTATATTAAATACACCAACTTCAATACAAATTACAGCAACAAGAATAGCAATCAAAATGCTTCGCTCCTACACGTCCCCAAATATACCACGTTACGCCGGTACCGAATAGTTACCCATAACTGACTCGGTACTAAAACGGACGTAATTTTTGACTCGAAAGTCCGATCACCACAAACCACCCCAATCTGGATTCTTTATAAAATTATCTACCTTTTCTTAGATTACGAAGACTTCTAATTAAATCATCTAACCCTCCGTATTTAGCTCCGAAAGCCGATCTGTCCGCTTCGGAACAGCAGTCTTACTAAATTCATAACTTTTGTTTTACTCAACCAAAATGCGCGTTCTCAGATCCTACAGAACCATTGGACAATTATCTACAACTTTCATGTGGATCAAAAACTCTAATTAGTCTATTTACTATTTTTAATCCGCAGTCTACCAAAACAGCGCCGAAAGGCGACAACTCTAAAAACAGCGGTCTTCCGAAAAACATATCTCTAATTATACTCGTCCGATTGACGTGATAAAATATGCTATAGAAAGATATCGAAATTATCTACAATTAACTAGTAGATGAGATTTCCAAAAAACGCCATTAAGGTACCCGAATAAATCGTACACGGAACAGCAGACTAAATGTATATACTAACCAAATTTCCCTTGATTAGAAAATTCTATGACATCTCTAATTAATCTCCATTCTAATCTCTAACTAGATTAACAAAACAGAGAAGAAATGAAATTCCAGATCGTTACCAGAGAAGAACGCCGAAAATATTATTATTATTTTCTTCTCTCCAAGTCCTTCCTTGACTTAACCTCTTAATGTGCATTCATTTGCACTCAATACAGTACACCTCCCTTGGCCTCACGGTAGCATGCAGAAGGCTAGCAAATAAAAGTTGCAATGCATGCGGGTGTACTTGACCAATTGGCGAGAGTCAAGAGAGACTTCACCGCACACGGAAATGATGGGAAAACTATGCGGCCAAGGCCACTCCAGTTCGGCCGGGAAGACCTGACGCAGAAATGCCACCAACAAGCAGATTTGGGCAAGCGGCCGCTTCGGCCGCTTTTCAGCCGGAGAAGCAATGATGCAGGGAAAGTAGCACCTCGGCAGTATAGGGATCGGCCGATGCAAGGAAAAGAAGAATTAAGATTGTCAAGGCAGACACTTGGAAAGTGCAACAGACAGAAAGAAAGAAAAGCAATCGGCGGCTAGGAAAAAATCAAGGGAATAGGCTAGGGTTTCTAGAAAAAAAACCACAAATCTATTTATAGCTCATAAAATTCCGAAAATAATCTATTTTTCCCAAATTCTTTTTATTTAATTACGCACAAGCCCTTCAGACGTTTTTAATTAATTAATTATTGCTAGTATTTAATTAATTACTCTCCGACCCTTAAGACGCGATTATTAACATTATTTTCAGGGTATCACACATTTCATTTAGTCGATATAACGGAAGGCAATTAACTTATTTTCTCTCTAGAAGAATCATCACTGATCCGACGAGTCAGGATCTAGTGCAGACCACCTTACTAACCTCAAGGTTAAAACCCCCTTTTCAATAATCATTAACATCATTTCATTCATTACAAAGGCCCAAGGGCTCACTAAATCTCTATCATCAAAGGCATAATATTACCCGACCATCTCACCATTATGCAAACATAGGTCACCTCTTAAATCCCAATATAAACCTTTCCAAAAGAAACACAGTAGATTATTCCATAATGTTTCTATTATCTCAATAAGATTCCAGCGGTCAACTTGTCCTATAGATTGTCTGATACACAAACCTCACTATCAAAGCAAATCACTTTTATCAAGGTCATGCAGCCACAATTCATCCTCATGAAACACATGTGAGTGAATCACTTTCAAGTGTCAACCCTTCATCTATTAGGAATGCTCACACAAATTTAGTACACACTAATTCCAATCTAGAGGTTATCATAAACCATTGACGATTATCCAATCATGGACGAATTCATGGTCCTTTCTCTATTTATATTCCCACGGGCATACATAAGATCATCAAATAACCAATCAAAGAAAATTCACTTTCATTATCTACTGAGACATCAGTCGAACAAATCCGTATGTTCCTCATTCTACACAGTTAGATTAGCCCATCGAGACCAAATAATCCAACAAGTTTAGAAAACTACACAATTCGAACGATCAACCATCTCATCAGTGTTACACACTTTTAATAACTCTATTGATTCCAACCAAGTATAGTCATACTCATAATCACAGCTCATCAAGAACTACTAGTGGACAACATCGTCTTTTCTGATTTCACTTCAACGGATACTCGTTAGGATTCATTATGCACCACCCTGCAGACCCAGCTTGATAACCCATATCTTATCCATTAATTTCTTTGATTGTAACCTTTCACTTTACCACGAGAAAACATCGCTAAAGGGTTTAACATTTTCTTTTATAAGAGGGAACTATGCAACTTCCACGCTCAGAATACCCAAAAGAGTTACATTGAGTCAAAGCTTCCACATACTAAAAGACTTGCAAAAGCAAACTTTCATTAACCAAACCATCAAGCGAAGTAGATGGGTCATGATTCCCAATAAGAAAAACAGAACCCCAATACAAAGGTGAAGTCTCACAATTAACCAAGTTCACCAGTCGCAAGAATAACTCAACACTTGGGAAGACGATTATTGCTGTAAGAGACAAGTTAAGCCAACTGAACCACATCAACTTCTCTCCAACCAAAACCATACATCGACCGCAATGAAATAATAACCCAAGAGAAATTCATCAGCCACAACTGGACAAGAGTTGATCAAAGTTTTCGCATGCTAAAGAACTCACCGAGATAGTTCACATTATCCAAGGTACTAAGCGAAAAAAAACGAATCATGTTTTCCTAACAGGAAAAGCAAACCTTCACTATAAAAGGTCAACCTTGCGAATCAAAAATGTTAACAAGCAGTCCAACTCTCGTTGGTCCAAAGAACAAATAATTTCTTTAAGGAACCAATAAAACCAAGGAAAATGTCCAACTGTATTGAAACCATTAACCCAAGGAGATTAAATAACCACCAGCGGTTGGTCAGAAAATCCTAGTACATCCCAAGGGAGTCAATAACCTTCCCAAAGGTATTCATGCTCGACACCTAGAAGTAGTTTTACCAAGGTAATCACTCCACTATCGCCATACCCTAACTGGCGGTACTACCTGGCCATGCCCATGGCCACAACCACACTCTACCTCTCGACATCGATTATCCCCACACATAATAATCATATAACCAAGTAATAAGCAATCATACTCAATTAATATCAGCAACGATCAATACGATATATCGGAAACGTAAATGCAATGCTTTGCCCATTCCCATCCTACTGTGCACAGTGTATCAATTTAATTTCCTTTTTCTTTTCTAGCTACCACGGACCTGAAGCCCGCTCGATATTAATCAGAACACCCCAAAACCAACACGAGCCTGGGATGTTACTAAAATAACAATATCACAAATACAAATCTAAGATACTATAAAAAAATTCGGCAGAACCTCGTTTGTATAACTAAGTTTACCGGAGATTCCAATAGATGCTTATAAAATTATCACTATTTCAACATCCAAAGTTCATCGAAGCATTCATAAATAGTCTACTCAGCTAAAACATAAGCAAGCATAATTAAAATTTACCACTCTCATTATTACAAATAAACCAATGCATTCAAGTATAGCCAAAGTTAATCCTTAAGCGCTTGCTTGTTATAAAGGTACAATCTAAATGATAATTATCTTTTCAAGAATATATGGTAGTGAGTGCAACCAAAGCAACTCTACTCCTCCCATGCATGCCGTCATAACGAGGTACTTAAAACACAACATCGGCAAGAGTGAGTCCAAGACTCAAAGAAAGTACAAATAGCAAGACAATAGCCAACACAACAGAATTAACAACATCCATCCACATAACCCAATAAGAAACATGTCTCATGCTTATGCGATGCAAACTGCTCAAATGCACCTTTCTTTCTCTCTTTTGCATATATCAGATATGGAGTGTGCATCCGTCGATGCACACACATGCCTGTGCCTTCTAGCATAGGGACCTTAGCCCATACTCCACAAGTATGGGGACCCAAAAGCCCATCATATTCATGACGGGACCTCAATTAATGCTTGGTCACCACGTGACCATGCCTCCAATATGATATCATGATGCACATGGTCAATACTTTAAATTATCATGCATAAATGAAACTTACGATACTTCTAGCATTTACGCTATTAATGTCCATAACATTCGAGCATCCATGATTAACATAATATACTCATAACATAGTAAACATGAACAAATGATCACACACAATTTACTACTCATCAGATTTGCCATAACCACGAGAGAACGAGGGATGTATGTAATGAGCTGCTCCCCGCACCGTCCACCACCGAATAATAGTTATAACACATGCTAAGACACAGCAGAATGGATCAAAACAATCTATATAACAACAACCATGGACTTGCAAAACTCCTAACTCGATCCCGATCAAGAACTCCTAACGCCGATCTGTCCCTCGGTGGACAAATCAACTTCAAAAATCCATATCTATTAGTACAGGGGTCCAAATAAGATGTTATTAGACTTTATGGAAAGATAATTAAATTCTTCAACTAAGTCTAGTTGGTGAGCCTTGCTGAATCGGCGAAGTAATACCCCTACCAGGCCAATTAAAACAACATCAACTACACGTCGGGTTTTCTGGATAGAGTACTAAAACCACCATAACTTTTGCTACGCAACTCGGAAAGGGGTGATCTTGGACTCTCTGTAATCATGACAAAACCAGCTACAATAGTCTAGTTGGACAAGTCTCCTGATTCGGCCTCCTACTAATTCTTATATTCAGGTAAAAGTTTTTCTAAGTTTTCTGTCTCTGCAATCTGACAGTTAACAAAACAGCGATGGTAAAAATTTCATAACTTTTGATTGCAAACTCTAAAAATTGTGTTCTTTATCAGCTTGGAAATATTTCTGACTCCTCAACAATATTCATTTTGGCTGGCTTTTCTAATTTGGCCTATAAAAATTCATAATAACCAGACAATGCAATCTGCCACAACTCGTCAGCTCTCCTGATCAGTAGCGGTAAAACTACCATAACTCCTAAACCGTTGGTCCAAATCAGGTGATCTTGGTGCCCAAAGAAAGCTAAAGCCGAGATCTACAACTTTCTAAGAGGTAATCTTGTTATAAAATGAACGTAACGTACCCAAATCTGATGAGGCGGCGCACAGCAGGGAGAAGTGGGGAGAGGCGGCGGCTCAAAGTGGGGAGGAGGAGGGAGAGTGGGGAGTTTAGGGTTTGGGGTGGAACCCCTCTTTTGGCCGCCACCGACGGGCCCCTCTGGGCTGCGGCCTGTGCCCATGTTGTCGAGGATTTACGGAAACCCCTTCTCTTTTCGTGAATTTCTACTCATTTAATTATCTTTTCTCCTCCCGCTATTTTCTAATTACCCATTCAATTCCGTGGTATTACAGTCCTGACCGTAGATGGGGCTGGGCGGACCGCCAATCACTTGGAGTGTAGCCTTTTTGGCATTGTTGTGTTTTTTGATGTGTTTAATGTATGAATTTCAATGCTTTATTGTTGCATATTGCATTGTTGAACTAACGTGGGTCAAGTTGTGAAGAACATGTTCCCGGAGACGATTTCTTTGTCTATTGCTGTGCATGTGGCTTGCAGGTCAATGACGTCAACGGTGAGGTGGATCGGGACTACGCTTGGAGAGCTGAGGTCCAGAACGATCATGGATGCCGGGCGAGGTCGTGTGACTCTAGCATGGTGCAGAATGGGCAAGATGGATCGAATCGCTGGCGATTCGTACCGGGTTGATCAGCGGTGCGGAAGTCAGTGCAAGTCCCTGGGAGGTTCCGATGGGATTCGGACGGGAGAGACTTGCCGACATGATGAGAGTCGTTGATCAACCTACACGTGGTGAAGCAGGCGATTGCTTCAACAGATGTATGTGTGTGTATCCCATTTGTGTGTGGACCTTAATGGGAGCCCATGAGTGAAACCCTAGGCCTCTCCTATAAATAGAAAGGGGGAGATGGAAAAACTCCCCAAGCACTCAAGCCCTCATTTGCAAAATCCCTTATTAGGGTTAGGGTTTGGAGAGGAGAGGAGAGGAGAGGAAGATTGTGTGTGCTCTTGGATTGAGCTCTTGTCCTCCTTGAAGGAGTGGCTTTGTAAGCAATATCTTGAATCAATCAATCTATTGGTGATTGCTCAAGGGTGAACTCTCTCTTGTGTTCTTCTCTCTTTTGATGATTTTGGTGCTTCCTTGATCCAGGTGTTTATGCTTGGTCTTTTGACCGATTTTACCTTGCTATGATGTGTGAGAATACTCCTAGAATCATCTAGATCATCAATCCCCCACAAGCAATTGTTGGATCAAGATTTTTATATTTCTAGGTTTTGGAACACTTCTTTAGCAAATCCTTAAGAGATCGATTCTTTGAAGTGGATCTGAACAATCGTCGCTAGAAATAGGTCTTAGATATCCTTAGGGAGGTGTGTTCCAAATTTGGTCAAGATTCATTGGTTGAATCAAAAGTTGGACCAATTTTCGTTTTTGATTTGAGCTTTGTGCATAGCCTCTCGACTAAATCGGTCCGACCGATTTAGAAACGGCGGTCAGACCGCCAGCCTTCGGACCGCCCGTTAACGGCCGATCGAACCGATTCCCATTAGTCGGACCTCCCTTTGGTCACTGGTCGGACCGCCAGTGTCCAGACCAGCCCAGTGAGATCAATTCTCCGTATTTGTGTATTGTGGTTAAAGAAGGTAATTGAATTAAGCACAAGACTTCCTCTGTGCGTTTACTGATCTTCTTAGCTTTCATAGCTAGAGGAGAAAAGTATGTGTTGAATTTGATTAAGGCGAAAAATCGAGAAAGCGCCTATTCACCCCCCCCTCTAGTCGCCTTTACGGTCCTACAATTCAACAACTTCATTATCATCACATGTACTCCTATTAATATTCCCATGCTATTCTATTCTCTATATTTTCACATCCATTCATCTCATATCAATGCAACTCTACTCTACATGTCCACATGCATTTCTTTCGTGTCTACCGGTATAGCGTGGGTGAAAGCTCGCAACAACGTTCACTCTCAAGCCCGCTCCTCCTCAAGGTTCGGGGACCTCCTCCACTCATGTGGAGTTGTGATCAATCATGATCACTTGCTTATATGAAAAGATGCTTATGAACGCAAAAATGCATAATTTCATCATATTCATCGTATCGAATTTTTCTCATGTTCGTCAACAAGATATAGTCATATCATTCCATTACTTGCAATTAAATAAAAATAAAAGCACAACAATAATGGTAGTGAATGATAAAAAAATACAGTGATCAATCATTGATCACTTTCTACCATGCACTTGCCTTTACTAGTTGCGACGCCTGGTTTGGCTAGAAGATGGTGTGGATATCATGGGGATATGCTCCAGATCTTAGGATGATGTGACAATTGGCAATGGCGTTAACGGTTTGTCGTTTCACGAGTTTTTGACAAAGTTTCAGAATCGTCAGTGACAAAGTGGTCCGGACCAAGCCATAGCATGGCGGTCCGACCGGTCCCAAATCGGTCGGACCGGCAGTGACCATGTGTGGCAAAATGAGCTGGGCCAAAAAGAGAGGGGATTGATTCTATTGCTCTTGGTCCCATATTTTTTGGAGTCTCCAGTCAAAAGTTCTATTGGTTTAAAGTTTCCAGTAGGTTTCGAATTTTCAAGGGTTGAAAATCGGCTAAGTCCTTTCGGGTGGTCAGACCGGCCTATGGCTGGCAGTCCGACCGGCCCTGAGGGGCTGTTGGACCGATTATCACTTGAACGTCGGCCTTCGTGGTGGCATTGTTTGTTGGTTAGGTCAAAGTCATGAGTTTCAAGGCATGTGTGTTGCATGATGCATGTTTTGACTAACGTGGGTCAAGTTGTGAAGAACTTGTTCTCGGATTCGATTTGCTTATCTATTGTTGTGCAGGTTGCTTGGTGGTCAACGACGGTCAACGGCGAGAATGATCGGGACTAGGCTTGGAGAGCTGAGATCCAAAACGATCGACGATGCCGGGTGAGGTCAATGAACTCAAGTGTAGTGCAGTGTAACATCCCAAAGTTCTGTTACCAAAATAAAAATAAATAAAGATATTATTGTATTGGATTTTCTAGTTGCTGAAGAATTTTCTCGATTTTCTGTAACTAAAAAGAGTTTTCACTATTAAAAGGAAAAAGAAAAATTAATTATTTAATTTCTTGGTTTTAAAGTCAAAAAGAAAGTTTATTGAGTTTTAATGAATTTTTTGGAATTTTATTGGATTTAAATTGAAAAATAAAGTTGTAATTAATTTCTGGGATTTTCTGGTATTTAAAAAGGTTTTCCTATTTTCTAGAAAATAAAATAAAAATAAAAGCCAACTTTAAGTTGGAATTATTTTTATTAAGTTCAAAATAATTCTAGGAATTTTTATAATTTTTGAACTCTATTTACTTTATTCTAAAAATGTGTTCAATTTGTGGTTTAAATGTATTTGGAATTTTAAAATAAAAATAAAAAATCAGAAAATGAATTCCCATTCGGTTATTGGATTTAAATTGAAAAAAAAAAGTTTTAATTAATTTCTGGGATTTTCTGGTATTTAAAAAGGTTTTCCTATTTTCTAGAAAATAAAATAAAAATAAAAGCCAACTTTAAGTTGGAATTATTTTTATTAAGTTCAAAATAATTCTAGGAATTTTTATAATTTTTTTATATAATTTTTGAACTCTATTTACTTTATTCTAAAAATGTGTTCAATTTGTGGTTTAAATGCATTTCGAATTTTAAAATAAAAATCAAAAATCAGAAAATGAATTCCCATTCAGTCACCCATCCTTCCCCTACTCCCATATACTACTCACTTAACTTTGCATGTGCTACTACTCACTTAACTTTGCATGTGCTACCATGTGGCCATTTGACTTTCACTAATTAACAGCCTCCATTCCTCTCATTTATACCTTCTTTCTTATCTTCTTCTTGCCCCAACCGAGCCTTCTCTTCTCTGTTCTTTTGCTTCCCGAAAGCAAACCAATGGAGCACCACCACCACCGGCATGCACCACCACTGCCGACCACACCTCCGCCGCCTCACCCCGCCGCCTTCACCCCAAATAGCCACGCCGTCGGCCACCACCACCGCCGTCGCCGCCGCACCACCGAAGCTCAAATCTGCAATTAATGGCAGACCTTTCACCATTTCTCCCGTTTCTCCTCACTCAATGCACCAAATTGAATGCCGTCTGAACCAAAACGTCCGTAGTAACGTCACCTACATTACTACACCATCAATTGGTCATTTATTCCTGTGAATTAAGAGCAGTTTTCAGTTTTTCTCCGGTCTTTATTGCACCCAAAAATTTCGTCTTTGCTTTCATGAATTCCCATTGATCCAGGCACCTCCTCCCCTATATAAAGCGACCACCAGGAGCTCCTCTCCACCCTCAACCCACCCCCAAAGCCTCTCCTCCCCTCTCCTCCTGGTCTGACCGAACGAGCGAAATGAAGGTCGCCGTTCGATTGGCGTCTAACCTCCGTCAAGGCCGCCTCCAAAGGAGCGCCACACTTCGCCACCACCGCCGCACCGCGACGTCGTGGTCTCACGCTGCATGGCTTCGCCTCATCAAAAATCGCCGAGCTCCCACCTCCTCCCATGGCCGACAGCTTCTTCCCGCGCCGCCGCTGCCGCCGGCCACCCCGATCAAGCGCCTCCTCCATCGGCTTCGTCTCGAGGTGAGCAATCCGTTTTGGTAATCTCCCGGCCGCCTTCCCATGTCCTTCACCCGGCGCCAAGGCCTTCTTTTCTCTCTGTTGAGCCGAAGGAAGAAGAACAGTGGCTACCTTATTAGTTATGCTACTGTAGCAAATTAAATAGGTTGTGAAAATTCATTCCAAAATTCATTCCTCTCTATTGCAAACTCCGAATCCGATGATTCTTGCTCGTAAAATCATCTAAATTCATCCTTTATTTTTCAGTATTTAGTTTGTAATTTTGAGTTTTTATTATATTTTAGCTGTTTATTCTATTTGTGCGTCGCCGCCGCCACTAGTCGTCGCCGCCACCAGTCGTCGCCAGCCGAACCGCCACTACGATCGGGTAGAGTACCTCGCCGGGGTTCTATTTTTGTTACTCACTGGTCAACTCTCCCTTCCTATCGCCTACACGGCCAATTCTTCCGCGAATTTCACTATTCACATGTGAATGCATGAATAGTACCATGCAAATTCATGCACGTACCCACTTCGCTACCTCCGTTCTCCCTCCTCGGTCAGTATTTTTCCGAACCGACTGCGTCGCCGCGTACCCCTCGGTTTCCCCTTCCTATCCCTGGAGTTCGCCGCTCTCTTTTCGCCGCAACCAAGAATTTTCCGCCGGAGACCGAACCACCTTATGTCGTCATTTTCGGCGCCGTCTTTGATCCGCTGGCGATGTCGTCACTACCGTTAGCTTCGCCTCGAGATGCTCTACGTTGTGCTACCTTCATTTTCTCCAAAACATCATCGGCTCGCCGATGCTACTATTTACCTTGCACGGTTTTGCGCGCCACCGTCGCGCTGGACCTCCGCCAGCGACACGACCACCACCATTGGGTCCGTCTCATTCCCAAGATTCCATTTTTGTTGTTCCCCGATCACCTCTCCCTTCCTATCGCCGGCACGGCCATTTGCTCTTTTTTTTACTATTCACGTATGCATGGGAATGAATAGTGCCATGCAAACTACTATTCACTCTCCCATTTAATCCTTCCGGAATTTCGTTCTCCCTCATACGAACTCCGATTCCATCGATTCAAATTCCTATATTCATATAAATTAGATATCTTCCTTACAGTATTTATTTCATAATTTTTGGATTTTATTTGGATTCCCATTTGAATGTTATTTGAATTTGGATCGTTTACGCGTATAGATTTTGACGACTTCGGACATCCGGATTTCGACGCCGTTTGAGAACATCGATTAACCAAGCAAGACAAGTTATACCTTTGATCATATTTGATCCCATTATTTCAAATTATTTAAATTCTGTTTTAAATTATTACTGCATGCGTATTTATATTCAAGTAATTTAAATTCATGTTTTAAAGTTATAGCTATTCCCAATTCCATTGTATAGCCAATCTTGTTATTGAATCAGTCATATACCTTGACACCTTAGATGAAAATCTAGTTTATGTAATAGTATGAACTAGAACATTTTGGGAAAAATTATGCTTAGACATGCTTAGACCAAAAATATTTAGTTTCAGGAATTTGGCCAAATAATCAACTATTGTTTAAGATCCTATGACATTGGTTTGTCATGGAAGATTTTGCAAATGATTTTGAAAAGCAAAAAGGAAAAGCTGGTTTGTACTTGGGCGAAATGGATGCTTGGTGGGTGCAGGTTTATGCACGGGCTCAATTCGGGTAGGATTGTGACCCAAGGGTTATTTTGGAAGTCGCCAAGTCGCTTAATACCGGTCTTCGAAATGCATCTTGCTAAGCCACATCAGATTAACACATGTCCTGTATAAGGGGACTCGCTAAATAATTTGTAACATTCCATCGTAGTTGTGCCATTTTGGTGTGTGGGTGTAGGTTAGACAAGATTCCCACATGGCGCAAGAGGGGCTTGAATCCGCGGTGGTTAGCCCAATGGAAGCGAAACCTTAGCGAGGCAAGGCTACGGTCGGATGGCGATAGTAAAAGCCTTGACACGTGCTCTAGATCGCTTACCTAAGGTAGTGAGCAAGGGATCGACGGATACCAAACAAACTAGAGAATTCATGTCTTGTGGGTAAAGTTGTACAACCTCTGCAGAGTGTAAAACTATTCCAATAGCTGTGTCCACGGTCATAGACATGCTGAGCAAAGCCACTCAAAGTTAGACTTTGATTTTGTTTTAAAATAATTTTTGCAAATGATTTGAGGATGGTTAATCCTTGTGGTAAAATTGGGCGGTTAGCCATGTGATAGGAGGGTATCCATCACCATGTTTCATATGGAGGTTATCCTACTATAAAACTTGAGAATTTATAAAATAAATTTTAGTTATTAAATAACTGCTTTGGAACTTAGTACAAATATTTAAAGAAAACATTGCTTTATGCAAATTTAACCAATAAGCCTTCATTTGATATATCCATGCATGCATTAACTCTATTGGTGTAACTTATAGCACGGTAGTTGTGCTCACCCTTGCTTCATGCAAATAAATTTCAGAGGAGAAGGACTTGGATCTCGATTTACTAGGCCGCTACCCTAGTCGATTGCCTGTGGCAGATCAGCTGGACTCCACTACTTCTTCGTCTTTCGCTGTGTTTGTTTATTGTTGGCTTGTAAGCCTCTTTTGTAATAAACTCTGTTGATTATTAATAAAGTTGTGCTATTTATGGATGTTACCATATCTGTTTACTGTGTGAACTAGCAACTGATCATGGGACTAGTTCAGAAATACACAGAGGATTCTGGGGTGTTACTCCCGGGTCCGACATGCAGAATGGACAAGGATGACCGAACGGACAGTTTGGAGTTGTAGATCAAAAGTTACATCTATTTGCAACTTCATTTTTTGGGCTGTTTTTACTGTTCATCGACCGAGGTCGATCGCTTCTCAGTGACCGGTCCGACCGCCATTAACACAGAGGTCAGACCGCCCAACACTTAGAATTTTAGCCCGTGTTGATTTCGATTGTTTTGCTTCGGGGTTTAGATTGGATTCAATACTAGTCTTCCGCTGTACTGGTATATTGATCTTCATAGCTTCCATAGCTATTGGAGTGAAATTTGTATTGGATCTGATCTTGGTTGAAAGAGTGAGCGTGCTCCTATTCACCCCCCTCTAGTCGCCTTTTCGGTCCAACAGATGGCAACAAGCACGACGCCTCTCCTACATTAAATACTAAAATTTCAATACAAGCTACAACATCATAAGAACAACAATCAATTGACATGGCTCCTACACATTGCCAAATCTACCAGGCTTCCTTGGTACCGAACAGTCACCCCTTGCTGTCCTGGTACTAAAAAGAGCGTAACTTTTGACTCAAAAGTCCGATCTTAGCAAACCACTCAGTTCTGGATTCTACACAAAATTCCCCACATTTTCTTAGATTACCATGACTTCTAATTAAATCATCTAACCCTCCATTTTTATCCCAGAAGACCGATCTATTATCTTCTAGACAGCGAGTCTTACTAAATTCATAACTTGAAAATTAACTCATTCACTCGATATGATTAAATACTCTATGGAAAGATATTGAAATTATGTACAATTATCTAGTAGATGACATTCCCAAAATTCACCATTAAGGTACCCGAATAATCGTACAACAGAACAGCAGACCAAAACCAATCTGCTGTTCGATATCTCCCCGACTAAAATATGCTAATAATTTCCCTTACTGTTCCAACAAAACATGCTAGCTCCTCTCTCTCCTTTATTATCCTAGAAAAACACATATATACGAAGCATGCAGCACCAACTAGCTAATGCCTCATTGTTACTATTTAAACATGAATGCATGCATGTAATGCTACATGGCCAAACAGTTAACTACTAATTAGCATTATCTAATTCATCTCTCTCTATCTACTGTACAACATGCACTTCTTTTATAATCACAACACTAATTCAGCCTAGTGCAACTTGCTAGTAGCACTAAGCACGTGCATGCATGCAAGAGCGGCATCTCCCATTAATTAACTAGTCATAGCATTACACAAGATGTATCTCCCGTTATTAGTCGTAACAGTGCAATGAACCAGGTAAAAAGAAACACAAACTGATTCACGGCTGGTAAGCAAAATAGTAGGTGACGTGCGGCAGCAACCAACGTAGGCGGTCGAGTCGTCCGAGTTCAACGCACCTACACAGGCGGCACTTAGCGTTGGGTGGCCGGGCGACGCGGCAGGTGAGAGATGGCTGGTGCCCACGCGCGATCGAGCGATCGAACGCTGGCTTCCATGCTGCAGGGCATCCTGGGCTCACATGCACGGTAAGCGAAGGCGCTAGGCGATGGATGTCCACGCGTTGGCCAACGGGCAGATGGTGTCGCAGATGCGGCTTCGCGCGGGCGGCGCCGATACGAGGTGGCGGCTGGTGCAAAGGAAAAAACTAGGCACTGAGAAGCAATGCAGCGTCCACGCGGCGCCAGGAGCTCACGCGCGCGGCAACACGGTGCAGGCAACAACGCTAGCGCAGAGAGGCCGGCCACACACAGAAAGGTGATTGGCCGAAGACACTGCTCTCTGGCGGTGCACGGTGAAACTGTTGACTAGACTGCTAGGTTTTTTCTAAAACCCACTTCCCCCACAATTCTTTTATACCGGTACGAACCAACTCCTCCCTAAAACTCCAAAGTATTTTGTTTTTTTATATCCTCTTTCGTCTAATTATGAACAGATCCCCAAGGGGTTAATTTCGGAATATTACATTCTACCCCCCTTAACAGAATTCGACCCCGAATTCTACTCACTGTTCTACTCAAGGAACAACTACACTGCTGAAATTGAACAACAAAATATAACACATACCCGATGTGAACAACTCCAGATATTGCCCGCGCTTGCGAGACTCTAACTCCCAAGTCGCCTCTCTCTCGGATTGATGCGTCCACAACACCTTGACATAAACCAATGTCTTGTGTGTCAGCACTCGCCTAACCTCTCCCAAATATGCACCCGACGTGACTCAATTGTGAGGTCTTGCTCAATAGTCAAGTGGCTCCAATGAAATCTTATGCTCTGGGTCTCTCAAAACTTTCAAAGATTGAAACGTGAAACACATTAGAACCCCCGCATGGACTCAGGAAGGTCCAAGCGTAAGCCAACTTCCCAATTCTTGCAATAATCGGGAACAGACCATCGTACCTCGAGCTAAGCTTCCCTTCGGAACCAAACCGAACAATGTCTTTGGTGGGAGATACTCTCAAAAGTACCTGATCACCCACTGGAAACACCAAGTCACGCCTCCTCGCATCTGCATAGCTTTTCTATCTGCTCTGAGCTGCTAGCAGATTCTGTCTCACCATGGCCACGCGCTCAACGGTATTCTGAATCCAGTTCGAACCTAAAACTGCCTTCTCACCCACTTCATCCCAACAAAGTGGAGATCTGCATTTCCGCCCATACAGAACCTCGAATGGTGTGGCTCTAATATTGGATTGGTAACCATTATTATAAGCAAACTCTGTAAGTGGTAGCTGGTCCTCCCAACTACCCTTCCAAGACAGAACGCAAGACCACAACATGTCCTCCAAAGTCTGAATAGTGCACTCTGACTGCCCATCTGTCTGAGGGCGAAACACTGTACTAAGATGAAGCTGTGTGCCCAACGCACTCTGCAGACTCTCCAAGAACTTGGAGGCAAATTTCGCATCCCTATCAGAAATGATGGTCTTTGGTACACCATGTGGCCTCACTATCTCACGCACAAAAATAGGAGCTAGATCACTCGCTGAAATTGTCATGCGAATAGGAATGAACTGCAAGATTTGCCAAATGATCCACCACTACCCAAACCGCATCCTTCCCTCGTGGTGAACGAGGTAATGTGTGAGGACACCGGATTATTAGGCTTGTAATGCTTAGTCACCAATTGACCCTAGCATCACAAACAGAATAACCCGTGTCTTCGAGACATGTATACTTCCCAGAAATGCAGTATACACACCCCTTTACAAAATTCATGCATCAATTCCACTCATTCACATAGAACCGAAGAACACCAACAAACCAGAAGTTAAAATAAATAAAGGATAGTTATTACAAAAGAGAGGCCGACCGGCCAAATACATATAAATACAAAAATAAACAGCGGAAGCAAAAGTGCCATAAGATGGCCATAAACGAAAGAACCAATCAGTGTGCCTTTAACCCACAAGGCAACCGACCAGACCGCCAAGCTAGTCGTCGAGCCCGCAGCACATTTCACAGAAGTGAGGCCCTTGGGGCTCACCTTCCTCCTCTGCAACAAATAGTTAAGCAAAGCAAATGAGTACAAAAATTTTACTCCGCAAGACTTACGTGTAGAATAACAGGCCTATACATATGCTACATGCAAGCTTATTTAAGTGGAGGCTGGATGTTTCAGTTTCAGCATAAAGCAAGTTTTTATTTGCAATATTGTAGTACATTTAAAAGCAAGTTGGCAAATCTGTTTTTAATGTTCAAATAATGATTTACAACAAGAATAACAATAGATAGATGACAACAACAATCCTGGAAGTGACTAAACCCATCGTCACCACAACAATAGCATGAATTACCCATTCATGCCAACCATGTCAAATTTTAATTAAAAGGTTGTAGTCTAACTCTTGGAAGACCTCCCCAAGCGTGTCCATAACCTAGGACGAGGCTATTCGAATAGTTTTATCCCTGCACGGGTGTACCAATGTACCCACATGCCATACCGCCTTTTTGCCATGCTATTAAGCACACTTCCTTAGGTATGCCGGCAAGACTAAGTCCTATGAGACATTTCCAGTATTGTGCATTAATCATGAGTCGCTCAGATGGATAGAAACTCAGAGACCCTGTTTATCGTGCTTGTAATGCTTAACCATCCACTCGGTCCTAGCATCACAAACAAAATAAACCGAGACTCGAGACAGTATACTTCCCAGAATGCAGTATACACACCTCTTTACAAAAATTCATGCGTCAATTCCATTCATTCACATATAACCGAAGCAAAAGCACAAACCAGAAGATAAGCAAAATAACGGATAGTTATTACAAATGAGAGGCCGACCGGCCAAATACATATAAATACAAAAATAAACAGCGGAAGCAAAGTTGTCATAAGATGACCATAAACAAAAGAGTCAATCAGTGTGCCTTTAACCCACAAGGCAACCGACCGGGCCGCCAAGCCAGTCGTCGAACCCGCAGCACATTTCACAAAAGTGAGGCCCTTGGGGATCACCTTCCTCCTCTGCAACAAACAGTTAAGCAAAGCAAATGAGTACAAAAATTGTACTCCGCAAGACTTACGTGTAGAATAACAGACCTATACATATGCTACATGCAAGCTTATTTAGGTGGAGGCTGTATGTTTTATTTTCGGCACAAAGCAATCTTTATTTGCAATAATGTAGTACATTTAAAAGCAAGTTGACAAATCTGTTTTTTTATGTTCAAATAACAGAATAGACAACAATAATAACAATAGATAGAGAACAACAACAATCCTGGAAGTGACTAAACCCATAGTCACCACAACAATAGCATGAATTACCCATTCATGCCAACTATATCAAATTTTAATGAAAAAGGTTGTAGTCTAATTCTCACGGGGCGTATCCGAGCGTGTCCATAACCTAGGACAAGGCTATTCGAATAGTTTTATCCCTGCAGGGGTGTACCAATGTACCCACAAGTCAAACCGCCTTTTTGCCACATGATTAGCATACTTCCTTTGGTATGGCGGCACAGCTAAGTCCTTCGAGACATTTCCAATATTATGCATTAACTACGAGTCGCCCGTATGGATAGAAACCCATACGTTGTGTCGGAGTCATCGTAAAGCCTCGGTCAACTACCCATCGCAGGTAAAGCCTTGGACAACTACGATGCCCCTCGAGGTGGAGAGCCTACCCGGAATCTCCACCACCGCACACCCAACACAAGAACACAGATCATTTTTCACACCACACACGCAACCCCCTCCCGCGACTCGGAGATAACACACGCCAAAGTACTCAGTCAAGAGAGGTCCCATATCCCTCTCGTGTGGTTAGCACGCAAATTGCTCAGTACGATGGCGTAAGTAATTCGGTCCTTGTTGACTTAGGCATACCACCACAACCCAAACAACCACACCATCCAACCAATATGCCCAAGTCTAAATCAATTTTTTATTTTCAGATTTTTCTTTATAAAATAACAAAGCACAAGTGCTGGACATAAAGGGATAATAATTAGATGTGTGATCAAGATCATCGACTAAATCGATGATCGCCCATTACTACCGACTAAGCATTTCTAAGCAATTTCAATTCGTAATCTACTAAGTGACAAGAGCTCATCCATCGAACTCAAATCACAGCAAATAACCTAGGCTCATGGTAGTAGAGGAGAATCCATTCCTACAGATTATGCAACTATAGGATCCACTAATCATAATTTAACACAATGTAGCAATGCATACATACAGTTTGCAAATAATATATTAGACTTGAAAAATACTGGGATTACCATGATCAAACTGCTTGCCTGGTTGCTGCTGTTCAAGATGTTGCGGAGGATAACTTAGGTTATCAATGTGCTCTTCGGAACCTAACGAGAAAGCGTAAAAGAACCAATAAAAACGAAGAAAGCAAAAAGACTCAATAGCAAACTTTATCCGAATGCTTTGAAAATTTTACAGCAGCAATAGCATGATTTATAAGGAATTTAGCAATAAGAACCAATTGATTTGGATTCTTAATGCAAAAGATATGAGCAAAACAAATCTGCTCAGTCTTATCAGTCACAAATGCTACTATTCATTACAACTAAAATCTTAGCAAAAATTTCTGGAGCTATAATGAGGTTAGAAACATTTTTAGATTAAAGTTCAGTTAAAAACATAACTAACAAAATTTGAATCAACCGAAAAGGAATTAAAATGAAATAGTTATGCATTTTACAAGTTAATTTTATTTTTTAGTTGACAAATAATCCTCTCGGGAAAATCTGAGATTAAATCGACGTGGACGAACTTGAACTGTTGATCTTGGATCCAACGGTCCAAGTCCACGGACAACAAGCCAGCCAAGCGCCTCACAACCCCACCGCTGAATTTAGATCCAACGGTCCACGGATGGACACGTTCGGACGGTCCGAACGCTCAAATAGATGTGGGCCGCTGATCTAGAGATGGACGGCTCACAACGGCGAACCTTCGACCGTCCGAACGCTCACTCAATCGAGCCGTAGATTCAAATCCAATGGCCCACGCGCAGCAGAGCACGCAGCACGCGTGCGTCGCGGCTCATACGTTCACCGTTGGATTTAGATCTAACGGTCCATGTGGATCGAGACGTTCGGATGGTCCGAACGTTCACACGATTGTGGGCCGTTGATCTAAGGATCGACGGTCCACAGCGAACCACGTTCGAAGAGCTCGCGCCCAGTTCAACCGACAAAACTCGACGGCGAAAGGAGGCTCACCACGGCGACTTTAGTGAGACCGGTTTATCCGGCTTGTAATGCTTAACCAACCGCTTGGCCCTAGCATCACAAAATGATAATCCGAGACTCGAGACATGTATACTTCCTTAAATGCAGATACACACCTCCTTACAAAGTTCATGCATCAATTCCATTCATTCACATAGAACCAAGCAAAATGTAACAGAATAACATTAATAAAGGATAGTTATTATAAAAGAGAGGCCAACTGCCAACAATAAAAGAGACAACAATAATTAAACAATGAAGCAAAAGTGCCATAAGATGGCTACAACAAAAGAGCCAATCAAGGTGCCTTTAACCCACAAGGCAACCGACCGACCGCCAAGCTAGTCGTCAATCCACAAAGACAACTCACAAAAGTGAGGCCCTAGGGGCTCACCTTCTTCCTCTCAAGAACAAAAGCATTGACAAAGAAAGTGGGTGAGTACTTTGAATGTACTGCAAGATATATAAGAATGATAACAGATCTATATAATAATTATATGCAAGCTTATTTAAGTGGAGCAGATAGGACTCAAATTTTTAAGCATAAAGAAAGTTTTATTTGCAATAATGTAATAGATCGAAAGCAATTTAACAAATCTGATTTTATTTGATAAAACAGTAGTAATCAAGTATCAACAACAAGAAATAAGTCCGAAGTGACTAAACCATTAGTCACCACAACAATAGCATGAATTACCCATTCATGCCAACCATGTCAAGTTTTAATTTTTAAAACAAAAACAGCTTGTTGAAGTCTAGATCTTGCGTGAAATCACCAAGCGTGTCCATAACCTAGGGCGAGGCTATTCAATAGTTTTATCCCCGCAGGTGTACCAACTTACCCACATGCCGCATCGCCTTTTACCACGGGTTAAGCACACTTCCTTAGGTATGCCGCACGGCTTAGTCCTACGAGACGCTTCCAATATTGTGAATTATTCACGAGCCGCCTGTATGGATAGAAACCCATACGCTGTGTCGAGTCATCGTAAAGCCTCGGCCAACTACCCTTCCCTGTAAAGCCTTGACAACTACGACGCCCTCGAGGTGGAGAGCCTACCCGAATCTCCACCACCGCACACCCAACACAAGAACACCGAGAACACATATCATGTTTCACACAACGCACACAACCCCTCCTCGCGACTGAGATAACCCACGCCAAAGTACTAGGTCAAGAGGGGTCCCATATAACCCTCATGTGGTTAGTACGCAAAGTACTCTGGATCGCTGGCGCAAGCAACATTTTCGGTCCTTAGGGACTGGGCACCTTTCCTTGTCACACCCAACAATCACACCAACATGCCATTGTGTTCAAGTCAAATCATTTTGTTCCATTTTCGGTTTTACAAAACAAAAGCATAATGTGCTGAACCAAAATAAACAAAATGATTTGTGTGATCAAGGTCATCGACTAAGTCGATAACCGCCAATTCTACCTAGTAGCTAAGCACTTCTAAGCACGACATCGCAAAAACAGAAAAGAGCATAATTAAATCACCGGGCTCTAATTCACCAAATGATGATAATAACTTATGGTTGTGGTAGGGATAACATTTTAATGGCAACAATGCATTAGGAATAGCTACCTCTAAACAGGGCAAAAATAATTGGACACAAAAGCAATGCATACATATAATTTGTAAACAAGATATTAGACTTGGAAAATAATGGGACATTTATGATCAAATATCTTGCCTTGCTGAAGCTCGCTGTTTTGCTGCAGAGGGTCACTCTCGATATTATCAATATTGTCGCAACCTATCGAAAGAACCAACAAGAACCAATAAGGCGAGAAATATCAAAAGATGCCACAGCAAAACTCAGCAAAAAGCTCTCAAATTTTTGCAGTAGAAAGAACATAATTTTTATGAACTAATGCAACAAGAACCAATTGATTTGGATTCTCAATGCAAAAGTTAGGGCCAAAACACTTTCAGTCGGCCAGAAAATGAAAAACAGCACTATTCACCTAAGCAATGATTTTAGTGAAATTTTCTAGAATGATACAGCTACTGAAATTTTTACAGAAAAACAAGCACCTCATAAGATGAACAACCCCACAGGATTCATCTCATTTGGAGCTTTCAATAAATAGTTATGAATTTTCCAAGTTAAATCCATTTTTCAGCTTGTACGATAATCGCTTAATGCTTTCTTTCAAAATCTAAATTTTCGGCTGCAGAACCAAAGTTGAAACCTATTTTAGAATAAGGTTCATTAGAAATGAAAAATAACAAAAGTGGTTTGACCGATTTTGGAGTTAAAATGAATTACTTATGCATTTGCAAAGATAAAACTATTTTTCAGTTGATAAATAACTCTACCCGAGAAATGTAACTCAGATAAACGACGTGGACAAATCTGGGCCAAAGATCTGAAATTAAACGGCCCCAAACCCAGAGCACAGAACTCACGCGCGAACCCTAGACACTCACCGTTGGATCAAAGATTAACGAACCGGATGCCAAAGAATGTCCGGCGGTCCGAACGTTCGTTCCGATCTGCACCGTTGATCTTGGATCCAACGATCCCCACGCGCGGCAACAGAACGAACGCGCCAACCCTAATCACCAGCCGTTGGATGAAAAACTAACGAACGAGATGCTAAGGGAAGTTCGGCGGTCCGAACGTTCATCCAGATCTGGACCGTTGATCTAGGATACAACGGTCCACGCTGATCCGAAGCGCTGCGGATCGTCCGAACGCTGCCGCACGCACGCGAGCCGCTGATCCGGGATCCAACGCCCGCGCGACCGAATCGATCGAACGCTCTCTTCGCTATGGGCCGCCGATCAAGATCGACGGTCCGTAATCATCGACAAAAGACGACTCGCGATTTCGTCCGGCAAAATTAAGAGAGGATCTCCGCTAATCGCCGCGATCTAGAGCACGGCTATGCTAACCAAGAGCACCAACATGATCCTAATACTAATGCGCATCTACAGCAGCAAAGAATCGAGCAATGGACGACTTACCCGAGCCGAGACGAAATTGAAGGTTTCCTACGAATTTGGGGAAAATCAATTTGATAAGATCCTCGCGCCAAATGTGAAATTGATCGAGGGCTAATGCGCACTCAAGATGAGAGTAAGCTGAGGGAGCAAGGAGTTTGAAAATGGTGCACTTACCAGAGCTAAAGAAGAAGATCACCCTTACCGAATGGGGGAAAATAGAAATTGAGCTGCTCTCTTCAGTCAAAGGCAAAATTGACAGAGGGTTAATATTCTATGAGACGCCAAGTAGCTGAGGAAGCAAGGGTTTTGAAAGAGAAGGCACGGAGCACCACTTTCACCGAAGGACCCGAAGCTTCAACAATGGCGGCCAAGAGCAAATTTCGAAATGGAGCTCACTCAGTGTACTAGAAGCAATGCTGGAGCTCGAGGGTGTTTAAAGGAGGATAAGGAAGCCACTGGAGGAGTTTTATAGGCCGAGAAGCAAGGAAGGGGCAACGGGATGAAAAATGGAGGTGCTCTGTGTTGAGGTCGACTGAGGGCGATGGGAGCAAGTGCACTCGAGGAGGACGAAGACTTGAGGCGGCGGACGGAAGCATTAATGCGAAGAGCCGCTGGTCGAAAGGAGAAGTGACCCGACGCCACGCCTGAAATTTTCACCCACTACTGTTGACCACGGCGAGCGCGAGCGGACGGAGGTAGACGATAGCCGCCAGCCGTTAGATTTAATCGGACGGCTGAAATAGAACGGGTTGATTATAATGATTCAAACGCTCACTTAATCCTGGACCGTTGATTTGGATCCTACGGTTCACGTTGCGCGAGGCGTTCGGACGGTCCGAACGTTCACGCGATCGTGAGCCGTTGATTTAGAATCCAACGGTTCAAATGGATCAGCGCGCTCGGGTGGTCCGAACGTTCACGCGATCGTGGGCCGTTCGATGCCGATCCAACGACTCGCAAATCCCACGCCCGAACGACCGAGCCGGTGCGTTTAGTTGACTGAACCAAATCAAGTGGCTCGAGCCCGAGTCTGGTCCGAACCCGAGGAACAGTGAAAACCAGTTAGGGTTTGAATTTGAATAACTGATTTTTGAGGAATTATTTGAGGTAGCAAACAAACTCCAAAATTTATAAAATTTTAACTGGAGATTGCTGACAGCAGGAGGAACCTTTTGAAAAATTTTCAGAGACTTTTATGCAATGCATTTTTCTCTAAAAATTCCAGAAGGCTAATTTAGGAGTTTGACTAATGTTTGACTTGCCTCAAAAATTATCAAATAATTTCTGAAAATTATGAAATAATTCGAGGTGTTAAACATCACCCTAGGTTCAATGAAAATTATTTTCGTGGGTTGGGCACAAGATTTTCATGAAGGAGATTTGTGTTGGTGTCCAAATGGCAATTTGATTTTTGATTTCACATAATTCTTTTACAAAAATTATGGAACTGATTACAAAAATCAAGATGAGAGAAAAAGTTTTAATTTCTCCTCATTTTTATTACATTTGAAACACAAACCAAGTTTGGGATGTTACAAAACCTCCCCTTTACAAAAATCTCGCCCCGAGATTTGGCTCACTCGAGAAAGAAAGATGGATAGTCCGCACGAGACGATCTTCCCTTTCCCAAGTAGCCTCATCCTCGTAATGGTTCGACCACCGAATCGTGAGGAATTTGATGGTTTTATTCCTCGCTCTTCGCTCAAATTCATCGAGTATGCGAATGTGGATGCTCATGTAGGTCAAATCTTCTTGACATCGAGTTTCCAACGGAGCTTCCTCGCTTGGAACACGGAGGCACTTCTTTAATTGGGACACATGGAAAACATCATGTACCCCTTCAAGTGCAAACGGCAATTCCAACTTATAGGCAATGCCCTTTCTTCTCGCTAACACGGTAAGGACCGACATATCGAGGAGCTAACTTGCCCTTGACACCAAACACCGATGACCCTTCAAAGGAGAGACTTTGAGATACACAAAGTCATCGTGCTCAAAGCTCAACTCACGACGACGGCGATCCGCATAGCTCTTCTCGCTCGGATTGAGCGGCGCAAACGATCACGAATAAGCCGGACTTGACTTCGGCCTCATTGATCGAGTCCGCCAAAGAAAGGTCTTTCGCCTGCCTCCACCAATTCAACGGGTTCGCACTTTCTCCCGTGATAAGGCCTCGAAAGGTGCCATGCCGAGACCGGCTCGAAAATGTTGTTGTAGGAAAACTCGGCAAAAGGCAAGCATTTCTCCCAATTCTTTCCATAGGAGAGGACACAAGCACGAAGCATGTCTTCCAAAGACTTGGTTGACCCTTTCGGTCCGACCATCACTTGGGGTGATATGTTGTTAAAGGTAAGACGGGTTCCCATAGCCTCTGCAAACTATGCCAAAATCGAGAAGTGAACAGGAACCACGATCGAAATGATCGCCTTCGGATCCCATGCAAACTCACAATTCGCGATATAGAGCTCTGGCTAAGAGCCCCACGCTGGTCGAGTCTTGACAGAATGAAATGAGCCACTTTCGCTGCGATCGATGACGACCCAAATGGCATCATTTCCTTAGGCGACTCGGTAGACCGTGACAAAATCCATCCCGATCGAATCCCACTTCCATTCCTAATAGGCAAAGGTCAAGCAAGATCGCCGACGCCGATGCTCGGCCTTGACACGACGACACACGCCGCACTCGAAACGAACTCGCAATCTCCTCTTCATTCGGGTCCACCAAAATCTCGGCGACGAGATCTTGATACATCTTTGTGGCCCCGGATGAATAGACAAAGGCGAATCATGGGCTTCATGAGAATCAAATTCCGTAATTCCACAACCTTTGGAACCATAAGCGCTGTTCGAACCTTACAACACCATGCTCATCCTCGAGAAGCACTTGGTCGTTCCGTTTTGACATTTTCCTTGATGTTGTTTACTCCAACATCCGATTGTTGGGCGATCTTAATCCGATCCACCAAGGTTGGTTGCACAACCAGTAGCGTGAGGAACCATGCTCAACCAATCCCAAGTTGAGACGCTGGAATTCTTTCGTATGGGTGGGTTGACATTCACGGGACAACAAGGCATTGCAATGCGCTTCCGACTAAGCGCATCAAGAACGACATTAGCCTTGCCCGATGGTAGTGAATACCCATGTCATAATCCTTGATCAACTCCAACCATCTCTTTTGCCCGAGGTTCAGATCCGGTTGGGTGAACAATACTTTAGGCTTTTGTGATCCGAATACACTTCGCAACGACACCGATTAGGTAATATCGCCAAATCTTAAGTGCATGAATCACAGCAGCCTAATTCCAAGTCATGGGTAGGATAGTTGAGTTCATGAGGTCTCAATTGCCTTGATGCATAGGCCACTACCTTGCCTTCTTGCATAAGGACACAACCGAGTCCTCGACGAGAAGCATCGCAAAAGATATCGAAGCTTCGATGAATATCGGGAAGAACAAGGACGGAGCGGTGGTCAAACGCTTCTTGAGTACTTGGAAGCTTTCTCACAAGCATCGGACCACAAGAACTTCTTGTCCTTCTTGAGCAACTCCATCGGCCGCAATCTTGGAGAAATTTCGATAAAACGGCGATAATATCCCGCTAAACCGAGAAAACTCCGCTTCGGTTATCAAGTAGGCGAACCCTGAAAGAACATCGACCTTGCTAGGGTCAACGGCCACGCCTCGCTGAAAGAACATGGCCCAGAAGGCCACTTCCTTCAACCGTAACGCATTTGGTTAACTTCGTGATACACCGGTGCTCACGGCTTGCCTAACACGAGCCTCGGATGCTCATCATGTTCCTCATCGTTCTTAGAATAGATAAGAATATCATCGATGAAGACCACGACAAAATTATCCAAATACTCCATGAATACCGAATTCATGAGGTTCATGAACAAGGCGGAGCATTGGTTGCTTAAATGACATGACGGTATACTCATACAAGCCGTAGCGAGTAGAGAAAGCCGCCTTTGAATATCCTCGGTCGATCCGAACTTGATGATATCCCATTCTCAAATCAATCTTGGAGAATACTCGAGCTCCAGCTTAATTGATCAAAGAGATCATCGATGCGGGCAATGGATACTTGTTCTTTACCGTGACCTCATTGCGGACGGTAATCAACGCACATGCAAAGTATTGTCCTTCTTCTTTACGAAGATGGTGGACAACCCACGGAGATGAGCTAGGCTAATGAATCCTTTTCTTGCAGCTCATTCAATTGCTTCTTCAACTCCACCAACTCGCTCGTGGCATCCGATAGTGCCTCTTTGAAATCGGGCGTCACGGAACCAACTCAATGACAAACTCTAGGTCTCGAATCGTGGCAACCCCGAAGATCTTCAAGAAAGACATCAATGAAGTCACGAACGTGGGGACTTCACTAATATCTAGAGCGGCTTCGCTTCAGCGCCAAGAGATGCGGGCCTAGCAACCGGCGGCTTAACCCGCTCGCCGAAAGACTAGATAGAGAGACGCACTTCTTGGCGCAATCGATTTGTCCCTTATGCCGAGACAACCAATCCATACCAAGAATTACATCTAAACTTGCTGAATGGAGGAGGATAAGATTCGCAAGAATCTCACCCTCGATTTCAATTGGGACATCCCTACACTCAGATTCACTCTCAACTCCGAACCAGAGAGCGAATGAGCAACGGGACCAACAATGGAGTAAAGAGGAGCTTCTCGATAGCAACAAAAGACTCGGAACGAAGAATGAGATGCTCCCGAATCAAACAAAACAATGAGCGTAATGAGAGTTAACAAGCGCATCAAAGACGACGCCGGGTGCCTCCTGTGCCTCCTCCGCCGAGATGAGGTTGACGCGACCACTACCCACGCCTTGGGTAGTAGGGACTATCTTCGTGTCCCGAGAAGAACCACCTCCCGCCCGCCCTCCATTAGGACGAGGGCTGCTCGCCTTCTTAGGGCATTGGTTCGCATAATGCCCCTTCGCTGCAGGCGGCAGTGACCCGGCACCGGGTTGCGGGGCCACCACCGACTTCGTGGTGCACGTGATTGGGGCACGGCCGCGAAGAGACGAGGGGCAAAGCTTGACGACCTCGGGTGCTTGTAGCACGCTAACGCGACCCACGAGACCGATCAAGCGGGATAGCTAGCCCCTGATGACTTATGGGCCTCCCACTTACGCTATGGAATCCACAAGTGCTCTCCCGCATGCTCAAGAACGATGGCCTTGTCCACCAAGGCCCGGAAGTCGGGAAGTCAACGATGGATAGCTTGTCCTCAAGCTCCTCGCACAAACCATCCTTGAACTTCTCTTGCTTGGCCTCATCAAGGCCACCTCCTCCGAGCATAACGAGCCAAATGGTTGAACTCGACAGTACTCCGTGATCGGAACGACGCCTTGCTCGAGCGACAAGAATTCCTTCTTCTTGACTTCATCAAGCCTAAGGAATGTGAGAGCGACTAAGGCGATGACGGAACTCCTCCCAAGTGACGGTGGGCCGTCGGTGCATGGCGAGGAAGCTCTCCCACCACGACAGAGCCGCACCCTCCACCGGTGCGATGCAAATACGCCTTCTCGTGCTCCTCGCATCGCTATGCGGCTTATACAACCGACGGCCAATCGCTCAGCGTCAAGCGGTCCTCGACTGAGAACGAGGGGGTTTGAGTGCGAAGAAACTCCGCGAGTCCCCACGCGGCCGATGACCACTCCCTGCCCGGATCCTCAAGCACCGGAAAGGGCGGAAGTGTTATGAGCGATGACGCCCGTAAGAACCCTCCTGCCCTCTGCACGGTTGCGCTCGATCCGAAGAAGGACCTCGGCCATGGTCGGAGGAGGAGGAAGATCCTCGTCCGGACCAGCTGACTGGCCTTGGCCGCTACGGGTGCGCCCGGCCATCCTGTTACAAGAAATTTTTGGTTAAAACTAGACTCAAAGCCGAAAGAAAGCGAAAAGCTAACGACTAGGGGAATGGAATATCACCCTAACCGAAAGCCAAAAACAGCAAGTATATAAACTTTAAAAAGGCTTATAAAAAGACTCCAAAAACAGCAAGGAATCCTAAAACCAAAGCTCAACTCCCCAATACAACTAACCCGTATTGAATGAACGAGTAATTGATTGAGAAGATAAAAATCAGAAGATTAAGGTAAGATCTATTACCACTAAAGAGCAAGGTTCAGTTAGCGAAAATAGTGTTAGATACATAGCTAACTAGTATCACATCTTACCCTTCTATTCCCACAAGTTTTAGTTGATTAAACTCTCATTTTCTACCCCATTAGAAACCATCGAGCTTGCTGTCCGAAATTGAAGTTGTCAGAGCGATTTTGCATCCAAGCTTCCAGTCGAAGTCTTCTATTCTAGAAACTTCAAAATCTGGCACACTTCAATTTGCCAAGCTCAGTGGTCCTATCATAAACCATTGGGCTTGTCAGTGCTGAAATTGAAGCGCATGGTCCAGATTCCGATCCAAGCCTCTAGCCAAACCTTCATCCGTAAACTTCAAAACCCTAAGAACTTCAATTTGCCAAACTCAGTGGTTCCCAAAACTCATTTAATCGATAACACTATCTTTGAAGGAAGAAGAGGTAAACAATTTTCAAAACTCAAATTAGAGTGAGATGAGAGGAGAAAGCTAATATAGGTAAGGAATAAAATCGAGAATTCCTTAAGCTTTCAAAAATCATTTGATACTTTGAAATTAAGTTTTCAAAATATCCTAAAGACGACCAACTTGGGTTACTACGGTCAAGATGGCTCGATACAAACCTTGTGAGACCCGGTTTATCCGCTTGTAATGCTTAACCAACCGCTTGGCCCTAGCATCACAAAACAGATAATCCGAGACTCGAGACATGTATACTTCCCAGAAATGCAGTATACACACCTCCTTACAAAGTTCATGCATCAATTCCATTCATTCACATAGAACCGAAGCAAAACAGTAACAGAATAACATTAATAAAGGATAGTTATTACAAAAGAGAGGCCAACCGCCAACAATAAAAGAGACAACAATAATTAAACAATGAAGCAAAAGTGCCATAAGATGGCTACAACAAAAGAGCCAATCGGTGTGCCTTTAACCCACAAGGCAACCGACCGACCGCCAAGCTAGTCGTCAATCCACAAAGACAACTCACAAAAGTGAGGCCCTAGGGGCTCACCTTCTTCCTCTCTGCAAACAAAAGCAAATTTCAAAAAAGTCGGGTGAGTACTTTGAATGTACTCGCAAGATATATAAGAATGATAACAGATCTATATAATAATTATATGCAAGCTTATTTAAGTGGAGCAGGATAGGACTCAAATTTTTAAGCATAAAGAAAGTTTTATTTGCAATAATGTAATAGATCGAAAGCAATTTAACAAATCTGATTTTATTTGATAAAACAAAGAGTAATCAAGTATCAACAACGAGAAAATTCCCGAAGTGACTAAACCATTAGTCACCACAACAATAGCATGAATTACCCATTCATGCCAACCATGTCAAGTTTTAATTTTAAAACAAAAACAGTTGTTGAAGTCTAGATCTTGCGTGAAATCACCAAGCGTGTCCATAACCTAGGACGAGGCTATTCGAATAGTTTTATCCTCGCAGGTGTACCAACTTACCCACATGCCGACCGCCTTTTTACCACCGGTTAAGCACACTTCCTTAGGTATGCCTAAGACAGCTAAGTCCTACGAGACGTTTCCAATATTGTGAATTATTCACGAGCCGCCAGTATGGATAGAAACCCATACGCTGTGTCGGAGTCATCGTAAAGCCTCGGTCAACTACCCTTCCGGGTAAAGCCTTGGACAACTACGACGCCTCGAGGTGGAGAGCCTACCCGAATCTCCACCACCGCACACCCAACACAAGAACACCGAGAACACATATCATGTTTCACACAACACACACAACCCCTCCTGCGACTGAGATAACCCACGCCAAAGTACTAGGTCAAGAGGGGTCCCATATAACCCTCATGTGGTTAGTACGCAAAAGTACTTGGATCGATGGCGCATAAGCAACATTTTCGGTCCTTAGGGACACAGGCACCTTTCCTTGTCACACCCAACAATCACACCAACATGCCATTGTGCCCAAGTCAAATCATTTTGTTCCATTTTCGTTTTACAAAACAAAAGCATAATGTCTTGAACCAAAATAAACAAAATGATTTGTGTGATCAAGGTCATCGATCGCCCAATTCTACCTGCAGTAGCTAAGCACTTCTAAGCACGACATCGCAAAAAACAGAAAAGAGCATAATTAAATCACGGGCTCTAATTCACCAATATGATAATAACTTATGGTTGTGGTAGGGATAACATTTTAATGGCAACAATGCATTAGGAATAGCTACCTCTAAGCAGGCAAAAATAATTGGACACAAAAGCAATGCATACATATAATTTGTAAACAAGATATTAGACTTGGAAAATAATGGGACATTTATGATCAAATATATTGCCTTCTTTGAAGCTCATTTGTTTTCTTTGAGAGGGTCACTCTCGATATTATCAATATTGTCGCAACCTATCGAAAGAACCAACAAGAACCAATAAGGCGAGAAATATCAAAAGATACCACAGCAAAACTCAGCAAAAAGCTCTCAAATTTTTGCAGTAGAAAGAACATAATTTTTATGAACTAATGCAATAAGAACCAATTGATTTGGATTATCAATGCAAAAGTTAGGGCCAAAACACTTTCAGTCGGCCAGAAAATGAAAAATAGCACTATTCACCTAAGCAATGATTTTAGTGAAATTTTCTAGAATGATACAGCTACTGAAATTTTTACAGAAAAACAAGCACCTCATAAGATGAACAACCCCACAGGATTCATCTCATTTGGAGCTTTCAATAAATAGTTATGAATTTTCCAAGTTAAATCCATTTTTCAGTTGTACAGATAATCAGTTTAATGCTTTCTTTCAAAATCTAAATTTTCGGCTGCAGAACCAAAGTTGAAACCTATTTTAGAATAAGGTTCATTAGAAATGAAAAATAACAAAAGTGGTTTGACCGATTTTGGAGTTAAAATGAATTACTTATGCATTTGCAAAGATAAAACTATTTTTCAGCTTGATAAATAACTCTACCCGAGAAATGTAACTCGGATAAGCGACGTGGACAAATCGGGCGAAGATCTGAAATTAAACGCCCCAAACCCGAGCACGTAACTCACGCCACAACCCTAGACACTCACCGTTGGATCAAAGATTAACGAACCGGATGCCAAAGAATGTCCGGCGGTCCGAACGTTCGTTCCGATCTGCACCGTTGATCTTGGATCCAACGATCCCCACGCGCGGCAACAGAACGAACGCGCCAACCCTAATCACCAGCCGTTGGATGAAAAACTAATGAACAAGATGCTAAGGGAAGTTCGCGGTCGAACGCTCATCCGAATCCGACCGTTGATCTAGGATACAACGGTCCACGTTGATCCGGCGCGTGGTGGTCGAACGGCATACGCTTATGAGCCGTTGATCTGGGATCCAACGTCCCGCGCGGACCCGAATCGATCGAACGCTCTCTCTGCTATGGGCCGTCGATCGAAGATCAGACGGTCCAGAATCATCGACAAAAGACGACTCGCGATTTCGTCCGACAAAATTAACAGAGAGGATCTCCGGCTAATCGCCGGCGATCTAGAGCACGGCTATGCTAACCAAGAGCACCAACATGATCCTAATACTAATGCGCATCTACAGCAGCAAAGAATCGAGCAATGGACGACTTACCCGAGCTGGAGACGAAATTGAAGGTTTCCGGCCGAATTTGGGGGAAAATCAATTTGATAAGATCCCTGCGGCCAAATGTGAAATTGACTGAGGGCTAATGCGCACCAAGATGAGAGTAAGCGGAGGGAGCAAGGAGTTTGAAAATGGTGCACTTACCAGAGCTAAAGAAGAAGATCACCCTTTGCGGCTGAAAGGGGGAAAATAGAAATTGAGCTGCTCTCTTCTGTCAAAGGCAAAATTGACAGAGGGTTAATATTCTATGAGACGCCAAGTAGCTGAGGAAGCAAGGGTTTTGAAAGAGAAGGCCCGGAGCACCACTTTCACCAAAGGACCCGAAGCTTCAACAATGGCGGCCAAGAGCAAATTTCGAAATGGAGCTCACTCAGTGTACTAGAAGCAATGCTGGAGCTCGAGGGTGTTTAAAGGAGGATAAGGAAGCCACTGGAGGAGTTTTATAGGACGAGAAGCAAGGAAGGGGCAACGGGATGAAAAATGGAGGTGCTCTGTGTTGAGGTCGACTGAGAGCGATGGGAGCAAGTGCACTCGAGGAGGACGAAGACTTCGGAGGCGGCGGGACGGAAGCATTAAATGCGGAAGAGCCGTTGGCCGAAAGGAGAAGTGACCCGACGCTGCCACGCTCTGAAATTTTCACCCACTACTGTTGACCACGGCGAGCGCGAGCGGACGGAGGTAGATGATAGCCGCCAGCCGTTAGATTTAATCGGACGGCTGAAATAGAACGGGTTGATTATAATGATTCAAACGCTCACTTAATCCTGGACCGTTGATTTGGATCCTACGGTTCACGTTGCGCGAGGCGTTCGGACGGTCCGAACGTTCACGCGATCGTGGCCGTTGATTTAGAATCAACGGTTCAAATGGATCGGCCTCTCGGGTGGTCCAACGTTCACGCGATCGTGGGCGTTCGATGCCGATCAACGACTCGCAAATCCAGCGCTAAACGACCGATCGGTGCGTTTAGTTGATGAACCAAATCAAGTGGCTCGAGCCCGAGTCCGTCCGAACAGAGGAACAAAGAAAACCGATTAGGGTTTGAATTTGAATAAGCGATTTTGAGGAATTATTTGAGGTAGCAAACAAACTCCAAAATTTATAAAATTTTAACGGAGATTGTTGACAGCAGGAGGAACCTTATGTAAAATTTTCAGAGACTTTTATGCAATGCATTTTCTCTAAAAATTCCAGAAGGCTAATTTAGGAGTTTGACTAATGTTTGACTTGCCTCAAAATTATCAAATAATTTCTGAAAATTATGAAATAATTCGAGGTGTTAAACATCACTCCTAGGTTCAATGAAAATTATTTTCAGGGGTTGGCCACAAGATTTTCATGAAGGAGATTTGTGTTGGTGTCCAAATGGCAATTTGATTTTTGATTTCACATAATTCTTTTACAAAAATTATGGAACTGATTACAAAAATCAAGATGAGAGAAAAAGTTTTAATTTCTCCTCATTTTTATTACATTTGAAACACAAACCAAGTTTGGGATGTTACAACTCTGGTCACGACGGTGCGAGCAAAGGCCCAAAATGGGTCCGCAATAACCTTGCGCACACCCTGGGACCAAAAATTGCGGCTGCGGCGGTCTAGAACGCCGGCAAGCCGGAGTTTACAGAGGTGACAAAAATGGGCGAAAAACGAAAAATGCAAAGAAGCTCCGCTGCAGTCCAAATAAGCAAGTGCCAAGCAACTAGGGACTAATGTAGAGTTACCTGAGCACGGGAAAGACACAGAGGAGGTTGGAGATGCTCACAGTAGCGAATCACGGTGCTTTCGGTAAAATTGGGGAATCTCCAATTCAGCCAAGCCCTGAGGAGGATAAGTAAAATTGAGCGAGGGTTAAGCTTAAGAGAGTAAAGAGGGAGCAGAGGGAGCAAGAATTGGAAAAAGAGAGCCACTGTGGTACCGCCTTCACCGAAAGCTTGAAGCTCGGCAATGGCGGCCGAAGTATTTTCGGTTGAATGCAGCTCAAACAAACACTGAAGTGCTAGCTAGAGTTGCGGACGTGCTAAAGGAAGCCAAAGGGGAAGCAACGGAGCTTAAATAGAGGAAATGGCAGAGAGCAACGGCAATAAACCCTCTCGGGTCAAACCTGCCATGAGAGCACTTGAGAGCGACGGAGGCAGTTGAGCAATGGACTTTGAGGCGGTGCAAGGCGGGCAATTAATGCGAGAAGAGAGAGCCGTTTAAAGGTGGTCACCGAGGTGACACTATCTTTGCTCGATTCTGCGCCGCCATGGCTTTCACCCAACCGCACGCTTGCTCGGACTCGAGAAGGAGACACGCAGCGACCGCCGGATTGAAATCGGACGGTTCCAATGAGCGGACGATTGGACGCAATCGCCGCGTTCACTTCAATCCAGACCGTTATCTCCAAATCGGACGATTCAAATGAACGGGACGATCGGCCGGTCCAAACGTTCACTTCAATCCAGGCCGTTGATCTAAGATCCAACGACTCTCGTTGATCGAAACGTTCGAATGGTCCGAACGTTCACACGCATATGAGTAGTTGATCTCAGATCCAACGATCCATGATACTCTCGCCCGAGCGACTGCGCCGGGTGCAATTAGTTGACTAAACCAAGTCACATGGCTCGAGCCCGAGTCTGACTCGCGCCAAAGGAATAGTGAAAATCATATAGGGTTTGAATTAAACAGCTAATTTTTGGAGAATTTTCTTAAGGTAGCAAACAAGCTCCAAAAATCATGAAAGTTTAACAGGATGCTGCTTACTACAGGATAAACCTCACATAAAATTTCCAGAGACTTTTATGCACTGCATTTTTCTCAAGAAATTCCAGAAGGTGTGAGTTAGGGTTTGACCAAGCTTTGACTTGGTTTGACTTGCCTCCAAAATTATCAAATAATTTCTAAAAATCATGAAATAATTCAGAGGTGTTACCAAGCCTCCCTAGAACTCGGGAAAAATATTCATAGAGGTTTGGCACAAGATTTTTGCTAAGGAGATTTTTGATTGGAGTCAATTGAGGATTTTGATTTTGATTTTTCTACCATCCTTGTACAAGAATCATGGAACTGGTAAAAAATATTCAGGTGTGAGAAAAGTTTTAATTTCTCCTTATTTTTATATATTTGAAACACAAATCCAAATTTGGGATGTTACAAAACCTCCCCCCTTACAAAAATCTCATCCCGAGATTTGGCTCACTCGGTAAAGAAAGATGGATAGTCTGCGTGGAGACGATCTTCCCTTTCCCAAGTAGCCTCATCCTCAGAATGGTTCGACCACAA
Organism: Hsuehochloa calcarea; assembly: GCA_036346395.1. NCBI lineage: Eukaryota > Viridiplantae > Streptophyta > Magnoliopsida > Poales > Poaceae > Hsuehochloa > Hsuehochloa calcarea. The sequence continues at coordinate 21,411,998 of CM070615.1, forward strand.
AACTTTAAGGAATATAATGGTTATATTCCTTGTTCTTCGTTCAGTCTCATCGAGTATGCGAACAGGTTGCTCGCGATAGGTCAAATCCTCTTGGACATCGAGAGTTTCCAACGGAGCTTTCTCTGTTGGAACACGGAGGCACTTATTTAGCTGGGACACATGAAAAACATTATGTACCCCCTCAAGTGCAGCTGGTAACTCCAACTTATAGGCAACAACTCCTTTCTTCTCGATAATACGGTAGGGACCGACATATCGAGGAGCTAACTTGCCCTTGACGCCGAAACGCTGATGTCCCTTCAAAGGAGAGACTTTGACATAAACAAAGTCATTAGGCTCAAAACTCAACTCACGACGACGGCGATTCGCATAGCTCTTTTGCCTGGATTGAGCTGTGCGTAAGAAATCACGAATAAGCTGGACTTGGCTCTCGGCCTCATTGATCGAGTCCGGGCTAAAGAAAGGTCTTTCACCGGTCTCAGACCAATTCAACGGGGTTCTACACTTTCTCCCGTATAAGGCCTCGAAAGGTGCCATGCCGAGACTGGCCTGAAAGTTGTTGTTGTAGGAGAACTCGGCGAATGGTAAGCATTTCTTCCTATTCTTTTCATAGGAAAGAACACAGGCACGGAGCATGTCCTCCAACACTTGGTTGACCCTTTCGGTCTGACCATCAGTTTGGGGGTGATATGCGGTGCTAAAGGTAAGACAGGTTCCCATAGCCTCCTACAAACTATGCCAAAATCGAGAAGTGAACAGAGAACCCCGATCAGAAATTATCGTCTTCGGTATCCCATGCAAACTTACAATTCTAGAGACATAGAGCTCGGCTAGGAGACCCACGCGAAGCTGAGTCTTGACAAGAATGAAATGAGCCACTTTAGTCAGCCGATCGATGACAACCCAAATGGCATCATTTCCCTTGGGAGACCTGGGTAGACCGGTGATAAAATCCATCCCGATCAAATCCCACTTCCACTCAGGCACTAGCAAAGGCGGCGAACTGCTTTGACGGCGATGCTCGGCTTGATCTGACGACACACGTCACACTCAGCAACGAATCTCGTAATCTCCCTCTTCATTCGGGTCCACCAAAATCTCTGGCGGAGATCTTGATACATCTTTGTGGCCCCGGGATGAATGAACAAAGGAGAATCATGGGCTTCGCGGAGGATCAAATTCCGCAATTCTATGTCCTTTGGAACCATAAGGCGATGTCCGAACCTTACAATACCATGCTCATCCTCAGAAAAGCACTTGGCTGTTCCGTTCTTGACATTTTCCTTGATGCGGTTCACTCCAACATCCGATCCACCAAGGTTGGTTGCACAACCAAGGTAGCGAGGGAACCATGCTCAACCAAATCCAAGTTGAGACGCTGAAATTTCTCCAGAAGGGTGGGTTGAAGCTCCTGTAGCAACAAGGCATTGCAATGCGCTTTACGACTGAGCGCATCGGCAACAATATTACCCTTGCCCGGGTGGTAGTTAATACCCATGTCATAGTCCTTGATCAACTCCAACCATCTTCTTTGCCTGAGGTTCAGATCTGGTTGGGTGAATAAATACTTTAAGCTTTTGTGATCCGAATACACTTCACATCGATTACCGATTAGGTAATGCCGTCAAATGTTAAGTGCATGAATCACAGCAGCTAATTCCAAGTCGTGGGTAGGATAGTTAAGTTCATGAGGTCTCAATTGCCTTGATGCATAGGCAACTACCTTGCCTTCTTGCATAGGGACACAACCGAGTCCTCGACGAGAAGCATCACAATAGATATCAAAGCTTCGATGGATGTCGGGAAGAACGAGAACGGGAGCGGTGGTCAAACGCTTCTTGAGTACTTAGAAGCTTTTCTCACAAGCATCGGACCACAAGAACTTCTTGTCCTTCTTGAGAAACTCCGTCGTCGGCTTCACGATCTTGGAGAAGTTCTCGATAAAGCGACGATAATATCCTGCTAAACCAAGAAAACTCCGCGCCGGTTCAGTAGGTGACTCGAGGAAAGAACATCGGCCCTTGCTAGGGTCAAGCGTCGCCTCTATTTGAAAGAACATGGCCTAAGAAGGCTACTTCCTTCAACCAGAAATACGCACTTGCTGAACTTCGCATATAGCTGGTGCTCACGAAGCTTGCCTAATACAAGTCTAAGATGCTCATCATGTTCCTCATCGTTCTTGGAGTAGATAAGAGTATCATCGATGAAGACCACGGCAAACTTATCCAAATACTCTATGAATATCGAATTCATGAGGTTCATGAACAAGGTAGGAGCATTGGTTATCAACTAGACCCGAAAACAAAGCCGAAGGAAAGCAAAAAGCTAACGACTAGGGGAATGGAATATCACCCTAATCAAAAGCCGAAAACAGCAAGTATATAAACTTTAAAAAGGCTTATAAAAAGACTCCAAAAACAGCAAGGAATCACCAAACCAAAGCTCAACTTCCCAATGCAACTAACCCGTATTGAATGAACGAGTAATTGATTGAGATGTTAAAAATCAGAATATAACGTAAGAGCTAATACCACTAAAGAGCAAGGTTAAATCAGTGAAAATAGTGTTAGATACATAGCTAACTAGTATCACATCTTACCCTTCTATTCCCACAAGTTTTAGTTGATTAACCTCTCATTTTTGTCGGACCCCCGGGTATCACACAACCCCGAGACCCTCTGTGCATATCAAGCTAGTCCCATGATCAGTAGCTAGCTCGCACAGTTGTAACAATGATGTTATCATAACCATTCAACAACGAACTAATGAAGCAGACAAAGTAATATTAATTAAAACAGCAAAGACCTTATGGTCAAGGTTCTTACAAAAGTCGCCTCCGGGGGCTTAGCAACAGAGTATTTGGCGTGGAAATCTCAAAATCGTGGTGCCCAATCGACATGCCCACGGGCAATCGAGTGGAGGGCGTGACCTAGTTCGCGAAGTCTTGAGTAGCCTTCCTCGTAGAACTCAATATTTCTGATTCCTCTGTGGATGATCAACAAAGGGCATAAAGCCGTGAGTACATAAAGTACTCGACAAGTCGTGAAAATGTATGCACATAGTATTCATGCGAGGCTTAAGCAAGGATGGCTTTATGGTTAATTTGCGATAAGCAAGTTTAACGATAAATACAATAATTAGATTGCAAGCGAGGATTTTAAAAGATTAATACATAGATAACCAAGTTCTTTTGAATCAAGCGGTGAACATCCGTTCACTTCCCAACCATTCAACCAAACCTTTCCATCGAACCAAAACCACATTTTTTTGAAAATGCTACCTTAGCGAAATCACCGGGCATGTCCGTGGCAGGGGACACGGCTATTGAATAGATTTTAACACTCTGCGGAGGTTATGCGACTTTACCCACAAGACACGAATTCTCTAGTTTGTTTGGCATCAAATCGATACCACGCTCACTTCCTTAGGTGAGCGGTCTAGACACGTGACAAGGCCTTTACAAAGTTCCATTTTGCCTCAGTTACGCCGCTAAGGTTTAGCCATCACGGCCCCTCTTGCGCCAATAATCGACCACAGCAGGCGACTCAAAACTTCCTAATTAGTTGGCGGTCAGTCCCATACCGGACTTGTGGTTGCACGAGGTGGCCCAAATCAATGACTTGCAAAGTTAAGTCCTTAGTTGGTTTGCTTTCAGACAAGACCTTGCACATCCCAATGTGCATCACACACCACCTTCACTCCCTACCACAAGCAGAGAGCATAAATCATTTTGTTCATTCCAGACCAAATGGCAATCCACCTTGGCACAACATCTTTTAATAAAAGTGGCCTCACACCTTTGTTCCATAGTTCCATTAGTCAAATTTCATTAATCATTGAACATGTGATCGAAAGTCTACATGGGTAACTAAAGCAAGACTAAGCAATACTACGCTCCCATGTTGGTATACAATCATGTCCAACTAGTAATAACCAACCTAAGGTGTCCAAGGATATATGTCAATCAAGGAGACATTTCATTTTCAATTCATCAAGGAGGCATAATGGCAATTTGGTAATTATCTACTCCCAAAACCATTTTTTATGAAACTAGCCATGCATGATAATTTAAAACAATATACATTTGTAAAATGGGTTCATCATGGTCAAAGGCCTACGACTTGCCTTCGTTGACGAGGCGGGTCTTGATCGTCGGTCGAAGAAATCTTAAAGCGCAGGAATCTACGTGCGAGAATAGCAACAAATAAATAAAACAGCACCAAATGAACTCCAAAAATTACAAAACCAGTACCAAATGAAAGGGGCTGAATTTATATGAATTTAGAAATTTGGATCACCCAAATCGGAGTTCGGATGCGAAAGTTATGGTCGAAAGAAGTTGAAAATCGCATGAAATGATAGAATTAGGGTTTTCTGGATTTTCTGGAATTTCCGGATTTATTTTTCTATTGGAAAAACCGGGATTTGACGTCAGCGGACACGTGGCGCCAAATGGGCTGCCACGCGCGCAAGTCCGCCTACGTGGCGCTGACGTGGCGCCACGTGGGCGGCCACATCGGCTTCGGAGAGAGAGGAGAGAGAGAAGCGAGGAGGGGAGTGGCGCTCGGGCGGCGGCCGGGCCGGGAAGAAGGAAGCTTCGGTGGCGGGGAGGAGCGCCTGGAGACCCGGCGGCTGGGGAAGGCGGCAATGGGGTCGACAGCCGGAGGAGGGCCGGGCGGCGCAAATGGCGACAGCGGCTCTCGGCGAAGAAAATGGCGGTGAAGCGGAGGCGGCGGGAGAAAAGCGGATCTGAGGCGGGAAGAAGAAGAGAAATGGGGAGCGGAGGCGGGAGAGGAGGCCGGTCTGGCGCTCTTAAAGAGGAGGAGAATGCAGGGAGGCGGCCGCCGGAGGATCCTGGCGAGAAGAGAGAGGAGGCCTTGGCTCGGGCGTGTGGCTGAGCTTGAGGCGAGAAGGAAAAAAGGAGCGGCAACCGAGGCGTTAGCGGAGGAGGGCTCGGCGGCGGAGGGACCGAGTGTGGCGAGATTCAGCGCGGCGGCGGGTTCCGCAGCGCAGAGAGAGAGAGAGAGAGGCAGCGTCGCAGAGAAGAAGACAACGAGGAGGAAGAAGAATAGGAGCGAGGCGGGGCGAAGGCGCCCGTCCGATTGATCAGACGGTGGCGGCGAGGCGCTGGAGAGCGAGATAAGCGGGGAGGGAGATCAGACGGTGGCGAGAGGAGAAACCTTGGCCGTCGGGGCCGAGCCGGATCGCGATCCGACAGCGAGGAAAAGCGGCCGTGAAGCGGAGGCGGGAGGCGGGCGGCGGAAGTGGGCAGCGGAGGCCTTGGGCGTATGAGGAATAGTGGTGGGCGAAGGATTGGCCCAAAGCGATGAACGGGATTTTTCCAGAATTTTCGATTTTCAGAAATACAAACAATTGAAAAGGCTTTTTAGAAAATAGCAAATAGAGTCCAAAAAATCTAGAAAAATTCATAGAAATTCCTTGAATTATTCTGGACTTAATAAAAATACTTTTAACTTTAATTTTTCTTTTTCTTTTGCAAATAAAATAATTTTTAATTTTGGGTAAAATGAAAATAAATTTTAAAATCAATAAATCCAAGAAAACACTTAAAATAGTACTTTTGATTTTAAATACCAGAAAACTCAATTAAACCAACTTTAATTTAATTGAAGTTTGATTAATTCATATTAAACCACAATTGATTCTGAAATTCCAAATTAAGCTTTTGGTAAATAGAAGCAAATGGTTCTCTTTTAAAATTTTGAAAATCTCTGAAAAAGCGGGACGCTACAAACCTACCCCTCTTAAAGGAATCTACCCAGAGATTGGTGACTAGAGAATAGGTGGGAAAGTCGACCTTCAAGTCATCTTCTCGTTCCCAAGTGGCTTCTTCTTGGTGTGGTTGCTCCACTTGGACCTTGCGAAGCGGATGGTCTTGCTTCTTGTTACTCGCTCTGCTACTTCCAAGATCTTGATGGGGTGCTCCTTGTAGTGAGGTCTTCATGCGAGGCAATTGCTTCCATTGGCATCTGCTCTTGAGCACACATAAACACTTCTTGGTTGTGACACGTGGAAGGCGTTATGCACATCGGCAGTGAGGTGGGAGGTCAAGCGGTAGCGACTTCTCCTCTTGGGCTAGAAGCTGGAAAGGTCAATGTACCTTGGTGCAAGCTTTCCGCTTACTCAAAGCAGCGCATCCCTTGAGGCGACACCTTGGTACACATGATCACCAGTGCAAAAGCTAGATCTCGGCGACGGTTATCGGCATAACTCTTACACTGAGTGCAGGTTGTTTTCGACTTTTCTCGGATTGATCGAACTTGCTCTTGGCTTTTTCCAAAATATCTGCCCAAACACTTGTCTTTCACCCACTTCATTCCAATACAATGGTGTTGCATTTTCTTCCATAAAGAGCTTCAAATGGAGACATCTGGAGGCTTGACTAATGCTTGTTGTTATAGGAAAACTACGCATAAGGTAGCATTTGATCCCAAGCGAGTCGATTTGCTAAGGCACAAGCCCTCGGCATATCTTCTAGAATTTGATTTACTCTTTACATGCATCCATCCGTGCAGGGATGATAAGGCATCTTGAAATTTAGATTAGTACCCAAAATCTTGTGCAACTTTTGCCAAAATCTTGAGGTGGCTGGGTTCCTCGATCGACACGATCTTCTTGGCACTCCATCTTTGGCACACTATCTTTGCCATGTACAATTACGCGATCTATCACGAGTAAGTAGTCTTGGTAGGGAGAAAGTGAGCAACTTTGGTTAGGCGATCCACAATTACGGATAGAATCATATCGACCTTGTTCTTGGCAAACCGGTGATAAAATCCATGCCAATTTCTTCCCACTTCCATTCGAGGCACTCTCAAGGGTTGCGAGAGTCAGTGAGGTCTTTGATGCTCGGCTTTAACTTCATTGACAGACATCACACTGAGCTACATACTCGGCAATCTCACGCCTCATGCTAGGCCACCAATACATTTCCTTAAGGTCTTGGTACATCTTTGTGCTTCCAGGGTGAATGGAGTACAAAGTTTCATGGGCTTCCTTGAGATCATTTGCTTAAGCTCTTCACGATCTGGAACACAGTTAAACATCAAACCAAATGGTGCCTTGCTCATCTTCTGAAAATCTCAGGGCTTTACCCTTCTTCATGTTGTTCTTAATTTCCTTAATATTGGCATCTTCAAATTGAGCTTCCTTGATCTGATTCTGCAAAGTGGGTTGAACTTCTAAGGCAGCTAGATAACCTTCCTCAACCAACTCTAACTTGAGCTTCTGGAATTCTTCATGGAGGGTGGTGATTTTCCTTGATCGACGAGGTATTGCGATGAACTTTTCTACTCAAGGCATCTGCCACAACATTAGCTTTGCCTGGGTGGTAATGGATTCCAATATCATAATCCTTGATCAACTCTAACCATCTTCTTTGCCTCATATTAAGATCGGCTTGAGTGAAAATGTACTTCAAGCTCTTATGGTCCGTATAGACTTGCGATTACCAATAAGGTAATGGCGCCATATCTTTAAAGCATACTGTGGCAGCTAACTCCAAGTCATGAGTGGGGTAATTCACTTCATGAGGCCTCAATTGACGGAAGCATAAGCTACTACCTTCCTTTCTTGCATCGAGACACAACCAAGTCCTTGGGGATGCATCACGAGAAAATCTCAAAATCCTTAGGACATCGGGCAAAATCAACACCGGGGCTGTGGTCAAACGCTTCTTCAACTCTTGAAAACTTTGCTCACAATCTGTTGTCCAAGCAAATTTCTTTTCTTTCTTCAACAGCTGAGTGAGGGGTCTTGCTATTTTGGAGAATCCTTCTATGAATCGGCGATAGTATCCTGCCATTCCAAGAAAACTTGACCTGAGGCACCGACTTGGGTGACTCCCAATTAAGCACATCAAGTAACCTTACTAGGGTTATGAGATACTCCTTGGCGGACATGACATGTCCCAGGAAAGTAACTTCTTTCATCCAAAACTCACACTTGCTGAATTTAGCATAGAGTTGATGATCTCTAAGCTTATTCAGGACCAAACGGAGGTGCTCTTCATGCTCTTCTTCACTCTTGGAATACACTAGAATGTCGTCAATAAAGACAATGACGAACTTATCTAAATACTCCATGAATACTTTATTCATCAAGTTCATAAAGTAAGCAGGGGCATTGGTTAATCCAAATGACATGACCGTGAACTCATACGATCCATCTTAGGGTTGAGAAAGTTGTCTTGGGAATATCTTACGGGCGAATCTTGGTTTGGTGGTATCGACCTCAAGTCTATTTTGGAGAACACTCGGCTCCTTTCAAGCTGGTCAAACAAATCATCGATCCTTGGCAGAGGTACTTGTTCTTGATGGTGACCTCATTGAGGGCTCGGTAATCCACACACATCCGTTGGGTGCCATCCTTCTTTGCAACAAAGATCACCGGGGCTCCCCAAGGTGAAGAACTTGGCCGGACAAAACATTTCTCTTGCATTTCTTCAATTTGCTTCTTGACTCAACCAAATCATTGGCGGGCAATCATGAGGGTCTCTTGAAAATAGGTGCGATGCACGGAACTAGGTTGATGACAAACTCAAGTCTCGATGCAGTGGCATTCGGGTAGGTCATCAGGAAAGACATCCGGAAACTCTCTGACTACTGGCACTTCCTCCAAAGATATAACACTGGCGCTACAGACTAAAGCTCCAGCTAGCTTCTCTGGGGAGGCTTCAAACTTTACTTTGGTTCCATCCGGACTGACCAAAGTAATGCTTCTACCACCACATCCAAGAGGGCTTGGTGATTGGCAAGCCAATCCATTCCCAAAATCACATCAAGAGACTTGGTGTCTATGATGATGAGATTAGCAAGGAATTCTACCCTTCTATGGTCACTTGAACCTTAGGGCAACCTTGGTTCGTACTCAATTCGAGCAGGAGATTGAACCAACAAAACACTTTTAAGAGGCAAAACTTCCAAGCTGGTGCCTTTCGGCCAAAACTCAGAAACAAGCGAATCACGAGCTCGAATCAAACAAAGCAGTGGCGGTCTTGAATTGACAAGAAACTTACCCGGCCACGACGTCCGGGGCATGCAGGCTTCCTCCACAGTGGTGTGGTTCACGACCTCTTCAAAAGGTGAGAGTCTTGGTAGTGCGGTTGGAGTTTGAGGCTCCACGTCCGGCTCTGGAGTGGGGTCTGGTCGGAGTGGCTCCTATGTTGAAGCGAGCAGGAGAAGGGCCTTGCCTCTGCGGGCAACTATTGGCGAAGTGCCCGGTGATGGCACTTAAGCGGTGATCCCGGCGGGGTGGCCGTTCCTTGGGCTGCTTTGGTTCTTTGGGCTGTTGAAGCTGCGGGTCACTTTGGGCTATTGGGCGAGTCTTTCTCTGGGGGGCTCTGAATGTGGCAGTGGAGCAACAGGCGGGAGGCGGCATATTCATTCGACTCTGCAGGGAGTGAGGCCGATGGGCAGCATGTCTGCATCATCTTTCTCTTGCGGGATTCTTCAAGCTCACGGCGGGATTCCTCGATGAGCATGGCCTTGTTCACAGTCTTTGGAAATCTGCATAGTCATTCCCAATGACTTGCACCTTCAAGTGAGGTTGAGTCCTCTCTTGAAGCGCTTGGCGGGCATCATCTGTGGCAGCGTCCTGCAGGGGCATAACGGGACGGTGAGTGAACCTATTAAGATATTCACTCACCGACATGTTGCCTTCTTTGCACTCACGGAACTCATTCTTCTTCATTTCCACCTTTCCATCGAGGGATATGGGAGTGGCGGAAAGCTCCCGAAAACTTCGGTCAAGTGATACTATCGGGGTTTCCATGGGCGGCACAATAGTTCTCCCACCATTCTGCAGCGGTACCTTCAAGCTGGTGGGTGGCATATAGAACCTTCTCACGATCATCACAACGGGTGATAGCGAGCTTCTTTTCCATGGGCGTAACGGTCATCCGCGTCCAATGGCTCGGAGGAGTTAGAAAGTGGGCGGATGGGTCCTTAGAAACTCTGCCGGCCTAGGCGAGGAAACACCGGGGTGGAGGAGGCGTGGGCGTGGCATTTGCTTGGTTGTTACGATTCATCATTGCTAGCGAGGCGCCGATGCGGTCTGGCGATTCATCATCGAGTCATGTTCTGCATCATAGAGCTCATCAGCTGCGTCTGGGCTGCCATGAACTGACTCAATCCACGGTCTGTCTTTGGCGGCACGGGAAGGCGGGCATCGGCGCTTGAGTCTCATCACGGCTTGCGGAGTTGCGGTGCGAACCATCTGCGACAAAGCTTCACGGTTTAATAGGCGAGAAGAAGAAAGCAATTAGATGAGAGGAAAGCACGGAGATGAGTGAGAAGCAAGGGAGATAGATGGATCAACCTAATGCGGACAAAGTTGGTTTTACCCAACGAACGGATAGCCGGAAAGCTATCAAGAAGCAAACAAGAAAGAGACACTTAAGCACAAAAGCACTATTACGCAGACTAAACGACTCTAAAACTAGGGAGGGCAACTACCAATCTAACTTATATGAAGGGTCGACTTGAATCAGGCGGTGGATCTTGAACTTCCAAAACTTCCATTGCTTGATCTTGAAGGGCTCGATCCTAGGGATAATCCAGAGATGAGGGAGTCAATTTAAATTTGAAAAACCAAGTTTCAGAAAAGATAAGATAAAAGAACTCAAGAATGATATAAGAGGGTAAGATGATAAGATAAGAATAGAATAAGATAAGAAAGAACAGAATAAGATGAGAGAAGAATATCTAGTCAAGTTAATTGCTTGGTTTGATTTAGAAAATATATTTTGAATTTTTGACTAAGGCGACCAATCTAATCGTAGTTCGTCCTACGATCGATATGGCTCGATACCATCTCTTGTCGGACCCCCGGGTATCACACAACCCCGAGACCCTCTGTGCATACCAAGCTAGTCCCATTATCAGTAGCTAGCTCGCACAGTTGTAACAATGATGTTATCATAACCATTCAACAACGAACTAATGAAGCAGACAAAGTAATATTAATTAAAACAGCAAAGACCTTATGGTCAAGGTTCTTACAAAAGTCGCCTCACAGGGCTTAGCAACAACAGAGTATTTGGCAGCGGAAATCTCAAAATACGTGGTGCCCAATCGACATGCCCACGAGCAATCAGTGGAGGGCGTGACCTAGTTCGCGAAGTCTTGAGTAGCCTTCCTCGTAGAACTCGGTATTTCTGATTCTTCTGCTGGGGTGATCAACAAAGGGCATAAAGCCGTGAGTACATAAAGTACTCGACAAAGTCGTAGAGAAATGTATGCACATAGTATTCATGACGAGGCTTAAGCAAGGATGGCTTTATGGTTAATTTGCGATAAGCAAGTTTAACGATAAATACAATAATTAGATTGCAAGCGGGATATTAAAGATTAATACATAGATAACCAAGTTCTTTTGAATCAAGCGGTGAACATCCGTTCACTTCCCAACCATTCAACCAAACCTTTCCATCGAACCAAAACCACATTTTTTGAAAATGCTACCCTTCTTGCGAAATCACCGGGCATGTCGTAGCAGGGACACGGCTATTGAATAGATTTTTAACACTCTGCGGAGGTTATGCGACTTTACCCACAAGACACGAATTCTCTAGTTTGTTTGGCATCCGTCGATACCACCGCTCACTTCCTTAGGTGGCGATCTAGAATGCGTGACAAGGCCTTTACAAAGTTCCATTTTGCCTCGGTTCTGCCCGCTAAGGTTTCGCCATCACAGCCCCCTCTTGCGCCAATAATCAGCCACAACAGAACCGACTCAAAACTTCCCTAATTAGTTGGCCAGGTCCGTCCCATACCGGACTTGTGGTTGCACGAGGTGGCCCAAATCAATGACTTGCAAAGTTAAGTCCTTAGTTGGCTGCTCAGACAAGACCTTGCACATCCCAATGTGCATCACACACCCACCTTCACTCCCTACCACAAGCCCGAGCATAAATCATTTTTGTTCATTCCCGACCAAATGGCAATCCCTGCCATGGCACAACATCTTTTAATAAAAGTGGCCTCACACCACTGTTCCATAGTTCCATTAGTCAAATTTCATTAATCATTGAACATGTGATCGAAAGTCTCGCGGGTAACTAAAGCAAGACTAAGCAATACTACGCTCCCATGTTGGTATACAATCATGTCCAACTAGTAATAACCAACCTAAGGTGTCCAAGGATATATGTCAATCAAGGAGACATTTCATTTTCAATTCATCAAGGAGGCATAATGGCAATTTGGTAATTATCTACTCCCAAAACCATTTTTTATGAAACTAGCCATGCATGATAATTTAAAACAATATACATTTGTAAAATGGGTTCATCATGGTCAAAGGCCTCGACTTGCCTTCGTTGTGAGGCGCGGTCTTGATCGTCGAATTGAAGAAATCTTAAAGCAGGGAATCTACGTGCGAGAATAGCAACAAATAAATAAAACAGCACCAAATGAACTCCAAAATTACAAAACCAGTACCAAATGAAAGGGGCTGAATTTATATGAATTTAGAAATTTGGATCACCCAAATCGGAGTTCGGATCACGAAAGTTATGGTCGAAAGAAGTTGAAAATCGCATGAAATGATAGAATTAGGGTTTCTGGATTTTACGGAATTTCGGATTTATTTTCTATTGGAAAAACCGGGATTTGACGTCGTGGACACGTGGCGCCAAATGGGCTGCCAGCAGCAAAGTCCGCCTACGTGGCGTGACGTGGCGCCACGTGGGCGCCACATCGGCTCGGGAGAGAGAGAGAGAGAGAACCAGGAGGTGGAGTGGCGCTCGGCGGCGGCGAGGCCGGGAAGAAGGAAGCTTCGGTGGCGGGAGGAGGCGCCGGGGGGCAGGCGGCTTTGGGAAAGCGGCAGCGGGTCGGCAGCCGGAGGAGGGCCGGGCGGCGCAAATGGCGACAGCGGCTCGGCGAAGAAAATGGCGGTGAACGGAGGCGGCGGGAGAAAAGCAGCGGCAGGAGCGGGAGGAAGAAGAGAGAAATGGGGCGGAGGCGGGAGAGGAGGCAGTCTGCGCTCTTAAAGAGGAGGAGGAATGCAGGGAGGCGCGGCCGGAGGGGATCCGCAGGCGAGAAGGAGAGGAGAGCGGCTCGAGGCGTATGGCCAAGCTTGAGCGGAAGGAAAAAGGGGCGGCAACCGGCGTTGAGCGGAGGAGGGCTCAGGCGGCGGAGGGACCGAGGTGGCGGCGAGATTCAGCGGCGGCGGGTTCCTGGCGCAACAGAGAGAGAGAGAGAGAGAGCAGCGTGCGGGAGAAGAAGACAACGGGAGGAAGAAGAATAGGAGCGGGGCGGGCGAGACGCGCCGTCCGATTTTGATCAGACGGTGGCGGCGGCCTTGCGAGGAGGCAGATGAGCGGGAAGGGAGATCGGACGGTGGCGAGAGGAGAAGGCCGTCGGGAAGCGGCTGGATCGCGATCCGACAATGGGAGGCGACCGAGCGCGAAGCGAGGCGGGCGGCGGAAGTGGGCAGCGGGGCCTTGGCGTGCCGAGGAATAGTGGTGGGCGAAGGATTCGCCCACAAGCGATGAACAGGATTTTCGAATTTTCGATTTTGAAATACAAACAATTGAAAAGGCTTTTAGAAAATAGCAAATAGAGTCCAAAAATTCTAGAAAAATTCATAGAAATTCCTTGAATTATTCTGGACTTAATAAAAATACTTTTAACTTTAATTTTTCTTTTTCTTTTGCAAATAAAATAATTTTTAATTTCGGGTAAAATGAAAATAAATTTTTAAAATCCAATAAATCCAAGAAAACACTTAAAATAGTACTTTTGATTTTAAATACCAGAAAACTCAATTAAACTAACTTTAATTTAATTGAAGTTTGATTAATTCATATTAAACCACAATTGATTCTGAAATTCCAAATTAAGCTTTTGGTAAATAGAAGCAAATGGTACTCTTTTAAAATTTTGAAAATCTCTGAAAAAGCGGGACGCTACAATTTTCTACCCTGTTTAGAACCTTTGAGCTTGCTGTCCGGAAATTGAAAGATCGTTGTCCAGGTTTTGCATCCAAGCTTCTAGTCGAAATTATCCATTCCAGAAACTTCAAAACCTTGTAGAGGGTAGCCAACACTTCAATTTGCCAAACTCATTAGTTCCCAAAACCCAATTAAACGATAACAACTATCTTTGAAGAAAGAGAGGTAAACAATTTTTAAAACTCAAATCAGAGTAAGATGAGAGGAGAAAGCTAAGATAGGTAAGGAGTAAAATATGAGAATTACTTAAACTTTCATAAATCATTTGATATTTCGAAAATAGGGTTTTCCAAAATATCCTAAAGGCGACCAAGCTTGGGTTACTACGGTCAGTATGGCTCTGATACCAAACTTTGTGAGGACCCCGGATTATTAGGCTTGTAATGCTTAGTCACCAATTGACCCTAGCATCACAAACAGAATAACTCGTGTCTTCGTGACATGTATACTTCCCAGAAATGCAGTATACACACCCCTTTACAAAATTCACGCATCAATTCCATTCATTCACATAGAACCGAAGCACAGCAACAAACCAGAAGTTAAAATAAATAAAGGATAGTTATTACAAAAGAGAGGCCGACCGACCAAATACATATAAATAAAAAAATAAACAGCGGAAGCAAAAGTGCCATAAGACGGCCATAAATGAAAGAGCCAATCAGTGCGCATTTAACCCACACGGCAACCGACCGGACCGCCAAGCTAGTCGTCGAACCCGCAGCACATTCCACAGAATTAGGCCCTTGGGGCTCACCTTCCTCCTCTACAACAAATAGTTAAGCAAAGCAAATGAGTACAAAAATTGTACTCCGCAAGACTTACGTGTAGAATAACAGGCCTATACATATGCTACATGCAAGCTTATTTAAGTTGAAATTTGGATGTTTGGTTTGACATAAAGCAAGTTTTCATTTGCAATATTGTACTACATTTAAAAGCAAGTTGGCAAATCTATTTTTAATGTTCAAATAACAGACGACAACAGTAATAACAATAGATATATGACAACAACAATCCTGGAAGTGACTAAACCCATAGTCACCATAACAATAGCATGAATTACCCATTCATGCCAACCATGTCAAATTTTAATTAAAAGGTTGTAGTCTAACTCTTGGAAGACCTCCCCAAGCGTGTCCATAACCTAGGGCGAGGCTATTGAATAGCTTTATCCTGCGAGGGTGTACCAATGTACCCTTGCACGAGACCGCCTTTTGCCAAGCTATTAAGCACACTTCCTTAGGTATGCCAGCACGACTAAGTCCTACGAGATATTTCCAGTATTGTGCATTAACTGCGAGTCGCCCGTATGGATAGAAACCCATACGTTGTGTCGGGGTCACCGTAAAGCCTCGGTCAACTACCCCTCACGGGTAAAGCCTTGGACAACTACGAAGCCCCTCGAGGTGGAGAGCCTACCCGGAATCTCCACCACCGCACACCCAACACAAGAACACTGATCATCTTTCACACCACACACACAACCCCCTCCTACGACTCGGAGATAACACACGCCAAAGTACTCAGTCAAGAGAGGTCTCATATCCCTCTCGCGTGGTTAGCACGTAAAAATGCTTGGTTTAGTGTAACAAGATGTTCGGTCCTTGTTGACCCGGGCAAGACATCCACAAACCCAATAACCCACCATCCAACCACTTGCCCAATTCTAAATCATTTCATTTGCACTTTTTGTTTTCGAAATAAATTAGCACAAGGTGCTGAACTCAAAGGAATAACATGATTTGTGTGATCAAGGTTATCGACTCCGCCCAATTCTAACGGTAGCTAAGCATTGCTAAGCATGATACCGAAAAGACAATAAAAGAGTATAATTAAATCACCAGGCTCTAATTCACCAGCGATATTAGTAACTTATGTTTGTGGCAGGGGATAACAATTTGAGGGCAACAATGCAATAGGATTAACTACCTCTAATTGGGAAAATTAATTTAACACAAAAGCGTGCATACATATGATTTGTAAACAAGATATTAGACTTGCAAGTAACGGGAAATTTATGATCAAACTGCTTGCCTAGTTGCTGCTATTCAAGATGTTGTGGAGGATCACTTAGGTTATCAATGTGCTCTTCGGAACCTAACGAGAAAGCGCAAAAGAACCAATAAGAACGAAGAAAACACAAAAACTCAACAGCAAACTTTCTCCGAATGTTTTGTGTGGATTTCATGGGGATATGTTCCAGACCTTAGGATGATGTGACAATTGGCAATGGTGTTTACGGTTTGTCGTTTCACGTGTTTTCGACAAAGCTACTGAGCTTCTTCTGGACGGCGGTCCGGCCGGTCCTTGCCGCAATGATCCGATCCGGTCCCAAATCGGTCGGACCAGGCCATGTGGGGCGGTCGGACGGTGGTGACCAAAGTGGTCAAAGCAGTGGGTCAAAAATAGGTGTTGTAGGCAAGTGAGGGATCCCAATGCACTTGGTCTCATGATTTTTGGAGTCTCGATAAAAGTTCTATTGGTTTAAAGTTTCGGAAGGTTTGGATTTTGAGGGGTTGAAATTGGCTAAGTCCCAAGGCGGTCCGGCCGGCTCACGAGGGCGGTCCGACCGCCAAGGGCGATCCGACCAAGCTCACTGGAGCGGTCGACCGGTTTCTACTTGAGCGTCGGCCAACCGTGGCGATGTTGTTTTGTTAGGTCAAAGTCATTGGTTTCATGGCATATGATTTGCATGATGCATGTTTTGACTAACATGGGTCAAGTTGTGAAGAACTTGTTCCCGAATTCGTGTTTGCTTATGCGTGGTTGTGCGGGTTGCTTGGTGGTCAGCGACGGTCAGCGGCGAGGAGAATCGGGACTAGACTTGAAGAGTTGAGGTCGAGCGATCGGCGATGCGGGTGAGTCAACGACTCAAGCGTGACACAAGATGGACAAGGGTGACCTATTGGCGCATCCATGGCGCATGGTGAAGCGGTTTAGGTCAAAAGGTTAAAGACGGCGCTTCGTGAAGCGTGCGTGTGTGACCCGTTTGTTAGTGGGCCTTAACGGGAGCCCAAGAGAGTCAAACCCTAAGAGTTTTAGGCCTCCACTATAAATAGGAGGAGATGGTGGCTGCACCTCTTTGGCTCGCCTTTTTATATTTTAAAAACCCTAATTGTCTTTAGGGGAGTTGAGGTGGAGGCTAGGGCCCTTGATGGTTTGTGGTGAATTTCGTGATCTTTGATTGTCCACTGATCCATGATGGTGTGGATGTAATCCAGCATCAATCACGAAATCAATCTATGCAAGGTTTGCTTGAGATAAGTCTCTTTTCGTTCTTACTTTCAATTTCGTGATTTTAGGGCTTTCTTTGATCCGCGAGTGTTTGATTGATTCTTTCATGTGGATTAACTTGCTGTGATGTGTGGGAACCCATCTAGGATCAATTTGATCATCAATCACCCACGAGCAAGCAATTGGATCTAGTTTTCACTTTTGCACGGTTTTGCACCCTTCTTCAATCAGATCGTAAAAGATATTTGTTCGTCCAAGAATTATCATAATTGTTGATTGGAATAGGTCCTTAATATCATAGAGAAGGTGTGTGCAAAGTTTCGTGAAGTTTGGAGTTGAGAATCAAAAGTTAGACCTAATTACAACCGTCATCGGTTTGTTTTTTGTTACGGAGCTGCCGGTCAGACCGCCCCACACTAGAGGTCAGACCGATTTTGGTGCCGGTCCGACCGCCCCACACCAGAGGTCAGACCGATTTGGTACCGGTCAGACCGCCAAGATGCTCTTGTGGGTCGAGACCGGCGATTTCTATTAGATTCTATTCTTGCTGATTTTTGTCGCATTGCTTAGGGGTTTAATTGGATTCAATACTAGTCTTCCGCTGTACTGGTATATTGATCTTCATAGCTTTCTAATAGCTACTGGAGTGAAATTGTATTGAGTTCATAATTTATGAAAAAGTGGCGTGCTCCTATTCACCCCCTCTAGTCGCCTTTACGGTCCAACAAGTGGTATCGAGCCCGGTTAGTTCAATCTTGATCTTAACCGGTCACTGAACTTTGGCGATGGATAGATTCTCTACAAAACCGCATATGTTCAATGGACAAGACTATGCCTATTGGAAGAATCGTGATGCGGGGTGCCCGATCTTCTCGACGTAGAACCTCTAGATAACTTGTGTATCTGACGAACCACCGGTGATCCCAGCGCCAATGCACGGACTTGCAACTCTATGGAAATTCGCCCAAACACACACTTGATTGGATCCTCGCTGACCACAAGCGAAGATCGTCGAACCCTCAATTCCAGTGGAAAAGCAAGAACGACCCTTGTTCTCAATGCCCAATTCCCTCTGTTTTTGGCTATAAGCTGCAGGGAGAATCAAGCAAAAGCTTTGAAAATATATTAAGCGTGGTGCGAGGTTACAATGGGGCCTACCCTCTATATATAGTGCTCCTACTCCTCCTCATGGCTGGCCAAGAGGCCCTACTCCTATTCTAATTCGGTTTGGAGTCCTACTCCAATTCGATACATTCAAAACAGAAAAGGAAACTCTGATTTTACAACCGTCATATTGTTTCGGTCATATCTTTTGATACAGGACGAATTTCGGAGTGAGGGAGGATCCGTTGGATCGGGCTTGAAGTTAGCTTTCCAACAAGCCCAAGAACACTCGAATCGGACTCCGTTTGTGAAAGTTATGGCCGTTTAATCGGACTGTCCTGCTGATTCCGAATCCGAATTTGAGGCTGATTCCGAATCCGAATTGAATTATGAGTTGATTCCGAATTTGAATTTGGTTGGGCTTGTGGAAGTTTCGAATTTGACATGGATTCTTAGGCTTCTCTTCCCTTGTTTGTCTCCCACGAGCTTCTCCTCCATTGTGATGGCCTTTCTTCAAGAACAACCTCATATCCTTCATCTCCGTTCATTATTGAATCTTCCAATCGAGCACAAGCAAAACACTAGTTTTAGGTAGTATGAAATTCTCATCTAATTTAAAAGGAAATTCGGTGAGCAGTTAACTTTGTTGGATAAGCTTCTCTTGTTTTCAACTCTCTTAGTAAGCTCATGTTGTTACGAGGTATTTAATGAATTGAAAATATTATATGAAACAACATAGCTAAGGATGTCGCATCATCCTCCCTTTCTTCAAAAAAGCCGTCCTCGGCTTTTGATAACTGAAAATGTGCTAGGCAGAAGAAAACAACGTATATGCATGGTATATATATTTATCATCCAAACAAGTGCCATGTAGCGCATGATGATTTGCCGAACATGTATTAAACAAAGAGAACAACGTATATACGTGATATATGTATGAATCAATTGTTGTGTTATTCGCGTTGTTTTGTATAATCGATAGCTCGGAATCACATTTCAAATTGCACAACTGACTCATATGATAAAATTTTACCTTCCCAATACCAAAGTCAAGTAAAGTGGGTGAAAACCAATTGATACCATTCCATAATTCAACTGCGCTACTCTGATTAGTTATACATTTAAGAGATAAACAAGTAGGCATCATGTTGCATTCTAAACAATAGACACTTCTATTTAAACCCATCTTAAAGATATCATGGCATTGCTCAATAGATGGTTTGCGCAAAATATGTGATTGTAAATCAACAAGATTATCATAGGTAATGTATATTTGATAAACTTGAAACATGTTGTCTACACCAACATCACCAATCAAATTGAATTTATATGTGTGTATGTAGCTATTTACTAGTGATCTTAATTGTGAAATTTCAAGAACCTTCTTAATCACACTAGATACATGTTTAGGACTATCGAATATGATATAACACAAAGAATTATTAATGTGTATTCTACTAAGAACTTCTTTTTGAGTAATCAATTTCACATTATGCAAATTAAGCATATCAAATTTAGAGCGTGGAATCATCAAATGAATAATGGAGTTCTCGATTTCGCACCTTGTTTTCATAAACGACCAATTCAGTACAAATAGTGTTACCTTGATCTTCAGGTATTCCCTCTCCATCTATGGTTAGCTCTTTATCTTTCTCTTCCAATGGTGAGGGCTCTTGAATATCCAACTCCTTATTTGCTTGGTCCACCTGCATAATGTGTGATACAACACTAGAAATAGAGGGTAAGTTATTAGGTTCAAAAATAATCCTACTTGTCCTATCATCTATCTCTCCCCTTTCTTTTGGTGTATCTCTCACACTCTCAATTGGGATGCTCTCAATCTCGCATATGGTGGACTCACACAGCTCACTCTTTTTATCACTCTCACTCAATTTGGCTATGTGGCTCTCATTCTCACATGGGTTTTGATACATCTCATCCTTGTAAGGCTGTGGGCCAACAATGGCACAACTACCACCAACCACGACCTCCTCACGTGTTGCGAGGTTGTGACGGCGCACACTACTCATCACCTCGGTCGAAGAAAAATTCACATGCTCGATCTTCTTCTCAAGTGACACACGGTGGATGAATTAGAACTAAAGAGCAGTAGCAGATTTAATTGATGTGCTTGAATGTGTTTAAGTCTCTTTTACGCCTTCATAGCAAATTTCACAAGATCTTGCGGACTACGAAAATATTCATCTTGAAGTGCGACAACGATCGATAATTCAAGCTGCTTTGAAGTATGTCTTTTCTGATATGGACTAGTGATATTGGCACGGCGCATTGCATGATTCAACTCAATATAGTAATCTTTGACAACTTTGCATCCTTGTTTAATGCTCTCCACGTGTCGTAGTAGTTCCGCTCATAATAGGATGGAACAAATTCTCTTCTCATGATGCTTTTAAGCAGACCCAAGATGTAATAAATCGTTTTCCACCTAGTTGTTGCCACCAACTAAAGGCATAGTCCGTAAAAACAAAGTGGCCACTCTCACTTCCTTGGCTTCGATTGAACTTATGGGATTCAAGCTCGAACTCCATGTCTTGTACCCACTCAAGATACTCCTCCGGATCATTACTACCATAGAAGGGAAGATCATATACTCGCGATCTACCATTGTTAGCAACAAAGCAAAGAATATGTATGTAGGTGTATGTGGATATGTAGAGGTCACTCAACTCACAATCCTAACAAGGTGAAGTTTCTTTACCGTTCGAAAGGAATTAAGATCAACAATACTTACACTTGAGCGGCAGAACCACAAGGTGATGTGTGGCGAATTTCAAGAGCAAGTCAAAGCACGACAACGGGTGTTTTGTGGAGTTTGGTATGGATACCTACTTAATTTGAAAATTCTAGGTATTGTAAGGCTAAGTAAATATCAAACTAGAATTCAATGCCTAGTTGCCGATCACAAAGATATAAGTGAAAATCAAAACAACTCACATAAAGATATTGGAACTTTAGTGCAATCAAGGAATGAGCTATGTAAGATATAAGTGAAGAACAAAATAGCTCGTATTGCACAAGTTATAGAAAGACACTAGCTAGTTGCAAATAATGAAACTAGGGCACAAGATTGCAAAAATATTGATATTCTAACAATTGAATCAAGAATGAGTGGGGATTTTCGCTCAAGTTTATGGTTTGACTATCGCTTCCTTTTTCTTTTCTCTTTTCTCTTTTCTCTTTTCTTTTCTCTTCTTTCTTTTTTTCTCTTTTCCTTCTTTTTTTGAACTATTGCCAAAATTCTTGTTCTACCAAAATGAGCAAAATTCTTTCCACCTTTTGATCTTTGAACAATTGCAAGAACACAAATATTAATATGCAGCCCTAAGCAGCGATTTAGCTAGTCTTCAATAGGTTCAAAGTATTACAAAAAGATTGAAAGGTTCACAAAGGATAAATTGGTTACTCACTTTTTTTTTTGGTGTTTTTTTATAAACACGACAAAAAAAATCAAACTAAACTCAAATAAAAGCAACATAAAAGAATTCAAGATCAACAAACTAAACTTGATTCTAATGGACAAAAACTTAACAAAACTCACTAGAATAACAAATTAAATACTACAATTTGAAAGACTTTTTTTGTATGGTTTTTTCGTGTATAGGGAAAAAAATTAGATAATCGGATAAAGATCCTACCGAGTCAGCGGAGCTCGATACCACGATGCGGGGTGCCGATCTTCTCGACGTAGAACCTCTAGATAACTTGTGTATCTGACGAACCACCGGTGATCCCCGCGCCAATGCACGGACTTGCAACTCTATGGAAATTAGCCCAAACACACACTTGATTGGATCCTCGCTGACCACAAGCGAAGATCGTCGAACCCTCAATTCCCAGTGGAAAAGCAAGACGACCCCTTGTTCTCAATGCCCAATTCCCTCTGTTTTGGCTATAAGCACAACAGAGAATCAAGCAAAAGCTTTGAAAATATATTAAGCGTGGTGCGAGGTTACAATGGGGCCTACCCTCTATATATATAGTGCTCCTACTCCTCCTCATGGCTGGCCAAGAGGCCCTACTCCTATTCTAATTGGATTTGGAGTCCTACTCCAATTCGATACATTCAAAACAGAAAAGGAAACTCTGATTTTACAACCGTCATATTGTTTCGGTCATATCTTTTGATACAGGACGAATTTCGGAGTGAGGGAGGATCCCTTGGATCGGGCTTGAAGTTAGCTTTCCAACAAGCCCAAGAACACTCGAATCGGACTCCGTTTGTGAAAGTTATGGCCGTTTTAATCCGGACTGTCCTGCTGATTCCGAATCCGAATTTGAGGCTGATTCCGAATCCGAATTGAATTATGAGTTGATTCCGAATTTGAATTTGGTTGGGCTTGTGGAAGTTTCGAATTTGACATGGATTCTTAGGCTTCTCTTCCCTTGTTTGTCTCCCACGAGCTTCTCCTCCATTGTGATGGTCTTTCTTCAAGAACAACCTCATATCCTTCATCTCCGTTCATTATTGAATCTTCCAATCTGAGCACAAGCAAAACACTAGTTTTAGGTAGTATGAAATTCTCATCTAATTTAAAAGGAAATTCAGTGAACAGATTAACCTGTTGGATAAGCTTCTCTTGTTTTTCAACTCTCTTAGTAAGCTCATGTTATTCTGAGGTATTTAATGAATTGAAAATATTATATGAAACAACATAGCTAAGGATGTCCGCATCAAATCGTATGCGAGTATTCCTTGAGAGCGAGGGACAAGCTTTGTGGGACGTTGTTCGATCCCCGCTCATTATTCCTGAGGTTGAAACTCCTGCTTCTGTGGTTCTTTTGGCTAACAATAACAAGGCCAAGAATCTTTTATATGGTGCGCTTGGTAGACAAGAATATGATAGGATTTGCAATTTTGTCACTGCGCACGAGATTTGGAACACTCTCGAAACATATCATGAGGGTTTGTCTCAAATTAAGAAAGTGCGCCAAACAATCTATAAGCGTGATTATAACAAATTTGAGATGCGTCCTGGAGAGAACATCGATGACATTTTGAGTCGTTTTAATAAAGTGATTAATCAAATGAAAGCTGTTGATATTGGATATTCTCAATCTGAAAATGCCACCCACCTCTTGGCTGCAATCAACACCAAGGAGTGGGAGATGAAGGCTACTGCTATAGAAGAGAATGTTGATCTTTCAAGTCTTACTTTAGAATTGCTTTATAGCAAACTCAAGACTCATGAAATTAAAAGAGTTGATCATCCCAAGAAAGATAATTTAGCTTTGGTAGCAGATCCTCTCAAAAAGGCTTTTGATGACTCTTTTGAATCTTCTTCTGGATTTTCATTTGCTTGTTTATCTGCTATTCATGAAGAGGAGCTTGAGAATATCCACGAGGTTGAGTTAGCCCTTTTAGCTAAAAATTCACAGGCTTACAACAATGTGAGAAATAAAAGAGAGGTGGTCTGTTACTTGCTATGAGTGTGGAGAGCTTTACCACATCCGCCAATTGCCCCAAGCTAAAAGGTAAGGGTAAGCACAGGGAGGAGAAGACGACTTGGAAGAAGCCTCATGAGAACAACTCGAGTATGATCTTTGTCAAGCTCATAAAGGCCAGCTCACCGGGTCCTTGCATTGTTGGAGAGCAATCCGTTAGTGATGTGGACTCGGGAGCGAAGAGGAAAAGAAAGGGAAGGCCAAGGACTTCTTGGCATGTGCTTCATGGTGACAAGCGACATTGATAATGATGAGGTATCTTTTTCTTATGATGAGCTTTACGCTAAATATAATTCTATAGTTGAGCAAGTGCTTAGTCAAGATGAAGCGCTAGAATTTGTCATGACTAAAAATAAGAAACTAGAGTCAAAAATTGGTAAACTAAAACTAGAACTTGCAAATGTTAAGACTCTTGAACCTGATGAATGTTTATCTTTTCATGATATGCACTCATAATTGGCTAAACTGCAATCTGCTCACAATATTGCTTGACAACAACTTGAAAATGCTAGAACTGAGCTAATTGAAATTAAATCTGCTCCTTGTGAAAAATGTTTAGAGTCTAGCAAGTTGATTACTTCTGATGTGACTGATTCTAGCCCTTGCACTTCATGCTTAGAAAAAGAACGTGAAATCAAAGATATCTTAGAAGCTGCTAGAGTCAAATATGCTAAGCTTAAGGACAATATTGAAAATACTATTTGTGCTTCTTGTTCAGCTCTTAAGCTTGAAATTGCTTTATATAAGTAGAAATCTATGGATAAAACTTGTGATGCTTGTGTTAATTTGAGAAAAGAAAATGCTTACCTTCATGATACATTAGAGAAATTTTCTAAAGGTAAGAAACAATTAAACATGATTCTTGACAAGTCTAAAACTCCTTATAAGAAGAAAGGTTTAGGATTCAATTCTTTTCAAGACAATTCAAAGCCAAAAGTCATTCAAGTCTTGGAAAAAGGTTTAATTGAATTCAAAACCCAACCTGCAAAAACATCTTTTAAATCTGCAGGTTTTGCCCAACCTTGTATTAATTCAAATGGTGCTTCTTCTAGTGGTACCAAGTACCATTGCACTTATTGCAAGAAAGGTGGGCATTTGATTGAATTCTGTTGGCGTAGGTTGAAAAATGATAGGAAAAATCTTGATAGAATTTCATTCAGGCAACCTAGAGCTTTTATGAGACATGGTAACACTGAAAGGAATAAACCTGGATTAGGATTTTTCTCACATTCTAATCATCATGCTACTACATATCCTAATTCTCATGTTCTTGAGTTGCCGTCGACCATTGGTGGTCACCGGTCGACCGATTTGGTCGCCGATCGACCTTGACTGACAACGGTCGATCAGCCTGACAGATTTAATTCCCATGTTAGCAAACATTGCTCATAACGAATTTTAGATGAAATCAAGGATAACATACGCTTTGCATACTACTCATGAGGCGTGTGTCTCGATCTTTGGGTTCCCAAGTCTTGTTTAACTAACTTGATGTCGAGACACATCGTTCTTCTGTGCCTTGATTTTTTCAGGATTGCCGCGGAAAGAGGAAGAGCACGTGCTTTGTTGACTCCTGCTGTTCACGTCATATGACCGGAGACTCAAGATGGTTCACCTCCTTCATGCGGTCGACGGGTTTCAAGCATCTCGAGAACTTCCCATCTTGAGCCGTTAAGCTCTTATTCGGTACCACTCCACTCTCTTTGTATGGCATTTGATATTCCTGTTCTTTATCCTTGTCCATTCGGGGGTCTTTCTTATCTTGATTATGCGGGCTGTCGGCTAGATAGGAAGAGTACCTCAGGCGCTTGTCACCCACTAGGCACTTCTTTTGTCTTTTGTTTTTATCCTCACCAAATCTTTAGACCCAGCTAGGTTTGCCACCTTGAGAAGCGAGTTAGGAGTAATTTATCTCTATGGGTTGGTTTGAGGGGGAGTTTGATCTTTTCTGATCTTTCCTTGTTCTTTTGATCTTTTATTGTTCGTTTTCTGAACTTAGTGATCTTTTTGAACTTTTTAGGTTTTCAGGCTTTTTAATTGCATCTCATTGTGTTATATTGCATTCATTTGAAAAATCCAACAAGTGGTATGAAAAATCCAAAAAGATGCATTGTAATATAAGATTTTCTGCTTATCTTTTAAAATTGATGGAGCTTTGCCTATTACCCTTTGGAGCTTTAGTATTTCAATTCTTGCTCAATGTCATGTCTAGTTCTTTGACTTGCTAGAATTATCATGCTTTTACATGTGTAGCTAAGTCTTTGCTATATGAGCTAGAACCTTAAAACAACTCGAACTAAGAAATTGCAATTTGTGGATGTTTTAGCGAGTTGCGTAATTAGTGCTCCTCTTGTGACATTGGCCCTGTCAGAATTGCTTTGTTAGCTCTTTGATCTAAAATTGACCATTACTTGAGCTTTTGTGTTCTTGAGATTCTAAAACTGCTCATGTGAAAAATGAAAATCAAGATTGTCTTATGCTTAAATTGTGCCAAACTATTCTTACGAGGCCTTGTCAAATGACATGAACTTGGAGATAGTTTGATGAACTAGACGATCTCATGGGGACTGCTTGTCAGAAATGACATGAACCTCAAGATTTGTCGCCCCGGTAGAAGCTTAGAAAGAGTTTGTGGATGGCTCCTAGTCCAGGATCTTCTTTACTAAGATATACCTTTAATCAACTTTTGGTCGAAGCTTAGGATGAGTTTGTGGATGGCTCCTAGTCCAGGATCTTGTCACTAAGTTAGATCATTAGTCAACTTCAATATTCAATGCAAATGAAAAAAAAAATGTTGACAAATGGGCGTTTACAAAATATTGAGCAAAATGATTCAATACGGGACTTGATTGACTCTTAATGTGGTCTTTGTTAGATTTTTGATCTCACTTTGACATTTTGACATGGCCAATTTCACTTTAGGATCCTGTTGATGAACTCTTTGAATTTGAGCGTTGCTTAAATTGATCAAATCTCTTGCTTTACTTTTGAGCCTTTATGCTTAGCTTTGATATATATGTCTTACCATGATCTTGCTAGCGGCTGTCGGGCTTGATATCTTTGTTTGTGCAATATTAGAGATACTAGGTTGTTCTTTTGGGTAATCTCCAAAGCTTCTTGTAATCAAAATTAAAAATACAAAAAAATGAAGCCACTCCATTGCACTTCATGCATACTCCTCTTTATGCTTCTTTTGTTTACGCTTCTTCCTTTATTCTCTATTTGTTATCTCTGGATGAGAGGAAGGCGTGATTCCTTGATGAATCCATTGTCAAAGGGGAGAAGATGTGTTAAATGAGAAGAGAAGATGTGTTAATGAGAAGATATTTCTTTGTTGGGGAGAAGTTTATACAAAGGGGAGAAAAAAATTTGCCGAGGATCATAGTGAGGGGAGTTCTTGAGTTGCATTCTTATTGTCTTATTGTATATTCGAACTTGAATTGCATTCTTTTATCCTCACAATGATCATAGGTCAATTGAACAATTGTTCTTTCATATGGACCTTATGTGAGAATTTTGACCCTTTTAAAATCAAAGTTTTTATGCTTACTTTTGCCTTATCTCACATGCCTATACTATTACGATGCGGCTTGGTCATTTTCATTGCTTTTTCTTGCTTATGGACCAAGTTGTGCCTTTGTCTGCTAGCGAGTAAACTCGTTTTCAAACCTCTTACTTACATTTTACGGATAATTGCCAATGTGTTCATCAAGGGGAGATTGTGGATTTCATGGGGATATGTTCCGATCTTAGGATGATGTGACAATTGGCAATGGCGTTTACGGTTTGTCGTTTCACGTGTTTTTCGACAAAGCTACTGAGCTTCTTTGGGCGAGGCGGTCCGACCGGTCCTTACATCAGCGGTCCGATCCGGTCCCAAATCGGTCGGACCGGCCATGTAAGCGGTCGGACGGTGGTGACCAAAGTGGTCAAAGCAGTGGGCCAAAAATAGGTGTTGTAGGCAAGTGAGGGATCCCAATGCACTTGGTCTCATGATTTTGGAGTCTCGATAAAAGTTCTATTGGTTTAAAGTTTCGAAGGTTTGGATTTTGAGGGTTGAAATTGGTTAAGTCCCAAGAGGCGGTCCGGCCGAAGCTCACGAGGGAAGCGGTCCGGCCAAGCTCACTGGAAGCGATCGGACCGGTTTACTTGAGCGTCGGCCAACCGTGGCGATGTTATTTTGTTAGGTCAAAGTCATTGGTTTCATGGCATATGATTTGCATGATGCATGTTTTGACTAACATGGGTCAAGTTGTGAAGAACTTGTTCCCGAATTCGTGTTTGCTTATGCGTGGTTGTGCGGGTTGCTTGGTGGTCAATGGCGGTCAGCGGCGAGGAGAATCGGGACTAGACTTGAAGAGTTGAGGTCGAGCGATCGGCGATGCGGGTGAGTCAACGACTCAAGCGTGACACAAGATGGACAAGGGTGACCTATTGGCGCATCCATGGCGCATGGTGAAGCGGTTTAGGTCAAAAGGTTAAAGACGGCGCTTCGTGAAGCGTGCGTGTGTGACCCGTTTGTTAGTGGGCCTTAACGGGAGCCCAAGAGAGTCAAACCCTAAGAGTTTTAGGCCTCCACTATAAATAGGAGGAGATGGTGGCTGCACCTCTTTGGCTCGCCTTTTTATATTTTAAAAACCCTAATTGTCTTTAGGGGAGTTGAGGTGGAGGCTAGGGATCTTGATGGTTTGTGGTGAATTTCGTGATCTTTGATTGTCCACTGATCCATGATGGTGTGGATGTAATCCAGCATCAATCACGAAATCAATCTATGCAAGGTTTGCTTGAGATAAGTCTCTTCTCGTTCTTGCTTTCAATTTCGTGATTTTAGAGCTTTCTTTGATCCGCGAGTGTTTGATTGATTCTTTCACGTGGATTAACTTGCTGTGATGTGTGGGAACCCATATAGGATCAATTTGATCATCAATCACCCACGAGCAAGCGATTGGATCTAGTTTTCACTTTTGCCCGGTTTTGCACCCTTCTTCAATCAGATCGTAAAAGATATTTGTTCGTCCAAGAATTATCATAATTGTTGATTGGAATAGGTCCTTAATATCATAGAGAAGGTGTGTGCAAAGTTTCGTGAAGTTTGGAGTTGAGAATCAAAAGTTAGACCTAATTACAACTTCGTCATCGGGCTGTTTTTACTGTTCTGGAGCCTGCCGGTCAAACCGCCCCACACCGTCGGACCGATTTTGGTGCGGTCCGACCGTATTCCACACCGAGGTCGACCGATTTGGTACCGGTCGGACCGCCATATAACAGCGATCGACCGCCGATTTACATTAGATTCTATTCTTGCGATTTTTGTCGCATTGCTTAGGGGTTTAATTGGATTCAATACTAGTCTTCATTTGTCTTGGTATATTGATCTTCATAGCTTTCTAATAGCTACTTGGAGTGAAATTGTATTGAGTTCATAATTTGTGAAAAAGTGGCGTGCTCCTATTCACCCCCTCTAGTCGCCTTTACG
The DNA here is from genome assembly GCA_036346395.1 of Hsuehochloa calcarea. NCBI lineage: Eukaryota > Viridiplantae > Streptophyta > Magnoliopsida > Poales > Poaceae > Hsuehochloa > Hsuehochloa calcarea. The sequence continues at coordinate 21,441,253 of CM070615.1, forward strand.
GTCCAACAAGTGGTATCGAGCCCTGTTAGTTCAATCTTGATCTTAACCGGTCCTTTGAACTTTGGCGATGGATAGATTCTCTACAAAACCGCATATGTTCAATGGACAAGACTATGCCAATTGGAAGAATCGTATGCAGTATTCCTTGAGAGCGAGGACAAGCTTTGTGGGGCGTTGTTCGATCCCGCTCATTATTCACGAGGTTGAAACTCACCTTACGTGGTTCTTTTGGCTAACAACAACAAGGCCAAGAATCTTTTATATGGTGCGCTTGGTAGACAAGAATATGATAGGATTTGCAATTTTGCATTGCGCGAGATTTGGAACACTCTCGAAACATATCATGAGGTTCGTCTCAAATTAAGAAAGTCGCCAAACAATCTATAAGCGTGATTATAACAAATTTGAGATGCGTCTGGAGAGAGCATCGATGACATTTCGATCGTTTAATAAAGTGATTAATCAAATGAAAATTGTTGATATTGAATATTCTCAATCTGAAAATGCCACCCACCTCTTTCTTGCAATCAACACCAAGGAGTGGGAGATGAAAGCTCTTGCTATAGAAGAGAATGTTGATCTTTCAAGTCTTACTTTAGAATTGCTTTATAGTAAACTCAAGACTCATGAAATTAAAAGAGTTGATCATCCCAAGAAAGATAATTTAGCTTTGGTAGCGGATCCTCTCAAAAGGCTTTTGATGACTCTTTTGAATCTTCTTACGGATTTTCATTTGCTTGTTTATCTCGCTATTCATGAAGAGGAGCTTGAGAATATCCACGAGGTTGAGTTAGCCCTTTTAGCTAAAAAATTCACACAGGCTTACAACAATGTGAGAAATAAAAAGAGAGGTGGTCTGTTACTTGCTATGAGTGTGGAGAGCTTTACCACATCAAGACCAATTGCCCCAAGCTAAAAGGTAAGGGTAAGCACGGGGAGGAGAAGGCGACTTGGAAGAAGCCTCATGAGAACAACTCGAGTATGATCTTTGTCAAGCTCATAAAGGCCGCTCACCGGGTCCTTGCCGCTTTTGGAGAGCAATCCGTTAGTGATGTGGACTCGGGAGCGAAGAGGAAAAGAAAGGAAGGCCAAGGACTTTCTTGGCATGTGCTTCATGGTGACAAGCGACATTGATAATGATGAGGTATCTTTTTCTTATGATGAGCTTTACGCTAAATATAATTCTATAGTTGAGCAAGTGCTTAGTCAAGATGAAGCGCTAGAATTTGTCATGACTAAAAATAAAAACTAGAGTCAAAAATTGGTAAACTAAAACTAGAACTTACAAATGTTAAGACTCTTGAACACGATGAATGTTTATCTTGTCATGATATGCACTCAGAATTGGCTAAACTGCAATCTGCTCACAATATTGCTTTACAACAACTTGAAAATGCTAGAACTGAGCTAATTGAAATTAAATCTGCTCCTTGTGAAAAATGTTTAGAGTCTAGCAAGTTGATTGCTTCTGATGTGATTGATTCTAGCCCTTGCACTTCATGCTTAGAAAAAGAACGTGAAATCAAAGATATCTTAGAAGCTGCTAGAGTCAAATATGCTAAGCTTAAGGACAATATTGAAAATACTATTTGTGCTTCTTGTTCAGCTCTTAAGCTTGAAATTGCTTTATATAAGGAGAAATCTATGGATAAAACTTGTGATGCTTGTGTTAATTTGAGAAAAGAAAATGCTTACCTTCATGATACATTAGAGAAATTTTCTAAAGGTAAGAAACAATTAAACATGATTCTTGACAAGTCTAAAACTCCTTATAAGAAGCAAGGTTTAGGATTCAATTCTTTTCAAGACAATTCAAAGCCAAAAGTCATTCAAGTCTTGGAAAAAGGTTTAATTGAATTCAAAACCCAACCTGCAAAAATATCTTTTAAATCTGCAGGTTTTGACCAACCTTGTATTAATTCAAATGGTGCTTCTTCTAGTGGTACCAAGTACCATTGCACTTATTGCAAGAAAGGTGGGCATTTGATTGAATTCTGTTGGCGTAGGTTGAAAAATGATAGGAAAAATCTTGATAGAATTTCATTCAGGCAACCTAGAGCTTTTATGAGACATGGTAACACTGAAAGGAATAAACCTGGATTAGGATTTTTCTCACATTCTAATCATCATGCTACTACATATCCTAATTCTCATGTTCTTGATTCTTGCGGTCGACCATTGGTGGTCACCGGTCCGACCGATTTAGTCATGCCCGATCGGCCTTGACTGACTAGCCGGTCGACCGCCCTTGATGATTTAATTCCCATGTTAACTTAAACATTGCTCATAACAAATTTTAGATGAAATCAAGGATAACATACGCTTTGCATACTACTTCGCAGACATGTGTCTCGATCTTGGGTTCCCAAGTCTTGTTTAACTAACCCCAGTATCGAGACACATCGTTCTTCTGTGCCTTGATTTTTTCAGGATTGCCGCGGAAAGAGGAAGAGCACGTGCTTTGTTGACTCCGGCTGTTCACGTCATATGACCGGAGACTCAAGATGGTTCACCTCCTTCATGCGGTCGACGGGTTTCAAGCATCTCCGAGAACTTCCCATCGCCAGGCCGTTAAGCTCTTATTCAGGTACTTACACTCCACTCTCTTTGTATGGCATTTGATATTCCTGTTCTTTATCCTTGTCCATTCGGGGGTCTTTCTTATCTTGATTATGCGGGCTGTCGGCTAGATAGGAAGAGTACCTCAGGCGCTTGTCACCCACTAGGCACTTCTTTTGTCTTTTGTTTTTATCCTCACCAAATCTTTAGACCCAGCTAGGTTTGCCACCTTGAGAAGCGAGTTAGGAGTAATTTATCTCTATGGGTTGGTTTGAGGGGGAGTTTGATCTTTTCTGATCTTTCCTTGTTCTTTTGATCTTTTATTGTTCTTTTACGAACTTAGTGATCTTTTGAACTTTTTAGGTTTTCAGGCTTTTTAATTGCATCTCATTGTGTCATATTGCATTCATTTGAAAAATCCAACAAGTGGTATGAAAAATCCAAAAAGATGCATTGTAATATAAGATTTTCTGCTTATCTTTTAAAATTGATGGAGCTTTGCCTATTACCCTTTGGAGCTTTAGTATTTCAATTCTTGCTCAATGTCATGTCTAGTTCTTTGACTTGCTAGAATTATCATGCTTTTACATGTGTAGCTAAGTCTTTGCTATATGAGCTAGAACCTTAAAACAACTCAAACTAAGAAATTGCAATTTGTGGATGTTTTAGCGAGTTGCGTAATTAGTGCTCCTCTTGTGACATTGGCCTGTCGAATTGCTTTGTTAGCTCTTTGATCTAAAATTGACCATTACTTGAGCTTTTGTGTTCTTGAGATTCTAAAGCGCTCATGTGAAAAATGAAAATCAAGATTGTCTTATGCTTAAATTGTGCCAAACTATTCTTACGAGGCCTTGTCAAATGACATGAACTTGGAGATAGTTTGATGAACGAACGATCTCATGGGGATTTGCTTGTCGAAATGACATGAACCTCAAGATTTGTCACCCGGTAGAAGCTTAGAAAGAGTTTGTGGATGGCTCCTAGTCCGGGATCTTCTTTACTAAGATATACCTTTAATCAACTTTTGGTGAAGCTTAGGATGAGTTTGTGGATGGCTCCTAGTCCGGGATCTTGTCACTAAGTTAGATCATTAGTCAACTTCAATATTCAATGCAAATGAAAAAAAAAATGTTGACAAATGGGCGTTTACAAAATATTGAGCAAAATGATTCAATACGGGACTTGATTGACTCTTAATGTGGTCTTTGTTAGATTTTTGATCTCACTTTGACATTTTAACATGGCCAATTTCACTTTAGGATCCTGTTGATGAACTTCTTTGAATTTGAGCGTTGCTTAAATTGATCAAATCTCTTGCTTTACTTTTGAGCCTTTGTGCTTAGCTTTGATATATATGTCTTACCATGATCTTGCTAAGCATTGTGTCGGGCTTGATATCTTTGTTTGTGCAATATTAGAGATACTAGATTGTTCTTTTGGGTAATCTCCAAAGCTTCTTGTAATCAAAAATTGAAAAATACAAAAAAAAAATGAAGCCACTCCATTGCACTTCATGCATACTCCTCTTTATGCTACTTTTGTTTCTGCTTCTTCCTTTATTCTCTATTTGTTATCTCTGGATGAGAGGAAGGCGTGATTCCTTGATGAATCCATTGTCAAAGGGGAGAAGATGTGTTAAATGAGAAGAGAAGATGTTTTAATGAGAAGATATTTCTTTGTTGGGGAGAAGTTTATACAAAGGGGCGAAAAATTTGAAAACCGAGGATCATAGTGAGGGGAGTTCTTGAGTTGCATTCTTATTGTCTTATTGTATATTACGAACTTGAATTGCATTCTTTTATCCTCACAATGATCATAGGTCAATTGAACAATTGTTCTTTCATATGGACCTTATGTGAGAATTTTGACCCTTTTAAAATCAAAGTTTTATGCTTACTTTTGCCTTATCTCACATGCCTATACTATTACGATGCCGCTTGGTCATTTTCATTGCTTTTTCTTGCTTATGGACCAAGTTGTGCCTTTGTCTTAGCTACGAGTAAACTTCGTTTTCAAACCTCTTACTTACATTTTACGGATAATTGCCAATGTGTTCATCAAGGGGAGATTGTGGATTTCATGGGGATATGTTCCGGATCTTAGGATGATGTGACAATTGGCAATGGCGTTTACGGTTTGTCGTTTCACGTGTTTTCGACAAAGCTACGAGCTTCTTGGACGAGGCGGTCCGACCGGTCCTTGCACGCAATGATCCGACCGGTCCCAAATCGGTCGGACCGCCATGTGGGGCGGTCGGACCGGTGGTGACCAAAGTGGTCAAAACGCAGTGGGCCAAAAATAGGTGTTGTAGGCAAGTGAGGGATCCCAATGCACTTGGTCTCATGATTTTTGGAGTCTCGATAAAAGTTCTATTGGTTTAAAGTTTCGAGAAGGTTTGGATTTTGGGGTTGAAATTCGGTTAAGTCCCAAGGCGGTCCGACCAAGCTCACGAGGCGGTCCGACCGGCCAAGGGCGGTCCGCCGCTCACTGGAGCGGTCGGACCGGTTTCTACTTGAGCGTCGGCCAACCGTGGCGATGTTGTTTTGTTAGGTCAAAGTCATTGGTTTCATGGCATATGATTTGCATGATGCATGTTTTGACTAACATGGGTCAAGTTGTGAAGAACTTGTTCCCGAATTCGTGTTTGCTTGTGCGTGGTTGTGCGAGGTTGCTTGGTGGTCAACGACGGTCAGCGGCGAGGAGAATCGGGACTAGACTTGAAGAGTTGAGGTCGAGCGATCGGCGATGCGGGTGAGTCAACGACTCAAGCGTGACACAAGATGGACAAGGGTGACCTATTGGCGCATCCATGGCGCATGGTGAAGCGGTTTAGGTCAAAAGGTTAAAGACGGTGCTTCATGAAGCGTGCGTGTATGACCCGTTTGTTAGTGGGCCTTAACGGGAGCCCAAGAGAGTCAAACCCTAAGAGTTTTAGGCCTCCACTATAAATAGGAGGAGATGGTGGCTGCACCTCTTTGGCTCGCCTTTTTATATTTTAAAACCCTAATTGTCTTTAGGGAGTTGAGGTGGAGGCTAGGGCTCTTGATGGTTTGTGGTGAATTTCGTGATCTTTGATTGTCCATCGATCCATGATGGTGTGGATGTAATCGGCATCAATCACGAAATCAATCTATGCAAGGTTTGCTTGAGATAAGTCTCTTTTCGTTCTTGCTTTCAATTTCGTGATTTTAGGGCTTTCTTTGATCCGCGAGTGTTTGATTGATTCTTTCACGTGGATTAACTTGCTGTGATGTGTGGGAACCCATCTAGGATCAATTTGATCATCAATCACCCACGAGCAAGCGATTGGATCTAGTTTTCACTTTTGCGGTTTTGCACCTTCTTCAATCAGATCGTAAAAGATATTTGTTCGTCCAAGAATTATCATAATTGTTGATTGGAATAGGTCCTTAATATCATAGAAGGTGTGTGCAAAGTTTAGTGAAGTTTGGAGTTGAGAATCAAAAGTTAGACCTAATTACAACCGTCATCGGTTTTTTTTCTTTGAACGGAGCTGCAGGTCGACCGCCCCACACCGTCGGTCGACCGATTTTGGTGCGGTCCGACCGCCCCACACCGAGGTCGACCGATTTAGTACGGTCGGACCGCCAAGATATAACAATGATCGAGCCGGCCGATTCTGTTAGATTCTATTCTTGCTGATTTTTGTCGCATTGCTTAGGGGTTTAATTGGATTCAATACTAGTCTTCCGCTGTACTGGTATATTGATCTTCATAGCTTTCTAATAGCTACTGGAGTGAAATTGTATTGAGTTCATAATTTGTGAAAAAGTGAGCGTGCTCCTATTCACCCCCTCTAGTCGCCTTTACGGTCCAACATTTTGAAAATTTTACAGCAGCAAGAGCATGATTTATAAGGAATTTAGCAACAAGAACCAATTGATTTGGATTCATAATGCAAAAGATATGAGCAAAACAAATCTGCTCGGCCTTATAAGTCACAAATACTACTATTCATTGCAACTAAAATCTTAGCAAAAATTTCTAGAGCTATAATGAGGTTAGAAATATTTTTAGATTAAAGTTCAGTTAAAAATATAACTAACAAAAATTGAATCAACCGAAAAGGAATTAAAATAAAATAGTTATGCATTTTACAAGTTAATTTCATTTTTTAGCTGACAAATAATCCTCTCGGGAAAATCTTAGATTAAATCGACGTGGACGAACTTGAACTGTTGATCTTGGATCCAACGGTCCAAGTCCACCGAACAGCGCGCGGTCAAGCGGCTCACAACCCCCACCGTTGAATTTAGATCCAACGGTCCACGTGGATGGACACGTTCGGACGGTCCGAACGTTCAAATAGATGTGGGCCGTTGATCTAGAGATGGACGGCTCACAACGAAGGAACCTTCGACCGGTCCGAACGTTCACTCGAATCTGAGCCGTAGATTTGAAATCCAATGGCCCACGCGGGCAGAGCACAGCGCGCGTGCGCGCGGCTTATACATTCACCGTTGGATTTAGATCTAACGGTCCATATGGATCGAGACGTTCGGATGGTCCGAACGTTCACTCGAATCTGAACCGTTGATCTAAAATCCTACGGTACACATGGATCGCCGCGTTCGGATGGTCCGAACGTTCACGCGATTGTGGGTCGTTGATCTAAGGATCAACGGTCCACAGCGAACCACGTTCAAAGAGCTCGCGCCCAGTTCAACCGACAAAACTCGACGGCGAAAGGAGGCTCACCGTCGGCGACTCTGGTCACGGCGGTGCGAGCAAAGGCCCAAAATGGGTCCGCAATAGCTTTGCACACACAATGGGACCAAAAATTGCAGCTGCGGCGGTCTAGAACGCCGGCAAGCCGGAGTTTACAGAGGTGACAAAAATGGTCGAAAAATGAAAAATGCAAAGAAGCTCCGCTGCGGTCCAAGTAAGCAAGTGCCAAGCAACTAGGGACTAATGTGGAGTTACCTGAGCACGGGAAAGACACAGAGAAGGTTGGAGATGCTCTGGTAATGAATGCGGTGCTTTCGGCCGAAAATTGGGGAATCTCCAATTCAGCCAAGCCCTGAGGAGGATAAGCAAAATTGAGCGAGGGTTAAGCTCAAGAGAGACGTAGACTCACGGTCCACGGCCGGTCCATGAGATTTCAGCCCGTGCACTAAACGCTATGGCCCACATTCATACACTGTGACGCCCGGGATTAAAACCTCGCTTACTGTGCTAGGCCCCACATGTCAGTCACAACAAGAATCCGAATAAGACAGCCATTAACTTCTAAGTAATCATTAGCAGTTAATGAACGGGATTTGGTCTTAATGACCTTGCTACAGTATTGTCAGAAATCCGACAATACAGTCCTGGCTTCGCCAGACTCTCGCCGGCGTTCCCGGGCATGGACGGGTTCACAATACTCTTGCGCACCCAACGGTACTCACGGTGGCTGAGCTGGCCCGAGGCGGCGGCGCACCGGAGAGAGGCGACGGGGAGCTACGGCTAAACGTGCACGACGCAATCGAGCTCCGCATTGTCCAGGGAAGTGGGTGCCACAGCATCTACGAGGCACAAAGAGGCTTCCTGAGCGAGGGAGAGACTCGGAGGAGGTCGGAGTCGAGCCAGCGACGAGGAGGGTGACGGCGGCGCGGTGCTTCAGCGAGGGGAGCTCGCTTTGGTGAAGAAGACCGGGAATGAGTGGTAGAGAAAGCTCAAGGACAGTCCATATATGGTGTACAAGCAAGGAATCGGCAAGGAGCTTACCACACCGGTGATGGGGAAGAACGGAAGCTCCGCGCCCGAAAATGGGTCAAACTTGGATTTCCCAGGCTCCTGTGAACCGATGGCAAAATAGAGTGAAGGGAAAGATTAAGCAGGCCAAGGCAAGGCCGGTGACGCACTTGAGCGAGGACGGGACTCACTGGACACGGAGTTGGCACGGCGGCAGCTCTGGGTGCGAGTTCTGCCACCGAAGAGAGCTCAAAGGTGTTCCGGGCGCTACAAGCCAAGGCAAGGCCTCGCGTTAGCAAAAATGGAACCAGGGAGGAACATATATAGAGCAGGAGGCGGAAGTGCGAAGCTTACCCGAGAGAGCCAAGATCTCGCCTCCTTTCCCTCGGTCACCGAGAGGGAAAGTGAGAGCTAGCAGGCGAGGGAGACGGAGTTATAGAGCTCCAACGGCCGGGAAGGAGACGGCGTGAAGAGGCGACGCTCCAGGAGTGGTCAGCCGGGGCGGTGGATCCATGGTGTCAACGGAAGCGACGCAGAGGCTCTGCGGCGCGTGTCGAGTGATTCCTAAGCGCAAGCGAGCTGGAGAAGACGGGTCTGACGAGCGGTCCTCGCGATGTCAGCAACTCACGGCGCAGCGCAGGAGCGACTGGTCCGGTGGATCTGGGTCGTTCGATTGGAAATGGACGACTCGGATCCAAGAGAGAAAGACCTGAGATGGTTCGAACGGGTGCGAAACCTGGACCGGAGGATTTGCATCGGACGGCTTACACGCGATGTGGTTAGGTGGTTAGGCTGAACCGAGAGAACCGGGTCGGGGTCTGACTCGGGTTCGAGCCCGAGGAACAGTGATTCCAGATTTGAATTAAAAAGGCAGAGATGATTTGGGAATTTCCAGAGGTAGCTCCATAGCTCCAAAAATTCTGAAATTGATACTGAGTAATCCTGACTTCAAGGAAGACCGTGTGTAAATGTCCCAGAATTTTTCATCGGTACATTGCCCGCTAGAAAATTCACAAGCTGCTGACAGAGGGTTTGACCAGGAAGACAACAGGTTTGACCAGCCCTCAAGAAATAGCAAATAATTTCTAAAAATTATGAAATTTCTCAGGGAGGTTACCAAGATGATCAAGAATTTAGGAAAAATATTTCCAGTGGATGATCACAAGGTTTGACTAGAAGATCTTAAATTGCAACACTTCGAGTCAATAAACTTAATTGAATTTGAAGTCAACATTTCAAGGAGATAAATTCTAGAGAATTCAAAGAACAACAAGGATGCATCCAAAAGTTTTAGTTTATCCTCATTTTATACATTTGAAACACAAACCCAGAGCTTTGGGATGTTACAAAACCTCTCCCCCCCTTACAAAAATCTCGTCCGAGATTCCGCCTACTTGGTAAAGAAGGATGGGTAGTCTACACGCAGGCGATCCTCCCTCTCCCAAGTTGCTTCGTCCTCGAATGATTCGTCCACTGAACTCTAAAGAATTTGATGGCACGAGTCCTCGTTCTTCGTTCAGCTTCTTCTTCAAGGATGCGAAAGGGGCGCTCTTCGTAGGTCATGTCTTCTTGCACATTAAGACTTTCCAAAGGAGCTTCCTCGGTTGTAATGCGAAGGCACTTCTTCAATTGGGACACATAAAAAATATTGTGAACACCATCAAGTGCAGCTGGCAATTCCAACTTGTAGGTAACTGCTCCTTTTTTTTCAATGATGCGGTAGGGTCCAACATATCGAGGAGCCAGCTTGCCTTTGACGCCGAAACGTTGATGACTCTACAGAGGAGAGACTTTGAGATAAACAAAGTCATTAGGCTCAAAGCTCAACTCACGTCGGCGGCGATCCGCATATCACTTTTGCCTATATTGAGCCATACGCAGTCGGTCTCGAATCAACTGAACTTGACTTTCGGCCTCATTGATTGAGTCTGGGCCAAAGAATGATCTTTCATTGGTTTCTGACCAATTCAACGGAGTTCTGCACTTTCTCTCATATAAGGCCTCAAATGGTGCTATGCCAAGACTAGCTTGAAAACTGTTGTTGTAGGAGAATTCAGCGAACGACAAGCATTTCTCCCAGTTCTTCCCATAAGAGATAACACAGGCACAGAGCATGTCTTCCAATACTTGATTGGCTCTTTCAGTCTGACCATCGGTTTGAGGATGATACGCAGTACTGAAGGAAAGACGGGTGCCCATAGCATCTTGCAGACTATACCAAAACCGGGAAGTAAAGAGCGATCCACGGTTAGAAATGATCGTTTTCGGTACCCCATGCAAACTCACAATGCGGGATACGTAGAGCTCTACCAACAGACCAACACGAATACCGGTTCGCACAACCCCAGAGCTTTGGGATGTTACAGCTCTCGATGTGGTCGGATAAAGAAAGTGGATGGTCATACCACTAGTGGTCAAAGAGTCGACCATATGAAGTTATCCATCACTTGATAGGGAAAGTATTGAACAGTCCATAGATGACAAATTATCTCACCTGGAGTTCAACCAGATATCGTGAAGTAAAGGGAGAATACACAAACAGGTCGTTCAGTTCGACCAGATACGAACAGGTCATATAGAGATACGAGTTGATCTTAGATTGGTCAAACACAATCACTAACTGGTCATAAACTGGTCGTAAGGAGTTACGAACTGATCATGACTAAATATGAACCGGTCGTAAGTAATAAGGAAATGGTCATAGATCATATTGCGTTAAATTTCATCCAATATAATTTATATGTATTCAGGAATCGGTATATCCTGCTAGGAACCGCTAACGACCTGTGGTCGGAAAAGAGTTTCCGAGTCACAACCGATTATACATGAACTTACAGGGTCACATACTTAACGGGTTGGAGTAAACGAGTTCGGATAAGATCCGTTATGAGCTCTTTATAAGAGGATGCATGAGACTGTTGGGATTGAGGACGTAAGTTGCTCTACCGAAACTCTAGCCGCCATCTTCTCGAAGATCCTGCCGTGCGCATTGGTACTAACACACCGACGTAGGTGTTTGATCCCTGGACGTGTGGATACCATAGAGGCGCTGCTGCGGTTGCTGCTATGCTAAACGAGGATGATCCACGATCTTCGCAAGAAACACGATAGGTTGCTAAAAGAGATGATCGGTACCAAGGATGTTGGACGATCAACTACTACTATTTCATCGACACGCTCGATGTTGGATCAAGCTGCTCTAACTTTTCTTCTATTGCACTACGATTTAGTGGTAATAATCTATAATCTTTTACTTGTATAACTTTCTAATTTACGTAGTAAATTTTTGAATTATCTGCTAATATAACCTACATGCATCCCTTCACGAGTGACCAAGCTGCACGCGGAATAGCAGGAAACCAAACGCACAAGAAACGGGGGGACGTGCGGCAAGGCGTAGGCAAATCACACAAGCGCATCGGCCGATCCGAGCGAATGGCGCAAAGAACACGAGCAGCATCGAACCGGCGAGGGGAAAGAGCAGACGCCTAGACAACGGCCGAACGATGGAACGGCATAGAGATCCCGACGCAGCATCGCACGGCCGAAATAAAGAGGACAATGTGTCCCACTCTCCTCGCTTCCTTTCTGCGCCTATATCCGGTAGGATTCTCATGCTCTCAAAATTCTGTAAACGTGGATTTTCGTGCAAATACCCTTTAACTTCTGCAGTGCATCAAACATGGAGAAACTAATTTCTGGCATCTACAGAGCCTCGTTCATCTGCGTGGAAGCCCATCTACAAGTTAGCTTTGCAACATACAGAGGCCATCTCAACACTCTACACACTGAACACCTGAGCAGCTAAATAGTTTGAAATTGCATGTTTGCAGACACAGAGAGGCCAAAATTATCTTCAAATAATACAATATAAGAGAACTAGAGATAAGTTATCAACAGATGCATCACCAAGCCTTCCTGGAGTTTTCTTTGTGTTCCTGCAATCTTACACCAGTGCACCTGTCTTATCTGGAGTTTAGGTCGAGTTCCCCTGATCTACGCCAGTCCTCTTGCATATCAGAGTTTCCATTTTCCGGTTCATTCTCATCGTTGAGGAAATCCTCCGATGGGTCTTCATCGTCCCTTTGAGCATTTCCCCATCCATCTTCACCCTGTTCTTGCACCATGTCATGACTAGGGCTATCTTCACCTTGGGATGCTGCAGCATTGGCCCTCAAAGGACCCTGTCCAATCATCTCAGAGTGTGCTTGGGCCTCCGCTCGAGCATGCTCGGCCATTGCCATGCGCATCTTAGCTTCAGCAGCCTCACGACCTGCTTTCTCCCTAGATTCTATCTCTGCTCTTAGTTCCATCATAGCCTGCTTCTCCTCCTGTAACAAAGCCTGCTCCAGCATGAGCCGCTCCTGTGATCTGAACTCACCAATGGCCCTTTTCTTGGTCATTATGTTGTATGCCAACACTTGCTTCTCAAAAGTTGTTGTAAACTCAGCAATCTTCACCAGAATGTTATGATCCCATTGCTGCAGGCGAGAAGGAATCTGGCCAGTTGTATCGCTGTCAAGGATCCTGTCATCTTCTTCAGCCTCATAGTCGGCAACCACGTGGTACGGTAATAACCTGATTTTGACAGCAATGGAGCAGAAGATATGGGTAACTTCAGATATGGAAGTCATGTGATGAAGAGATCAAACAATCCACAAATGCTGCAGATTGAAGCAGCACATTAATCTAATCAATTGCAAGCATGATTTAAGAGGTGGAGAGGAATACGTTGTTCTTTTCGTTCCATCAACTGATAAAATTAGGCACAACAGTGCAATTTCAATATATTCGACTCTGAAGGGGCATATAATACGGCTTCCACTTTGCAAGAGTCCAATTCAAATAAAAGATTGTTGAAACTGCACAAATGAAATTACACCCATTTCATATTATACTTTCAGACTCTGCTCGTTCTGAACAATTCGTTTGTAAATCATAGTGCATGCAACACTCTTTTAGGGATTTCACAGATGCAATGCAACACTGCAAAACATTTCTTCCCATAAAAATAATATTTTTCCCATCGAAACAAAATCATGTTTCCTTCGAAAAGAAAAAGGACTGTATAACCAAATTACTGGGCTATTCCAGGAAATCCTCTTATATAATATCCATTGTTACATAGGAAATAGTCTTACATTAACCCCTGAACTACCCCAAAAGTCTAACTTTGACCCTTAACTACGAAACTGTCTAACTTATCCCCATAAACTGCGAAAACCACTGCAAATAACCCCTTGACTGGTCGGAAAAAAACCTTGACCCAATATGACAAGGTTCTGGTACACAAAAGATTGCAATGTGTAATTTCATCACAATTCTTGAAATTACACTATACTGGAACTGGTTTACAGACATATGGAAGCTATGGTGTTTATCTTGTCTCCAATTGAAGAGCTTCCTCTACAAGGCTATTTGTGGCATAAAGATCCTGTAGATGTTGAATATGTAGGATGACAGATCTTTGTTTGCAACAATATTATTAAAGTAGTTATAACTATTAGACTTTATACAATGCAATGCTTTATAAGTTTTACTTTATACAATGCTAACAATGCTGTGCTTTATAAGGTTATCTATACATTGTGATGATGTACAGCAGTGTCCCATCCAATATCAGGAGCACCCAACTACTGATTCATCTCCCCTTGATATTTTCCTGATTACTCAGCAATTTGAGTTGCATACAACAATTATACAACAATATTGTTACATACTCAAATAAAATTTTTGCTCTCTATTTTTTATAATATATATAGCAGTGCCCTGTATTTTGGAAAAATGTGATGGTGCTGTCTACAAGCTATGTCTTCCTCCCTTTGGTGTTTATCTCCGTGCAACCTTGCCCACCACTGGCACTATCAATAGTGCAACACTTGTGCATGAGTAAGAGCAATGAGAGAGCATTTTCTACTGCCACTTTCATATCCACAAGATTCTATGGTGGAAATCCAACCAATCACAATCATATAGTCATGTGACAACACAAGAAACGTCATCTCTCGCAAATGCAGAATAGAATATGTTCATTGATCAAAAAAGACCATATGCCACTGGCATCAGGAACCATATTTCATCACTACTCTTGGCAATTTTTACAGGCATTACATCTTTTCTCAAATGTGGTGATTTGTTACCAAAAAAATTATATTTGGGGGCTCCTAAGCCATTACGCGGTTTATTTGAGTAAATTGTTGGGTCAAAATAAAATTTTAAACAGTCTGGAATAGTAGGGAATTAGATTCCATTATTTAATATCCCATAATCAATTAACAAAAGATCATGCAAACTTCACAAGATTGACAAAGAATATGATGCATAGAAGAAATAATTCTTTACTAAAAAATACCAGTAAGACAAGCATTATTACAAAAGGGCATAAAAAGTGTTTAGATAATTACTTTTACTCCAAGAAATGTCCTTCTGTTAACTTCCGATAAATCAAACAATACTCTTACATACAATAGTCATGGCATATTATATGTCCCCATTTGGTAATTGGACATAGTACTTCACCAAATATGTAATTGCAGACAGTATATTTGCAGAACTGCTACCACAGTGAGTGCATTCTACATTAAGACTATAGGCATCGCTTCCAGCAACTTTTTGTATGTGTTTGCTTTAAGTTTTAAATTAACAATAGAATTTTCTTTATTTACATTTTTGTTTCTGTGGGACTCTTTACAGATTGACCAAGCATTTTTGTGTCTGGGACTTTTTACAACTGATTCAAGATGTTATACAATGTTAGTGCCGTAGCTTGTAGGCCCGTAGTCTACTTGGATTCTTGCCATATAGAACTAACACAAAATCTTTTACTTGGTATGTCCTAAATCACATGACTACTTCGTTATTGTCAAACGTGAGTATATGGTTTGTACAAGATGATGGCACTCATGGTGGTCAGACAACCAGAGTACCAAACTACCAAGTAGCAAACTAAATGTTTTATGTTCAGTTAGACCAAGAAAGAACAGCATAAAATCAATAGAATATCATATCTGGTAGTCTGGATTGAGTGATAGCATAACTAGAATTAACCAGTCTTCAACAACTTACTAGGTAGTAAGTAGTAACAAAACATATGCTGTGCAGCAATCAATCAACAACAGAAGTTTACTCAAACAGAAAATGGTTTCCACAACACAAGTCAAACAGGAGAACAAGAAATTAATGGGATGTTGGATTTGAAGCACATGGATAACAAAGTTTGCCTTGCCAAAATTTGGAAACTTTGACTAGCTTCGGCATCGACTTGGTTTGTTGCTAAATTTTTGGTAAGATTCCCTTCCCATTGGCTCTCTTGTTCGTTTTCTTGCCAAACCATGGTCAATTCATGAGCAACCAATTTTATGGAAAAATTTGGGTAATTCCAATTTTTGGCAAGGTTTGGTAGGGTAATTCTAGTCACCAACCAACTACACTGGAAGAAATGAACTTTGGTCACTGAATTGGTGAGAAAAATTGCCCTACCAATTTTTTTCATAAAATTGGTTGCCCATTAATTGGCTAAGTTTTGGCAAGAAAATGAGCTAAAGAACCAGTCAAAAGGGAACTTTGTTAGTTTGTGGCAACAAACCAAGTGGAGGCAAAAACTTGTCAAAGTTACCAAATATTGGTAAGCCAAACTTTGTCCCAACTCCCAAGTATGAATATTTAGTGCTAGAGTGCAAGTATGAATATCCAAAGAGATTTTTTTTGGCATATACATCTACATACTGCATCCGAATAAAAGCAGTGTCCCCCTAGGTGCTAGGCGTTGCCGACTAGCACCTAGCATCTAATCGCCACCTAGGCAGGGCTAGGCGGCCACCTAACCGGAATAAATCCGCTAGGCAGTCTAGGCGGGAGGGTTGCGCCTAGCACTGAAGAAAAGAGAATATACATGTAATTACGTTGAGTGGGGCAATGCTCAGTAAAAGCCTAAATTTAACACGGAACAAAAACAACAGGAAATTTGCTTACAAAACGCCAAATACAGTTTAGTGTAATCAAGCCTACTTTAAAGTGCCCAACTCTTGAACGTTCCCATGACTAGCTTTGCTGGTGCACTCACAAGCCATGAAAACAGAATTAAAGAAAAAAATTATAGTCGTACAACTAATTTTAAATATAATCATACGATTTTACCAAAAAACTTTTGTACAACATACTCAAGAAAACCTAACTTTTGAAGCAAATCACCAAACCGCTAAGAACCACAAAGCTTGCAGCTACTAGCTAATACATCCTCGAAAACTGAAGTACTCGTTAGCTTAATCCAAAATTCGCATCAATCGAAGCTAATCAGGGACTCCAAAACCCCTTTAAGATAACCTACAACTTATCTTGGAAAGCTAACTCCACCTAAATATTGCATCCATTGGACCAAACCACATGCCCGATATAATGGGCTGGGGTTACTGTGCACATATGTGAACAGCACCACAGATACTGTAGCACCAGGATTAGGAAAATATTACCTTCCTCGATAAGAATATCTATTTCCTTAAATACCTGATTAATTTCCTTTTATAGGGATTAGGTAATTGGGAAGACTGACTATTAGCTAAGAAGATTATCTATTAGTTATTAAGCAATAAGAATACAATAGACTAAGTCTCAATCCCCTTCGTCTCCCCAATCTATAGTTTTCCCTCTCCCCTAACAGCCAACGCCACCCGGCTATCCTCCTAGTGATGTTTACCCCTGTGATCCAAGGATCATAACAACTTGATATCAGAGCCAACACCATAGTTTCTGCAGCCGAGAATTTCAAGGCCATGAGGGCTACCCTCAACGAGATGAGTGCCGGAGTAGACGATATGAAAGCCATCTTGGCAGACATGGCGGCAATGGTGGTCAAGGTAATGGAAAAGAAGAAGAATACACAGGCAGCAGCTACTGCGCGATCTGCACCACCGAAGGTGTCTCTGATTTCACCGGTGACTTCTGTATCGTCAACTTCGCTGCCCGTGATTGCACCAACAGTGCCCTCACCGAGGAAGAAGGCAGTACCCAACGACTGTCTTCTCCATGTGCCTGATCGACGTCGTGCCTTCGTAGGTGCTGGGCGTGGCAGGTGTCAGGACCACCGCAACGTTGCGCTGCTGCCGCGGGCAGCTTGTTCATACCACGGACACCTCCTGCAACGTCAAGACACCAAGGGACCGCAATCCTCACTGCTGTCTATTGGAGCGTTGCAGACCATCTTCCATGCAATATTCCGCCGACACCACGACCTCTCATCAACATGGAGTCTCCTAGGGCTTCAGTCATGGCCGCCACCACAGCTTGAGAACGAGCTATCGCGAAAGGAGAGGAGTAGCTATCATGGGCGGGGTAGGAAAGGATTACCTTCCCCAATAAGAATATCTAATTCCTTACATAGTTGATTAGTTTTCTTGTATAGGAATTAGATAATTGAAAAGGTTGTCTATTAGTTAAGAAGATCATCTATTAGTTAGGAAGGTCATCATTTAGATTGATTTTATCCATAATTGTTAGAAGAACCCCTATATAAGGAGGCCTATTATAATCATTGGCATTAAGCAATGAGAATACAATAGTCTTAGTCTCAATCCACTTCGTCTCCCCAATCTATAGTCTTCCCTCCCCTAGTAGCCGACACCACCCGGCTATCCTCCTGGTGATGTTTACTCCTTTCCAATTACCTAATCTCTATACAAGGAAACTAATCAACTATTTAAAAAAATAGATATTCTTACTGGGGAAGGTAATCCCTTCCTAATCTTGATGCTACAGTACCTCGGCCCATGATAGCTACTCCCCTCCTTTCGCGACAGCTCGTCCTCGAGCTGTGGTGGTGGGCATGGCTGAAGCCCTAGAAGATCCAATGTTGACTAGAGGTCGTGACACCGGCAGAATATTGCATGGAAGATGGTCCGCAACGCTCCAATAGACAACAATGAGGACTGTGGTCCCTTAGCGTGTCTTGACATTGCAGGAGGCGTAAGTGGCATGAACAAGCTGCGTGGGGTAGCAGCGCAATATCGTCGTGGTCCTGACACCTGCCATGCCCCGCACCTACAAAGGCACGATGTTGCCCGGCCTTCTTCCTGGCGGTGTTTACCCTGTAATGAACTAAGGTTCATGACATTTGTTATCAGAGCAGTCGATCCCTTCCCACGACTTCTGCTACCATGGTTATGGCAACAGATCAGACCATCAGACCTATCGTCGAGTAGTTGGTTATGATAAAGGCTAATGCCAACAAGATGGCCATGAGTACCAACGACAACGAGAAGAAGATGGCGGCCATCTTCCTCGATATGCATGCTACTTTAGAGAAGATGATTGCGGATCAAAAGGAGAAGAAGGCGCAACAAGAGGCGGCGGCAGCGTTGTTTCTAGCAGCCACACCGATGCTATCGGAACCTGTCGCGGCGTTGTCGCATGCTGCTGTGGCAACCACAGCCCTACCAAGGCCTGCCATGGTGTCGCCGAAGCCTGCTGCGACCGAGCCAAAACCTTTAGCGGTACTGCCACGTCTTGCCACGAAGCTGCCGAGCCTATCGCGGCCCTACCGAAGTCCCGTCGTAGCCACCGCGACGCTGCCAAGGTTACTACCATGCCTGCCGCAGCAACCGGTGAGTTTGCCGCAATCGCACGTGGAGGTAACAATCTCCAAGGACTCATATAGCCATCGCAACCTCTCGTCAATATGGGTCTCCTAGGGCTACAACTATGGCCGCCCCCACAGCTCGAAGACAAGCTGTCGCGAAAAGATGGGAGTAGTTGTCGTGGGTCGGTGTACTTTCGTGAACAGTACCACCGACGATTATTAGGAAAGGTTTGTTGTTTAGGAATCTATCTATTAGTTGTTTGATATTATCTATCAGTTAGACAAGTTATTATTGGATTTGATTATTAGAGATATGTTTTCTTATAGATTATTTCTTAGATGTCAAGTTGGATCGTCCCTATAAAAGGACAAGCATATATCCATTATCAATCAAACGAGAAAGATAAATTAATCTAGTCTCTCCCAAGGTTCTATCATCACAATGTATAGTCTAATCTATTATCCAACCAAGCCGAGGCTGTCCGGCCTTCTTCTTGGCGGTGTTTAACCTGTTATGAACCTGAACCCCAAAAATCCATCACCAATTCCAATCCTGAATCACATCCAGGGCTAAGAAATCTGATCTGAGCAAAATTCACGAACCTTCACTTGTTTTCCGGTCAACCTGCTCCAAACCCTAGAAATGAGAAAAAGAAACCTACAAATCCATCTCTAACCCCCATTTTCACCACCTCCCTTGTGCCGCGAACCCGCATAACAGGCGAACCATCTAGATCAAGGTCACGGACCAGATCCCAGATCAAGGGCCGGGGGGTGGTTTGCTTTGGCTTGACCGGGCTGGAGAGGTGCACCTGTTGACGGCGTCCTCGAGGGATTTGAAGGGCGTCTTGATGTCCGGGTTGCAGACCCGCATGGCGTCCTGCAGCGCCATCTCCACCTCAGGGCTCCGCACCCTCGCGGTCGCCTGCTGCTGCTGCTGTGGCGGCGGCGACGCCTGCGACTGCGACGGGGACGCCCCCTGGGAGTGGGGCTGCTGCTGCGGCTGGGGCTGGGGCTGGCTGGGCAGCGGCTGCTGGAAGCGGAGCGGGCCGAGGGGGCGAAGGTGGGCGTCGATGTTGGAGGGGAAGCGGGACATGGCCTGCTGCGAGAGCTGCTGCGCCTGCGGGTGGGACTGGGCCTGAGCCTGGGCTTGGGCCTGCGCCTGCTGCATCAGGAAGAGATGGCGCTGGAGCTGCTGATGCTGCGCCGCAGCGGCGGCGGCCGCCGCAGCAGAGGTGGAGGAGGTCGGGGTGGGGTTCGCGGCGTCGTCCATGCCGGTGGCGGAGGTGGAAGAGTATGAGGGGGAGTGAGATTTCGGGGAAATGGTGTGTTCGCGTTTGGGGGCTGTGGTGATGTGGTCTGTGGATTTTGGGTGGGGGCGCGGGGAGCGTGACACGTGGCGTGGCGGAGTGCTCGGGCTTGGGCTTGGGCTCGGGCTTTGCGACCTAGAAGCAACCGGGCTGGTCGAACGGGTGTTCGTTGCTCGTAACCTGCTGGGCCAAATATGCTGTTAAATATTTATGTAACAAAAATCCAACAAAATTGCACCATCATCGGTGTCGGAGACATACTACACGGCGAGTACGTGGCGCCACAGTTGGCGAGGATTCAGCGGTGGCACAGATCGGCGAGGAGGCCCTTCGCACCATCATGCGCCGTCGCTCCAAGATCCACGCCCATAGTTGATTTACAGCCTCATTGTATGATTTTTGGGGTAAAAACTTAGGGATCCAAATCAGATAGGAAATTTCAATGTACGCTCTTTTGGAACGTAGTAATATGCTACAGAAAAACATAGGATTGACTTCCTGTTCCTACGGTTACATAGGAATTTTGAAGGAAAAAAGAATCAACTCACACCTCTTTGTAAAAATTACTGTGTTTTTTCTGTCACCTATCCAAACGTCCATTCCTAAATTTTCATGTGTTTCCAATACTTTGATTTGCATGTGTATTCCTATTATAATAATGTATTATAATATTTAAAGACTGTATAGCTTATTTTAAAGACAAGACATTTCAAAGTATTAAGTGCCATTCATAAAAATGAACTCCACATAATCCCACGGTAATGAGGAACAATATATAAACAAAACATGAAAGTGGGCACATACTTTTGGCATGATTTAGAAAGGCGAAGACTTTACAGCCAGAATATTTTAGGAACTCCACACACCAGTCAAAACAACAGACAGTATGCCTTCTTTCAACAGATAGTATCATTCGTAACACTCTTATACGAACACAATAATGGCATGATGATAGCGGTTGAGAAATGAGATCAAGTGATCTAGCTCAATGACCACCTGGCACCTGGCCATAATAGCAAATGGTTAGGGCATGTACTGTGGTACAAACAGCTGCTGTCTATAACAATTCTCTATATCACTTATAGATAACACTATAGATAGCTCATATATTAGATTATCTTTTCACTTTGTCTTTACAGATGACACAATATTTTAATACTTTCATTGCCTAAGATATTTCTTCACTGGTTCTGGTGATACAGTCAGCTGTCGAATTGTAAACAATACATTTCTCTCTCTCTTTATTATCTTTCATCCACATCAGCTTAAATTCTACGTTGTAGATACTATAAACAGCTGATGTAAGCCTATTATATATGACCTTACGACAATGTCAAAAGTTGGAAAAATTGATGTTGACTTCAAGAAATTGGAGCAAGAGTAATTACCATTTACCTGCATCTTTGTCTTCTCATGTGTGGTCAATATGCCCCTTGTTGTTCCCTAATTGTAACAGACCAATTTTGAACTTGTTGAAACATGCATAAATTTCATAGATTTTAAAAAACCTTTTGTTAATGTTTGAGTTATTCCAAAAGCTTGACTTGCAATTCAAAAAGATAAATCAATTTTCCTTGCTCCATTTTGAAATTGTAAAAATCTACAAGTTAAATGATGTGCTAAATCTCCTCAGAATTTGAATTTTCAAATTCGATCCTGAAATCTCAAAAAAAAAATCAAATATTTTTTCCTTCCCTCTTCCCCCTCAGGCCGAATCCCAGCACGACCCAACCTCTTCCCTCTTCCGCTGGCCCAATCTTTCCTCTCTCCGCGACTTGCTCTCTCACTCCCAGTTGTTACACGTTTCCCTTCCTCCGTCCTCGGTGCGGCCCAGAAGCCAACAGCCCCCCAGCTGACCTCGAGGCCGAGCCAGCCCAGTAGCCAGCCACAACATCCTGTTCCCTCTTGTGCCCGCTCTCACCGACAGTGGGCTCGACCCCATGTGTCAGTCCTGGCCATTGTTCGTCTTCTCCCTCTCTCTGTCTCATGCTCTCTCTCTCTCTCTCTCTCTCTCTCTCTCTGTGCTGGAGATAGCTGTAACATCTCAATTTTTCAGAGCTTTTTGAAAAATTTCAAAATAAAAATAACCCTTTGATTTTCGTTGAGTTGTTAAAGCTTAACTTGAAATTTTAAAAATTAAAATTAATTTAAATGACTAAACAAAACTTCAATTAACTCAAAACTTGATTTATTTGGGTTTTCTGGTATTTAAAGTCAAAAAGTTTATTTTAAGTCTTTTATGGGATTTTCTGGTTTTAAAAAAAGGGGTTTTCCTTTTCTTGAAAATTAAAAATAATTTATTTGCAAACTCAATTACCAATGTTAAGTTGGAAATATTTTATTTAAGCCCATCATATCTCTGGAAATTTTTTCATTATTGTGGGGGGTATTAAAACTCTATTTTAAAATTCGCAACCCTCTTAGCCTTTTGAAACTCTCTCAGTTTCGACCGCCCTCTCGTTTTCGACCACCCTCTCGGTTTCGACCAGACCCTCCCTCCGGGTGCCTCTCTCTCTCTCTTTTCTCTACCCGATAGGTCCCACCTGTCAGCCTCCTCTTCGTCTGGCTACCGTCTTCATCGCCATGCCCATACTGCCAACGCTCGTGAGCCTCACCGCCACGACAAAAGTCGTCGCCCCAGCGTGATTCCCTCCCTCGTTTTCCTCCACAACGTGCGTATTTAATTACCCATCTTTCGCCGCACCCACCCCCTTTGATCTTTCTCCTCCCAACCTGCTCCCGTTTCGTCCCTGTCGTGTCACCATATCTCGTGATGTCTGAAACTCAGCCCATACCACGAAGCTTCTCCGCTACTCCTCCTTCCTCTATAAATGGAGCACCAGGACCCCCTCGTTCTCCTCTTGTTTTCCCCTCAACTCTCTCTCTCTCTCTCTCTCTCTCGCCCTCGTTTCGCCATGTTTTGAGTTCCACCGCTGCCGACAGGAGCTTGCACCTCCACCTCTAGCGCCGCCGTTGAAGCCCCTCCGCCATCGTGGTTGCCTTCATTGGCTTCATAGGCCCGCATTCGACCCTGTGCGCACCTCCTCGCTGCCAAAGTGTCCCCGGAGCTCTAGCACTGCCGCAAAGCCGGATCTCACCACCGCTCTTCCTCTCGCCGCCGGTCACTCCGTTGAGCCTCGCCGCTAAAACTATGCGCCTTGGGTTTGCCTCGCTCCCCTCTCCCCGTTGCTACCTTCACCCTCGCTCGTCGTGGCGCATAGCGCCGACGAGCCATCAGGCCCGAAGATCCCCACGGCTAGTCTTCGTCGCACTAGCGCTTCAGGCTGTGGTCGTAGCCTCCTTCCGACCAGGTGGTCGTAGCTTCCTTCCAACCATGTGGTCGAAACCTCCTTCCGACCAGGTGGTCGTGGCCTCCTTCCGACCACCTGTAGTCGAACCTCTTTTCGACCAGCTGTAGTCAAACCTCCTTCCAACTAGGTATTCGAAACCTCCTTTCGACCATCTATAGTCGAACCTCCTTTCACTACAGGCTGTGGTCGAAACCTCATTCCGATAGTCCGTTCTCCTTCATTCGAGCTCCGATTTGAGTGATTCAAATTTCTAAATTCATCTAAATTCAGTGCCTTTCTTTTTGGTGCTAATTTGGTAATTTTTGGATTTTTATTTGGAATTGTTCTATTTATTTGGCTTTTTTCACACGTGTAGATTCTGGTTTTTCTGAAGAATTCCTAGAACCAGCTACCAAAGCATCTCAAACTTTCAACGAAGGCAAATCGTAGACCTTTGATCATGTCGTACCTATTTTATAAAAATTATATTATTTTATATCAGCATGCATTACTATTTTTATATTAATTGTTTACAGGAATAGTTAAATACCTAATTGACAATATAACTCCTTGAATAATTGTGAATGACATATTGACATGTACCCTTGGACACCCTAGGTTGGGTAATCTTAGTTTGACGTTATTGTAATACTAACATGGGTGCGTATTATGCTCGGCCATGGTTTAGTTATGCGATGGTCTCTCGATCACATGTTCATAAATGATTAAATTTGATCTAATGATATATAGAATTGATGTGATGCCACTGTTGTGCAACTGTGGTGCGAGGTCACAGTTGTGTCAATTGCGGTGCAATGCCGCTGTTATAAAATCTTGTGCCATAGCAAGGTTGTCATTGGCTTGGGTAAACAAAATGATTTATACTCAGGCGAGTGATCATGCAGTAAAGGGGGTGCGCGAGGCAAAACGGGAGGCATTTTTTTTGGTGCACGAGGCACATGGGATGAGGTAGTCTCGCCTGAGTAGACACTAAGGACTTAACTTTGTGTGCCATTGATCTGGGCCATACCGTACAACCACAAGTCTATTTATGGGTGGACCTGCCCAACTAATTAGCAATATTTTGGGTCAGTTCTGTTTGGGTTGATAAGTTGCTCAAGAGGGGGCTGGTATGGCGAATCCTTAGCAAGCAGAACCGAGTCAAAATGGAGCTTTGTAAAAGCCTTGTGAGAATCACTTAGTCGCACACCTCCGAAGTGTGTTAATCGGACATTATAAGTTGATTATCTCTTTTGGGTCAAGTTGTACAACCTCTGTAGAGTATTAAAAACTATTCGAATAGCCGTGTCGCCGGTTATGGATAATGCCTGGTGATTTCAAATGAGGGGTAGATTTTCATTAAAAATATTGGAATGATGGTTGGAAAACGATCTGGTTGTTCATTGGGAAGTGAATGAGGTGTTCGCTAGTTGTTTCAGAGAACTTGTTTACTTATGTACTTAATCTTTTAAATTATGTTGTTCAATCTATTTAATGTATTTACTGTCAATACTGCTTTCTCCAAAATAGCCCTAAAATTATCCTTGTCAAGCCTTTCATAAATACTATTTGTATACATTTCCCTTTGACATACTGAGTAATTTATGTACTCATGGCTATACGCTATTTGTTGAATAGTCACAGAAGAACCAGGGAGCACAAAGTTCTACGAGGAGAAATACTTCGAAGACTATGCAAACTAGAATGTGTTCTCCACTCGATTGCCTGTGGGGGCATGTCGGATGGCTACCACGAGTTGTTTTATTCCGCTGCAAGTTTACTCTGTCGTCTTAAGCTCTATGTGGCAACCTCTGTAAGACTTGACCATAAGGTCCTTTTGCTACTAAGTAATATTATTTTGTCTGCTTCTTAGCTACCTTGTTGTATGGATATAATTTCATCAATGTTGCAAACTGTGTGGACTAACTACTGATCATGGGACTAGTTCAGAATATAGAGAGGGCTCGGGTCCAGTGGCCCGGGGTCCCGACAAGAGCTGGCACCAGAGCCATATCGACTGTAGGACGTAACCATAGTTAGCATGGTCATTTTAGTCAAAAATTTCAAAATTTTATTTTAAAAAAATCAAACCAACCAATTAACATGGATAGTTATTCTTCTCTCGTCTTTTTCTATTCTCTTATCATGTTATTCTATTTTCTTCTAATCTCATTCTTAGGTTCTTACATCTTATCTTTTCTGAAACTTTGTTTTCAAATTTAAATTGACATCCTTACCTCTGGAATCTCTATAGGATCGAGTTCTTCGTGATCAAGCGATGGATGGACTGGGAGTTCAAGATCTGCCATTTGTTTCAAGTCGACCGTCCATATAAGTTAGATTAGTAGTATCCCTTCATAGTTTTAGTATCGTTTAGTCTGTGTAATAGGATCTTTTTGCCTGGGTGTCATATTTTATCGCCTCTTAATAGCTTTTTGACTAATTGTTCTTTATGTTTAATCGACTTTCCCCAGTAAGGGTGCTTCTTTCTTTCTCCCTTGTCTTTCTCGTCCATTGTGCTTTTCCCTCTCACCTATCGTGCTTTCTTCCTCTCATAGATTAATCATGTGAAGATTTGTTGCATATGGTTCAGACCCGCAACATTGCAAGTCAAGTTGACCCAGTGGATCTCAATATGCCACCACCACCTCCTCCAGGCGCAATAGCAGACCAGGGTTTAGGTCAGTTTATGGCAGCTTAGACTCAGTTGATGAATGTCATGATGCAGAATATGACTCATATGATGAATCAACAAAACCAGACTGTTGCTTCTTTAGTCACAAAGCTGAACCAGAGTAATCAAGCAGCTGCTATGCCACCAACACCACCGCCAGCTTTTCACCAATCAAAGTTTGAAGAGTTTATGAGGATGCATCCACCTACGTTCTCCAACTAACTTGAACTGTTGGACGCATATGACTGGTTGCGCTCCATAGCAAAGAAGCTGGGCATTGCTCGATGTAATGATCGCAATAAGGTTCTCTACGTTGCGCATCAGCTTGAAGGCATTGCTGTAGAATGGTGGAAGAATAACTGTGCATCCCATAAGAATCCACAAGATATTACATAGGACGAGTTTTCAACAGCTTTCAGCCACTCTCACGTCCCAAATAGCATAGTAGAAATGAAGAAGAACGGGTTCCGTGAGATGCTGCAAGGAACCCTATCAGTGAGTGAGTACCTTAACAAGTTCACTAAACTATCTTGTTATGCTCAAGAGGGCATTGCCTTGGATGATGCACATTAAAAGCATTTCAAGCGTGGACTCAACCCTAGTTTGAAGGTTCAAGTCATCGGCAATGACTGTGTAGATTTCCAACATATGGTTGACAAAGCTATGCTGATAGAAGATTCTAGTCGTGAAATAGAAGAATCCTGCAAAAGGAAGATGATGCAACATGGGTCTCATCGGAATCATCCGCAGAGAGTCAGAATGAGTGCGCAGCATCCTGTTTGTTTCGCTCGTCCTGCTGCATTCAAAATCATTGCACCGACACCTCGCCCAACAGTTTCAAGGGTCAGCAACAACCAGCCACATGTAAGCATCAATCCATCTCCAGGAGTCACTTATTACAGATGCCACAAGATCGGTAATTATGCTCACAGTTGCCCACAAAAAGCGAGCCCCAACGCCAATTCCATTCAACTTGGGAGCTACACCAGCCCGAACACCACACCAGGAGCAGGCCATGGGACAGCTCAGATTCTAAGTCAAGCCAACAGGACTCCACTTCCTTTTGCAAAAGGTCGAGTGAATCAAGTCACTACAGAACTAGTCCAATCAGTTCAGAACATCGTTCCTGGTAAGTTTCTAGTAAGCTCAGTTCTAGTTTCGGTTTTGTCTCACTCAGAAGAGAAAGTAGTTTGGTTCATGAGCAAAGTCCAAGTTCCTGAACCTATTATCTAGTTAGCGCGAATCTTGCGGTCGAGATTCCCTTAAGGGGGTAGGTTTGTAACATCCCAATTTTTCAAGGCTTTTTGAAAAATTTTAAAATAAAAATAACCATTTGATTTTCGTTGAGTTGTTAAAGTTTAACTTGAAAATTTGGAAATCAAAATCAATTTAAAGGACTAAACCAAACTTCAATTAATTCAAAACATGATTTATTTGGGTTTTCTGGTATTTAAAGTTAAAAAGTTTATTTTAAGTCTTTTCTTGGATTTTCTGGTTTTCTTTAAAGGTTTTTTTCCTTTTCCCAAAAAATTAAAAATAATTTATTTACAAACTTAATTACCAATGGTAAGTTGGAAATATTTTATTTAAGCCCATCATATCATTGGGAATTCTGTGATTTTTTCCATAATTCTGGTGGCTTTAAAACTCTGTCTAAAAATTCGCAACTCTCTCAGCCTTTTGAAACCCTATCGGTTTCGACCGCCCTCTTGTTTTCGACCACCCTCTCGGTTTTGACCAGACCCTCCCACCAGCCCTCCCTCTGTCTCTGTCTCTGTCTCTTTTCTATGCCTGGTGGGTCCCGCTGGTAAGTCTCCTCTTTATCTGGTCACCGTCTTCATCGCCGCGCCTAAACAACTTGATATATAGTCTTCATGCTAGATTCTGCTAAGCCTTAGTATAGAAATATATATTCCTCGTATGGTCATCTCCATGCTTGTTGCTGATATCATCTCCATTTAGCTTGCCTCCCAATCCTTGATTCCTAAGTAAAATAATATCACGTTCTTTAGGTAGCATCATAGAGTTCATAGAATATGGATGCACTATGAGAAATGAAGTCACATAATAATTTAGTTGGCGAGCACGTGCTCTAGTTATTGGTTCTTGCACATCAGAAACAGTAGGGGTGGTTGTATCAGTGGAAGGGATGTCCTCATCAGATGTTGTCTAATATTGTTTACTAGCTGTTATTTAAAGTATAAAAAATATTTACTCACTTGCCATTTCAATCTATTACCTGTACTTCAAAAGAAGTGTTGCTTTATGATGAAAATTGCTTAGTGTAGTAGCCTTCCTTTGATACATGAATGCATCTAAATATTCTTTTGCTTGTAAGTCTTACGAGTACAACTTTGTACTCAACCCGGTTGCTACAAATTTTAGAGGAGATTGATCCCCAAGGGGTCAATCATTGTGAGACTGTCTACGAGGACAATGACTAGCTCGGTGGGCTTCCGGTCAGGTTGCCTGGTGGGTGAGGGCAGCCGGTTGGCTTTCTTTTGTGCCATCTTATGGCTTTTGATATTCCACTGTGTACTTAACTTTTATTGTTGCTATTTGGCCGGTCGACCGTATGTATGAAAATTGAAGTTGTTTTATGATTATGTTGTAATCTTTTGAGACTACGGTATTGTAATATTGTTTGTGGCTTTACTTTTGATATTGTTTTGTGAGGTGTATGTGTACCGCTCCTAGGACGTACACAATACACCGAGGCGAGATATTTGATTTGTAATACTAGAACCAATCAGATGGTTAAGTATTGCAAGTTAAATACCCTGGGTCCTCACAAAGTTGGTATCAGAGCCATACTGACCGTAAAATCCCCTAGCTTGGTCGTTAATAGGATATTTGAAAGAATTATTTTTAAAATATCAAATTATTTATGAAAACTTAAATAAGTTCTCAGATTTTACTCCTTTCCTATCTTAGCTTCTCCATCTTACCTTGTTCTTATTCATGTTTCAAAATTTATTTCCCCTCTCATCTCCTTTAAAGGTTAGTTGGATACCGATTAATTTGAGAGTGGTGAATGTCTGGGAGTTGAAAATATTAAGTATGGAATGTCCTTTGATGAAGTCAGGAGGCGCTTGGAGCGAAAAATGTTGCTTCAGAGCGCGGTTATCAAATTTCGACAGCAAGCATCAAATCTGGACAGTAAGCCCGTAGTTCATCAGGAGGACTGAAAATGAGAGGAAAATTCAATTAAAACTTGTGGGAATAAAAGGGTAAGATGTGATTATAGATGGCTAGTGTCAAACACACCCTTAGCTAGTCTATACCATGCTCTTTAGATGCGCTAACATTTTGTTTGCATTCTAAAATTTTCCTCCCAGCACGATTGCTCGTTCATTCAATACGGGTTAGTCGTGCTGAGCTAGTAAACCTTTGAAATCTGAGTTTTGTGTTGAGTCTTATGCCTTTATACAAATATTTGGATCTCATTTCTTGTTAATTATATGTATGCATTCGGGTTAGGGTAATATCTAATTCCCCTTAGTCGATTGCTTCTCTTCTATTGTCCTTCGTGTCTCCTATCCCGTTGTTGTTGCTAACATTTTCGGCGGAACAGGATGGCAGGAAGAACTCACAGTGAACAAGGTCAATAGGTAGTCAGCGATGAAGAACTCCCGCCTCCTCCAACCATGGCGGAGGTCCTCGCTTAGATTGAGTGGAATAGGATGGACCAAACCAGGATCTTGGAGGCTCTTGTGCGGAACACCTCCTCTCTCTCCGGTGCATCTGGATCCGGAGGAGGAGGAGGCGGTCATCAATCGAGGGGAGGTCTCACCGAATTCCTCCACACTCAGCCACCGAACTTCTCCCGGTCCGAGGACCCGCTGGACGCAGATGACTGGCTACTTCTGGCTACTTCTCCCGGTCACCCAATGCCAAGAACGAGAGAAGGTGCTCTTCGCCTCCCATCAGCTTGAGGGGGAGGCACTCTCATGGTGGGAGAATTTCCTCGGCATGCAACCCGCTGGCTCGGCATTCCGCATTGCCCTCCGACGGGCTCATGTTCCAGCCGGTCTCATGAAATTGAAGGAGTTCCTTGTGCTCAAACAAGGGCGCAAGTCACCACTGAATATCTTCATGAGTTCAACCACCCCTCTCGGTACTCCCCTGAGGACGTGCCCTCTGAGGAAGCAAAACAAGAGAAGTTCATGGAAGGCTTGTCCGAAGAGTTGCAGGACAAGCTATCGATAGCGGAGTTCCCTGACTTCTAGATCTTGGTCGATAAGGCCATTGTCTCGGAGCACAAGGGGAGAGCCCTCGCCGAGTCTCGCAAGCGCAAATGGGAGGCTCAAAAATCAGCAGGGGACAATCTTCTCGTCCACATTTCGGGCAAGCCCTGGTGGCTCGCGCTCAAGCTCCACCACCACCGAGACCATTGGCATTCATACCTTGCCCTCTGCAGGCCGTGGTTCAACCACGTGCACCTGCGGGACAGCAAGATGGCCCCGTAACCCGAGTGTCGAGGTCACTTCCTTCTACTGCCACAACAAGGGCTATTACGTGAATGCTTGCCCGGTGAATCAAGGGCAAGTGCAGGGGTAAGGACGTGGCCATCCCCTAGCTCAGCAAGTGGCACACGGCCGGGTCAACCACATCTCGGCCGAGGAAGCGCAAGAGGCACCCGACGTCGTGTTGGGTATGCTTCTCGTTAATTCACATCCTACTACTATTTTATTCAATTCTGGAGCTTCTCATTCTTTTATATCAAATTCCTTTGCTACTCTGAGTGATGCTCATATTGTTGTCATGCATGTTCCTTTGATCATCAAATCTCTAGGGTCAGAAATGAGAGCCATAAATGAGTGTCGGCAAGTATCGATAGAGATAGAAGGTGTGGGATTTTTGGCAAATCTCATCATACTCAATTTAGCGAGTTTGGTTGTGATTCTTGGCATGGATTGGCTGTCCCAACATCAAGGAAAAATCGATTGTGCCAAGAAATTCATCTCCCTAACTAATTCCTCCGCGCGAGCAAGTTGGGATTGCAGCGAAGTTGCAAGAACCGCATCTCTTTGTGCTTGAAACGAAGCCGGCACTGGAGATTTATGAAGTCCCAGTGGTTTGCGACTTCCCTGATGTTTTCCCCAAAGATTTGTCTGGGATGCCGCCCGCTCGAGATGTTGAATTCATCATCAAATTGCTGCCCAGAACCGCCCCTATCTTAAAGTGGCTGTACCGGATGCCTCCAAATGAATTGGAGGACTTGAAGAAGCAAATTGGTGAGCTTCAAGAGAAGGGCTTCATTCACCCAAGCTCATCTCCGTGGGGCTGTCCAGTAATCTTTGTGAGGAAGAAGGACAAGACTTTGCGGATATGCGTCGATTACCGTCCACTAAATGAAGTGACGGTGAAGAACAAGTACCCGCTGCCCCGGATCGACGACCGTTTCTATCAAATGACCAGAGCTCAGGTATTCTCCAAGATTGACCTGAGATTAGGCTACCACCAAATAAAAATCAGATAGAAAGACATTCCGAATACAACTTTCTTTACTTGCTACGGACTGACGAGTACACCGTCATGTCTTTCAGCTTGACGAATGCTCCTACCTACTTCATGACACTTATGAACACGATATTTATGGAGTATTTAGACAAGTTTGTTGTGGTTTCCATAGATGACATCCTTATCTACTCAAAGAATGATGAAGAGCATGCCCAACACTTGAAGCTTGTGTTGGAAAAGCTGCGCGAGCACTGCCTTAACACAAAATTCAGCAAGTGCGAATTTTGGTTGAAGGAAGTGGCATTCTTGGGCCATATTATTTTAGTGGATGGTGTCACCGTGGATCCGAGCAAGGTCAGCGATGTACTCTCCTAGGGTTAACCCAAGTTGGTGACTGACGTTAGGAGTTTCCTTGGTCTAGCGGGCTATTATCGCCGTTTTATCGAGAATTTTTCCAAGATCACGAAGTCGATCACAGAGTTGCTCAAGAAGGACAAGAAGTTTACGTGATCCACTAATTACAAGAAGAGTTTTCAAGAACTCAAGAAGAGGTTGACCACAGCTCCAGTTTTTGTCTTGCCCAATATTCACCGAAGCTTCGATATCTTTTGCGATGCTTATCACCAAGGACTCGGGTATGTCCTCATGCAAGAGGGCAATGTAGTGGCTTATGCATCAATACAATTGAGACCTCATGAGCTCAATTACCCAACTCATGACTTGGAGCTAGCTTCCGTGGTCCATGCATTGAAAATTTAGCGACATTACCTCATCGGTAATCGTTGCCAAGTGTAATCGGACCACAAAAGTTTAAAGTATCTTTTCACCCAACCGGATATGAACCTTAGGCAAACAAGGTGGTTGGAGTTGATCAAATATTATGATATGGGTCTCCACTATCATTCCGGTAAAGCCAATGTTGTTGCGGACGCTCTTAGTCGCAAGGTCTATTGCAATACCTTGTTGATCAAGGAGCAACAACCCCCCCTCTATGAGGAATTTCAGCGGCTCAACTTGGAAGTGGTTGGGCATGGTTTTCTCGCTTCTATGGAGGTGTAATCCACATTGGAGGACCAGATCAAGGCCGCTCAACAATCGGACAATGTTGTGAAACGAATCAAGGAGAATATCAAGAATGGGACAACCAAGTGCTTCTCGGAAGACGACCATGGAGTCGCAGGGATCGGATCACGTTTTGTTGTTCTGAAGATTATGGAATTGCATGATTTAATTCTCAGCAAAGCCCATGACTCTCCTTTGTCCATTCATCCTGGGGCCATAAAGATGTGTCAAGATCTCGGAAGAGATTCTGATGGACCCGATTGAAAAGAGAGATTGCTAGATTCGTTGCCAAGTGCGACATATGTCGCCGAGTGAAGGCCGAATATTAGCAACCAACAGGCATGTTACAACTTTTTCCCATTCCTGAGTGGAAGTGGGATTCCATCGGAATGGACTTTATCACCGGCCTGCCTCGAACTTCAAAGGGAAATGATACCATTTGGGTTGTCATTGATCGACTGACTAAAGTGGCACACTTCCTACCTGTCAAGACTAATCTTCGTGTAAGTCTTTTGGCAGATCTCTACATAGCCCGCATCGTGAGTTTGCATGGTGTGCCAAAGATGATTATTTCTAATCGTGGTTCACTCTTTACCTCCCAATTTTGGAATAGTTTGCAAGAGGCTACGGAGACTCGTCTTTCCTTCAGCTTCGTGTACCATCCTCAAACCGATGGCCAAACGGAGAGAGTCAATCAAATCCTGGAAGACATGCTCAGTGCTTGTATTATTTCCTATAGGAAAAATTGGGAGAAATGCTTGCCGTTTACCGAGTTCTCCTACAACAACAGTTTTCAAGCTAGTCTCGGCATGGCACCATTTGAGACCTTATACGGGAGGAGATGTCGAACCCAGTTGAATTGGTTAGAGACCAGTGAAAAGACCATTCTTTGGCCCGTACTTGATCATTGAGGCCGAAAGTCAAGTTCAGTCGCAGTTACGCACGACTCAATCAAGGCAAAAGAGCTATGAAGATCGTCACCGTCGCGAGTTGAGCTTCAAGCCAGATGACTTTGTATATCTCAAGGTCTCTCCTCCGAAGGGACATTGACGATTCGGTTTCAAAGGCAAGTTAGCTCCTCGATATGTTGGGCCTTACCTCATTATCAAAAAGAAAGGAGTTGTTGCCTACAAGCTAGAGTTGCCTGCTGCCCTTTCAGAAGAACATGACGTATTCCACGTGTCTCAATTGAAGAAATGCCTCCATTTTCCAACCGAACAAACTCGTTTGGAAGTTCTTGATGTATAAGAAGATCTAACCTATAGTGAGTATCCTTTTCGTATCTTGGAAGAAGCTGAACGAAAGACAAGGAATCATTCTATCAAAATTACTTAAAGTTCAGTGGGCAAATTATTATGAAGATGAAGCGACTTGGGAATGAGAGGATTACCTTCGCGCATACTACCCTTCCTTCTTTTCCTAGTGACAGAATCTCG
Organism: Hsuehochloa calcarea; assembly: GCA_036346395.1. Taxonomy (NCBI): domain Eukaryota; kingdom Viridiplantae; phylum Streptophyta; class Magnoliopsida; order Poales; family Poaceae; genus Hsuehochloa; species Hsuehochloa calcarea. The sequence continues at coordinate 21,475,314 of CM070615.1, forward strand.
GGATGAGATTCTTGTAGGGGGGGGGGGGATTTGTAACATCTAAAATCTTGGGTTTGTATTTCAAATGTATAAAAAGATGAACTTTTCAAAACTTTTGGTCATGCATTGGATTTCTAGAGCATTTGCATAAATTGTTGCATTTTAAAAGTTTGCAATCAAAGAAAACCCACAACTCAAATCGAAGTTCCAAAAGAAAATAGAAACAAAACTGCATGATCATCATCTGGAAATAATTTATTTAAATCATATAATATTTTTCATTAATTAATATATTTTTTCCAAATTTTTGGAACTAATCTCAACCCACAGAAAATTCAAACTCAAATCAATAATTTATTGTAGGTTTTAATTTAAAATAATCAAATAGAATATGAACAGTGAGGTTTCAAAATTTTTATGGATACTAGGTTATCCCAAGAACCTCCCTGAATAATTTCAGAATGTTTAGATTTTATTTGATATTTTTAAAGTGTCTGTCAAACCTGTTGAGTTTTGGTCAAATATGGAATTCGAACTCAAACACTCGCACTGTTCATCGGGCCCGAACTAGACTCGAGTCCGACCGAAGTGACTTGGATTGACCCAGTCGCTTAACCCGTGCTGGACCCGAGTTAGACCCTGACCGCTCGTGCCTGTTCCTCCAACCACGCCGTCTTGACTTGGTCGAATCAACTAAACACATCGGCTGACACAGACGAGTAGTGTTATTATTGAACCCCCAGTCGATTGCCATGGGTTATGGGGCACACCATGCTGGACTTCTGGTTTATTTATATTGCTTTCGCTGCTACTTATTGTTCTTATTTGAATTTGGCCGTTATGTTATAGTTGTAGACTTAACTATTATGTCGTATGTCTTTTAGATTATCAATGTATGAATGTTGTATTGATGTGATTGACGTTGAATGAGAGTATGACCATGTTGGTCGCTGATCTTGGGAGCCAACATGATATCATGCTCGATGTTGATAAATTCCATTTTAACTCACTAAGTGTGAAGTTTGATTGTTCGGAGGACCGGTTATCATGTAGTGCTTGCGAGGGAGCAGTACGCATGATCGTCAGATCTCTAGCTTCAGTCAAACCTTTTCACTTAGATGGAGTTAAGTTAAAATCCATTTACTTGAGGCCCAGAGTTATTTACATAAGACCGGAAAGGCCTCGGTCTTACAGAAATAACCCGGGGGTCCTCACACTCCTTCAACTCTACCAACTCATTAGGAGACATCCGATACAACCGTTTTGAAATTGGCGCAGTACCGAGTTCAAGCACAATGATGAACTCAACTTCGCGATCACGGGGCATGCTTGGGAGTTCTTTGGGGAATACATCTGGATACACACATACCACTTGTACCTTCTCTAATTCAAGAGAGATACTAGCTTCCATAGCATAGAGATGAGAATTGCCCACTAACAGTGCAAAAATAACTTGATCGCCATCTTCGCTTGTGACAGAAATAGACTGCTGAGCACAATCGATATGCCCCTGGTCTTTAGACAGCCAATCCATCCCTAATATCACATCAATACTCGCTGAAGTTATTACAATTAGGTTTGCCAAAAACTTAACCCCTTGAATCTCCACTTTTACGTCCCAACAAACTTAATTGGTTCGGAAAATCGATCACGGTGACTGGATTTGATAAGGTGGTTGAAGTGTATGTATTTCAAATTCATGTTGTGCAGCATATTCCTTTTTGATGAATCAATGAGATACTCCCGAATCAAATAAAACTGAAGGTTGACTTGAATTTACGAGAAGTGTACCCAAAACGACGTCTAGCACGTGGTTTGCCTCCTCGGTGGTGACGTGGTTCACTCGGCCATGCATTGGGACTTGAGGCAGAGTAGATGCTTCCCTCGGGGCTGGTGAGGGTCTTGCTGGAGCTGGTGGTGGTGTAGGAGCTTGATAAGTCCTGGGCATCCCTCGTTGCCCCGCGAGGCATTGGTCCGCATAGTGGCCGGACTGCCACAATGAAAGCAAGTGATGTTGGGCTTGAACGCACCACTATTTTGGGGGTTTTGCCCCCATTATACTATTGTGCCACTGGTGGAGAAGGTCTTCGAATTGTCGTTGGAGGTCTTTGTGGCAACGGAGCTTGGAAACGGGGCGCTTGGGGCGGTCTGGTGCGCGGTCGAGGGAAGCTACCGCTTGCTGAAATTTGGGCGGCCCTTTTCCTTTTCCTTATACAAAGCAATTTCAAGCTTAAGAGTGGAACAAGAAGCACAAGTAGTATTTTCAATATTGTCCTTAAGCTTAGCATATTTGACTCTAGCAGCTTCTAAGATATCTTTGATTTCATGTTCTTTTTCTAAACATGAAGTGCAAGGGCTAGAATCAAATACATCAAAAGCAATCAATTTACTAGATTCTAAACATTTTTCACAAGGAGCACTTTTAATTTTATTTAGTTCAGATCTAGCATTCTCAAGTTGTTGTACATAAATGTTATGAGCAGATTGTAACTTGGTAATTTCTGAATGCATAGCATGACAAGATAAACATTCATCAGGTTCAAGAGTCTTAGCAGTTTTAAGCTCTACTTTCAGTTTGCTAATCTTTGACTCTAATTTCTTATTTTTGTCATAACAAATTCTAGCGCTTCATCTTGACTAAGCAATTGCTCAACTATAGAATCATATTTAGCAGAAAGCTCATCATAAGAAAAAGATACCTCATTATCATCAATGTCATCCGTGTCAGCCATGAAGCACATGCCAGTGAAGTCTTTGGCCTTCCCTTTCTTTTTGCCTTGAGGGATCTCCTCCTCCTTGTCCTCCTCACTCCCGGTATCCACATCGCTCAAGGATTGATCCTCAAAAGCGGCAAGGACCCGGTGAGCAGCCTTCACAAGCTTATTAGCCTCATACCTTGATTTGTTGAAAGGAGGCTTCTTCCAAGTCGGCTTTCCTTCCTTATGATTGCTCTTACCTTTCAGCTTGGGGCAATTTGCCTGGATATGATTTAGCTCACCACATTCATAGCATGTCACCGGACCACCTCTCTTTTTGTTTCTCACATTATTGTAGGCCCGTGTGAATTTTTTAGCTAGAAGAGCTAACTCTGTTTCAGGAATACTTTCAAGCTCCTCTTCATGAATAGCAGATAAACAAGCAAATGAAAATCCGTAAGAAGATTCAAAAGAGTCATCAAAAGCCTTTTGAGAGGATCTGCTACCAAAGCTAAATTATCTTTCTTGGGATGATCAACTCTTTTAATTTCATGAGTCTTGAGTTTACTATAAAGCAATTCTAAAGTAAGACTTGAAAGATCAACATTTTCCTCTATAGCAGTAGCTTTCATCTCCCACTCCTTGGTGTTGATTGCAGCCAAGAGATGGGTGGCATTTTCAGATTGAGAATATTCAATATCAATAGCTTTCATTTGATTAATTACTTTATTAAAGCGATGAAAATGTCATCGATGCTCTCTCGGGACGCATCTCGAATTTATTGTATTCACGCTTGTAAACTGTTTGGCGCACCTTTTTGATTTGGGATGAACCCTCATGATATGTTTCGAGAGTGTTCCAAATTTCACGCGCAGTTGAAAGATTGCATATTCTATCATATTCTTGTCTACCAAGTGCACCATATAAAAGATTCTTAGCCTTATTGCTGTTAGCCAAAAGAATTGCGTAAGCGGTGTAGCAATTTCAGAATAACCAATGGGACTCTAACAACATCCCAAATAGCTTGTCCTCGCTCTCAAGAAAGACGCGCATATACGATTCTTCCAATAGGCATAGTCGTGCCCATCGAAGATATGCGGTTTAGTAGAAAACTTATCCATCGCCAAAGTTCGGTGACCTGTTAAGATCAAGATTGAACTAACAGGGCTCGATACCACTTGTTGGACCGTAAAGGCGACTAGAGGGGGGGGTGAATAGGAGCACGCTCACTTTTTCACAAATTATGAACTCAATACAATTTCACTCCGGTAGCTATTAGAAAGCTATGAAGATCAATATACCAAGATCAAATGGAAGACTAGTATTGAATCTAATTAAACCCTAAGCAATGCTACCAAAATCAACTAAGATTGCAAAGACTCACAAAGACGCAGGCGGTCGATCATTGGACCCAATCGGTCGGACCGATTGTCGGCGGTCGACCGGCGTTATCTTGGCGGTCGGACCGCTCCAAAATTGGTCTGACCGGTGATGACGGGCGGTCGGACCGGCCGACTCCAGAACCGATCTGCAACAGTAAAATCAGCCCGATGACGAAGTTGCAATTAGGTGAAACTTTTGATTCTCAACTCTAATCTTTATGAAACTTTGCACACACCTTCTATATGCTATTGAGGACCTATTCCAATCGAATATTATGATAATTCTTGGAGCGATCTTGAGCAATTGCCAATTGATTAACGAAGGTCTAAAACCGCAAGAACGAAAACTTGATCCTAAAGCTTGTTCGTGAGAGATTGATGATCAAGATGATGCTAGATAGATTCACACATATCACAGCAAGCTAATTCACGTGAAAGAATCAATCACAAACTCGCGGATCAAAGAAAGCCCTAAAAACACGAAATTGAAAGCAAGAACGAAAAGAGACTTATCTCAAGCAAACCTTGCATAGATTGATTTCGTGATTGTTCTTGGATTACATCCACACCATCATGGATCGATGGACAATCAAAGATCACGAAATTCACCACAAACCATCAAGAGCCCAAGCCTCCACCTCAACTCCCTAAAGACAATTAGGGTTTGAAACACAAAGAGGCGAGAGGGAGAGGTGCAGCCACCATCTCCTCCTATTTATAGTGGAGGCCTAAAACTCTTAGGGTTTGACTCTCTTGGGCTCCCGTTAAGGCCCACTAACAAATGGGTCACACACGCACGCTTCGCAAAGCGCCGTCTTTAACCTTTTGACCTAAACCGCTTCACCATGCGTCATGGATTTGCCAATAGGTCACCATTGTCCATCTTGTGTCACACTTGAGTCGCTGACCACCCGCATCGTCAATCGTTCTGGACCTCAACTCTCCGAGTCTAGTCCCGATCCTCCTCGCCGTTGACCATCGTTGACCACCAAGCAACCTGCACAACCACAGACAAGCAAACACGAATTCGGGAACAAGTTCTTCACAACTTGACCCATGTTAGTCAAAACATGCATCATGCAAATCATATGCCATGAAACCAATGACTTTGACCTAACAAATCAACATCGCCACGAAGTTGGCCGACGTTCAAGTAGAAACCGGTCTGACCGCTCCAGGTGAGCCGGTCGGACCGCCCCATGGCCGGTCGGACCGCCCCTTGGGACTTAGCCGAAATTCAAACTCCCAAATTCAAACCTTACGAAATTAAAACGAATAGAACTTCTTACTGGAGACTCCAAAAATTATGAGACCAAGTGCATAGGGATCCCCTCACTTGCCTACAACACCTATTTTTGGCCCAGCTCGTTTTGAACACTTTTAGGTCACCGCCGGTCCGATCAGCCCACATGGCCGGTCCCGACCGATTTGGGACCGGTCGGACCATGATGCAAGGACCGGTCGGACCGCCCGCCGAGATACTCGTAGCATTGTCGAAAACACGTGAAACTACAAACCGTAAACGCCATTGCCAATTGTCACATCATCCTAAGATTTGGGACATATCCCCATGAAATCCACAATCTACCCCTTGATGAACACATTGGCAATTATCCAGAAAATGTAAGTAAGAGGTTTGAAAACGAGTTTACTCGCAGTTTTCGCACAAAGGCACAACTTGGTCCATAAGCAAGAAAGAGCAATGTAAATGACCAAGTTGGCATCAGAATAATATAGGCATGTGAGACAAGGCAAAAGTAAGCATAAAAACTTTGATTTCCAGAAAAGGGTCAAAATTCTCACATAAGGTCCATATGAAAGAACAATTGTTCAATTGACCTATGATCATTGTGAGGATAAAAGAATGCAATTCAAGTTCATAATATACAATAAGACAATAAGAATGCAACTCAAGAACTCCCCCTCACTATGATCCTCAATTTTTCAAATTTTCAGTTTCTCCCCTTTGTACAGACTTCTCCCCCAACAAAGAAATATATTCTCATTAACACATCTTCTCTTCTTATTTAACACATCTTCTCCCCCTTTGACAATGGATTCATCAAGGAATCACGCATTCCTCTCATCCAGAGATAACAAATAGAAAATAAAGGAAGAATCAGAAACAAGAGAAGCATAAAGAGGAATATGCATGAAGTGCAATGGAGTGGCTTCAATTTTTGTATTTTTCAATTTTTGATTACAAGAAGCTTTGGAGATTACCCAAAAGAACAAGCTAGTATCTCTAATATTGCACAAACAGCATATCAAGCCTGACAGCGCTAGCAAGATCATGGTAAGACATATATATCAAAGCTAAGCACAAAGGCTCAAAAGTAAAGCAGTAGATTTGATCAATATAAGCAACGCTTCACATTCAGCAAGTTCATGAACAGGGATCCTAAAGTGAAATTGGCCATGTTAAAATATCAAAGTGAGATCAAAAATCTAACAAAGACCACATTAAGAGTCCATCAAGTCCCGTATTGAATCATTTTGCTCAATATTTTGTAAACGCCCATTTGTCAACATTTTTCCCATTTGCATTGAATATTGAAGTTGACTAAAGATCTAACTTAGTGACAAGATCCTGGACTAGGAGCCATCCACAAACTCATCTTAAGCTTCGACCAAAAGTTGATTAAAGGTATATCTTAGTAAAGAAGATCCTGGACTAGGAGCCATCCACAAACTCTTTCTAAGCTTCTACCGGGGCGACAAATCTTGAGGTTCATGTCATTTCGACAAGCGATCCCCATGAGATCGTCGGTTCATCAAACTATCTCCAAGTTCATGTCATTTGACAAGCAGTCTCGTAAGAATAGTTTGGCACAATTTAAGCATAAGACAATCTTGATTTTCATTTTTCACAAGAGCAGTTTTAGAATCTCAAGAACACAAAAGCTCAAGTAATGGTCAATTTTAGATCAAAGAGCTAACAAAGCAATTCTGACAGGGCCAATGTCACAAGAGGAGCACTAATTACGCAACTCGCTAAAACATCCACAAATTGCAATTTCTTAGTTTGAGTTGTTTAAAAAAGTTCTAGCTCATATAGCAAAGACTTAGCTACACATGTAAAAGCATGATAATTCTAGCAAGTCAAAGAACTAGACATGACATTGAGCAAGAATTGAAATACAAAAGCTCTAAAGGGTAATAGGCAAAGCTTCATAAATTATTAAAAATAAGCAGAAAATCTTATATTACAATGCATCTTTTTGGATTTTTCATACCATTTGTTGTAACCACTTGTTGGAGTTTTCATATGAATGCAATATGACACAATGAGATGCAATTAAAAAGCCTAAAAACCTAAAAAGTTTGAAAAGATCACTAAGTTCAGAAAAAGAACAATAAAAGATCAAAAGAACAAGGAAAGATAAGAAAAAGATCAAACGCCCCCTCAAACCAACCCATAAGGATAAATTACCCCTAACTCGCTTCTTAATGAGGAAAATCTGGTTTGATCTAAAGGCTTGGTAAGAATATCGCCAATTGAGCTTGGACTCTCTGAAGTGCATCACAATATCACCTTTTTCAACATGATCTTTAAGGAAGTGAAAGCGAATGTCTATGTGCTTAGTCCTAGAATGTTGCACTGGGTTTTTAGCAATATTAATAGCAGAAGTGTTATCACAGAAAAGAGGAACACTAGCAAAGTTTAACCCATAATCTTTCAAAGTGGGCGTCATCCACAAAATCAAGCTCTGACAACTAGCAAAGCAGACTACATACTCCGCTTCAAATGATGGATTGTGCAACAAGACCGCTTCCTAGAAGACCAAGATACAAGAGAAGTGCCTAGGAAGTGACAGTGCACGAGGTACTCTTCCTATCTAACCGACACCCGCAAAATCGAATCAAAACCTCTAATGGACAAAGTCAAGAGCGGAATACCAAATGCCATATAAGAGGGTAGAGTGTAAATACACGAATATGCGCTTAACGGCTTGGCGATGGGAAGTTCTTGGAGACGCTGAAATCTTGCACAAAGGCATACCGTGAAGTGAATGTCCGGTCTCGAGGCCATCAAATCTGAGAAGGAGCCGATCATGCTGCGGTACTCGCGTTGATCCGCGACTTCTCCTTCCTCATCTGGATCCAAAACAGTCGAAGTTGCCATGGGAGTGGAAATTGGCTTGCAGTCACCCATGTTGAAGCGTTTTAGTAGATCTTTAGTGTACTTCGTCGATGGATGAAAGTTCCTTCCTTGCATTGCTTGATTTGAAGTCCCAAAAGTAATTAAGCTCTCCCATCATACTCATCTCAAATTCCTGGACATAGTGTCGGAAAAGTCGAAACAAGAGCATTAGAGGAACCACCAAAGATAATATCATCCACATAAATTTGAGCAAGCAGGAAGTCATTGTCATGTCTAAGAATAAATAGAGTTTTATCCACTTTACCCATCTCAAAATTATTTTTAAGCAAGAAGGTCTTAAGTCTATCATACCATGCTCTAGGGGCTTGTTTAAGACCATATAATGCTTTAGATAGCTTGAAAACACGATTTGGATATTTAGGATCCTCAAAACCAGGGGGTTGCTTAACATACACTTCCTCATCTATGAAACCATTTAAAAAGGCACTTTTAACATCCATCTGATATAATTTAAAACCTTTTGATGCAGCAAATACAAGCAGAATGCGAATGGCTTCTAGTCTAGCAACAGGAGCAAATGTCTCATCAAAATCTAACCCCTCAACTTGGCTGAAACCCTGAGCTACCAATCTGGCCTTGTTTCTAACCACAGAACCATCCTCACCTTGTTTATTCTTAAACACCCAACGGGTTCCTATAACATTATGACCACTAGGAGGTTCTACTAGGTTCCAAACTTTGTTTCTTTCAAAATTCTCTAACTCCTCATGCATGGCATTTACCCAGCTAGAATCAGATAAAGCATGTGATATATCGCGGGGTTCAAAAGAAGCAACAAAAGCCGAATGAGTAGAGATTTGGATCATTATACAGGCGAGTGACTCGCTCATGTAGATTACCTATTATCCATTCGGAGGATCTTTGTCTCTGAATGCGAAGTGGAGCGCCGGGTGAGATGTCGTTTCTTCGACCTCCGCAGTCTCTGCTGATGATGATGATGCAAACAGAGCCTTAATCGAAGGTGAAGTAGGCGTAGCAGGTTCTTGTATCAATATGGGCGCCTCGGCAGCAGCAGATGAGGGAATGACATTAGCTTCGTCCTCATCTTCCTCCACAAAAATGCTCTCTGTCACCTGTAAATCATCTGTAGCAATTAATCTAGCTCCAGGGCTAGTCTCATCAAAAGTGACATTACAAGTCTCCTGAATAATGTTAGTCTCAGTATTAAAAACTGTTGGACCGAAAAGGCGACTAGAGGGGGGGGGGTGAATAGGAGCACGCTCACTTTTTCAACCTCGATTAGATTCAACACAAATTTCACTCCAATAGCTATAGAAGCTATGAAGATCGATATACCAAGATGTGGGAAGACTAGGATTGAATCCAATCAAAACCCAAGCAAAACAACCAAAAACAACCAAACTGAATTTCCTAAGTGTGGGCGGTCGACCTCTATTCAAGGGCGGTCCGACCGGTCCTATGGGCGGTCCGACCTCGATGAGGCGGTCCGACCTCCACCGATGAACAGTGAAATCAGCCCGAAAAACGAAGTTGCAAATAGATGTAACTTTTGATCTACAACTCCAAACTTGATGAAACTTGGTACACACCTTCTCTAGGATGTCAGGAACCTATTCCAATCGAAGATCGTGAAGATCTTTGGAAAAGTTCAGACCTTTTTCAGTTTGAGAGGTGGAAGGTTTGAAACCGAGTCAAAGCGAAAATTATATCGAAAAACTTGCTCGTGGGTGATTGATGATCAAGATGATCTTAGATGTGTTCCCACATGTCACGACAAGCTAGATCATGCAAAGAAATCAATCAAAAACATGCGAATCAAAGAAAGACTCAAAATCACCAAATAGAGAGAAGAAGGGCAAATGAACTCATCTTGAAGAGAACTCTTCTTTGGATTGATTTGATAATGTATCGATTCTGACCACTCATACGGATACGCATGGACACAAGATCAAAACATCTCTCTCTCTCTAGAACCCTAATCTCCACTAAACCTTCCCTAAGCACTTAAGCCAAAACTAGGGTTTCAAGCATGAAAGGGTTGAAGGGGTGCAGCCACCTCCCTCCTCTATTTATAGTGGAGACTTAAACCTTCTAGAAGAGTAACCCTAATGGGCTCCCGTTAAGGCCCAAAACAAACGGGTCACACACGCACGCATCTTGAAGCGCCGTCTTCATCTCCTCTTGACCTACTCCGCTTCTCCACGCCATCTTGCGCCGCGAGTCGTCAAAGTCACCAAAGCGGTATTTGGTATAATTACAAAATACCCCTTCTCGATCTTTTGCAAAGACCGAGTCCCATCTTGTGAAGCACCTCCCATGCTTCGCCACGTGTAGGTTGATCAACGGCTCTCAACATGTCGGCAAGTCTCTCCCATCCGGCTCCCACCAGAACCACCATGGCACTTGCACCGACCCCGCGCCGCTTGATCCAACGGTCGCCCGAATCGCCTGTTCGGTCATCCTTGTCTATTCTGCACCACACTTGAGTTCATTGACCACCCGGCATCGTCGATCGTTCGGACCTCGGCTCTCCAAGCCTAGTCCCGATCATCCTCGCCGTTGACCGTCGTTGACCACCAAGCAACCTGCACAACAATAAACAAGCAAATCGAATCCGGAACAAGTTCTTCACAACTTGACCCACGTTAGTCAAAACATGCATCATGCAACACATATGCATCAAACCCATGACTTTGACCTAACAAAACATCATCGCCACGGTTGGCCGATGAACAAGATAGCCGTCGATCGCCCCTCGGGGCGGTCGATCAACCACCGACCGGCCGATCACCACCACAAGGCGGTCGGACCGCCGTGAGACTTAGCCAATTTTCAACCCCTGAAAATCCGAAACCTACTGGAAACTTTAAACCAATAGAACTTTTGCTTGGGAACTCCAAAAATTATGAGACCAAGTGTATTAGGATCCCCTCACTTGTCTACAACACCTATTTTTGGCCCAGCCCATTCTGACCATTTTGGTCACGGCCGGTCGATCACGCACATGGCCGGCCCGATCGATTTGGGACGGTCGGACCGCCATGCTATGGCCGGTCGGACCGCCCCTGTCCAGAATGCCTGAACAGATCTGAGACTTTGTCGAAAACCCGTGAAACGACAAACCGTTAACGCCATTGCCAATTGTCACATCATCCTAAGATCTGGAGCATATCCCCATGATATCCACAATCTCCCCCTTGATGAACACATTGGCAATAATCCAGAAAATGTAATTTGAAGGTTTGAAAAGTAAAATACTTTCGTTTTCGCACAAAGGCACAACTTGGTCCATAAGCAAGAGAAAGCAATGGAAATGACCAAGCTGGCATCAGAATAGCATAGACAAGTAAGATAAGGCAAAAGAAAGCATAAAAACTTTGATTTCCAGAAAAAGTCAAAAATCTCACTTAAGGTCCATATGAAAGAACAATTGTTCAATTGACCTTTGATCATTGTGAGGTGTAATAAATGCAATTCAAGTTCAGAAGAGTCAATAAGGCAATAAGAATGCAATTCAAAACTCTCCTCACTATGATCCTCGGATTTCAGAAAATTTCAAATTCTTCAACTTTCTCCCCTTTGTATAAACTTCCCCAACATTGAAAATATCTTCTCCCCCTTTGACAATGGAGTCATCAAGGAATCACGCCTTCCTCTCATCCAGAGATAGCAATTTACAGAATGAAGAAAGAAGCAAAAAGAAGAAGTATGCATGAAATGCAATGGAGTGGCTTCATTTTTGTATTTTCAATTTTGATTACAAGAAGCTTTGAAGATTACCCAAAAGAGCAAGTCAAGATTTCTAATATTGCACAAACAACATATCAAGCCCGATAGTGCTAGCAAGATCATGGTAAGACATATATAACAAAGCTAAGCATAAAGGCTCAAAAGTAAAGCAATGGATTTGATCAATTTAAGCAAAGCTTCAAATTCAAAGAAGTTCATCAACAGGATCCTAAAATAAAATTGGCCATGTCAAAATGTCAAAGTAAGATCAAAAATCTAACAAAGACCACATTAAGAGTCAATCAGGTCCTGTATTGAATTATTTTGCTCAGTATTTCTTAAAAGCCCATTTGTCAACAGTTTTCACATATGCATTGAATATTTGAAGTTGACTAATGATCTAACTTAGTGACAAGATCCCGGACTAGGAGCCATCCACAAACTCATCCTAAGCTTCACTGAAGTTGATTAAAGGTATATCTTAGTAAAGAAGATCTTTGGACTAGGAGCCATCCACAAACTCTTTCTAAGCTTCTACCGGGCGACAAATCTTGAGGTTCATGTCATTTCGACAAGCAATCCCCATGAGATCGTTGCGATCATCAAACTATCTCCAAGTTCATGTCATTTGACAAGCGCCTCGTAAGAATAGTTTGGCACATTTTAAGCATAAGACAATCTTGATTTTCATCATTTTTTTCAAAGAGCGGTTTAGAATCTCAAGAACACAAAAGCTCAAGTAATGGTCAATTTTAGATTCAAGAGCTCACAAAGCAATTACACAGGCCAATGTCACAAAAGGAGCACTAATTGCGCAACTCGCTAAAACATCCACAAATTGCAATTTCTTAGTTCGAGTTGTTTTAAAGTTCTAGCTCATATAGCAAAGACTTAACTACACATGTAAAAGCATGATAATTCTAGCAAGTCAAAGAACTAGACATGGCATTGAGCAAGAATTGAAATACTAAAGCTCCAAAGGGTAATAGGCAAAGCTTCATCAATTTTAAAAGATAAGGTAAGATCTTATATTACAATGCATCTTTTTGGATTTTTCATACCACTTGATGTATTTTTCATATGAATGCAATATGATACAATGAGATGCAATATAAAGCCTAAAACCTACAAAGTTCAAAAGATCAATAAGTTCGAGAAAAGAACAATAAAAGATCAAAAGAACAAGGTAAGATCGGAAAAGATCGAACTCCCCTCAAACCAACCCATAGGGATAAATTACCCTAACTCACTTCTCAAGGTGGCAAACCTAGTTGGGTCTAAAGGTTTGGTGAGGATATCAGCCAATTGACCCTCGGACTCCACAAAATGCAGCACAATATCACCCTTCTCGACATGGTCTCTAAGGAAGTGATAGCGAATGTCTATGTGCTTGGTCCTAGAGTGTTGCACAGGGTTCTTAGCAATGTTAATAGCAGAAGTGTTATCACAGAAAAGAGGAACACTAACAAAATTTAACCCAAAGTCCTTAAGAGTGGATACCATCCACAAAATCGACTACAAAGAACTAGCAAAGCGACTACATACTCAAATTCGTGATGGATTGTGCAATGAGGACTGCTTCTAGAAGACCAAGAAACAAGAGAAGTGCCTAGGAAGTGACAAGTGCCCGAGGTACTCTTCCTATCAAGCCGACAGCCCGCAAAATCAGAATCAGAAAACCCCCGAATGGATAAAGAAGAAGAACAGGAGTACCAAATGCCATACTGGAGGGTAGAGTGTAAATACCTGAATATGCGCTTAACTGCTTGGCGATGGGAAGTTCTCGAGACGCTGAAACCTCGCAGAGGCGCATCGTGAAGTGGATGTCGGTCTTGATGCCGTCAGTGCGGGAGGGAGCCGATCATGTTTGCGGTACTCGCGTTGATCCACGGCTTCTCCTTCCTCATCTGGATCCAAAGCAGTCGAAGTCGCCATGGGAGTGGCGATCGGCTTGAAGTCACCCATGTCGAAGCGTTTGAGCAGATCCTTAGTATACTTCGTCGGATGGATGAAGATCCCTTCCTTACATTGCTTGATTTGAAGCCCCAGAAAGTAATTGAGCTCTCCCATCATGCTCATCTCAAATTCCCTGGACATAGTCTCAGAAAAGCTAGAAACAAGAGCATGAGAAGAACCACCAAAGATAATATCATCAACGTAAATCTGAGCAAGTAAGAAATCATTGCCACGCCTAAGAATGAACAAGGTCTTGTCTACCTTACCCATCTCAAAATCATTCTTAAGCAAGAAGGTCTTAAGTCTATCATACCAGTGCTCTAGGGGCTTTTTAAGACCATACAAGGCTTTGGATAGCTTGAAGACATGATGTGGGTTCTTGGGATTCTCAAAGCCAGGGGTTGCCTAACATAAACCTCCTCCTCTATAAAACCATTCAAAGGCACTCTTAACATCCATCCGATATAATCTAAAGCCCTTAGAGGCAAAAAAAAGCAAGAAGAATGCGAATAGCTTCTAGTCTAGCAACAGAGCAAAGGTCTCATCAAAATCTAACCCCTCAACTTTGGCTAAAACCACGAGCTACTAACCTAGCCTTGTTTCTAACCACGAACCATCCTCATTTTGTTTGTTTTTGAAGACCCAATGGGTTCCTATAACATTATGACCACTAGGAGGTTCTACTAGGTTCCAAACCTTATTCCTCTCAAAATTCTCTAACTCCTCATGCATGGCATTGACCCAACTCAATCGGATAAAGCATGTGATATATCTTTGGGTTCAAAAGACGCTACAAATGCAGAGTGAGAGAAAAGACTCGGATCATGATACCTGGAGCGAGTGACTCGCTCATGGAGACTACCAATCATCCGATCCGAAGGTGCCGCTTCGGATGTGCAAAGGAGCGCTGGGGAGATAGTATCTCCTCAACCTCCGCAGTATCTTGATGAAGAAGATGCAGAGAGCCTCAATTGGAGGTGAAGCGATCGTGGAGTTCGAGCCGAATCGAGCATTAGCGGCAAGTGGAGGAGCATCATCAATTTCATCCTCATCTTCCTCAACAAATATGCTCTCTCACTGTAAGTCACGAAACATCGGATCTAGCCTGCAGGCTAGTCTCATCAAAAGTGACATTGCATGTCTCTGGACAATGTTAGTTTCAACATTAAAACCCGAAAACCCCTCGAATGAGCGGGATAACCTAGAAATAAACCATCACAAGTTCTTGATTCAAATTTATCTAGGTTCCTGTCTTGAGAATAAAACACTTCGATCCAAAGACTCGAAAGTGCGAAACGAGGGTTTTACGCCAAAACGAAGCTCATAAGAAGTCTTGCCCAAAGACGGTCTCGTAAAGACACGATTTGAAATATGGCAAGTCAGTAGCAATAGCTTCGCCCAAAACCTCCTCGGTGTGCTATACTCATCTAGCATCGTCCTAGCCATCGAGACTAAGGTCCTGTTCTTCCTTTCCACAACGCCATTTTGTTGAGGGACGTGTGGAGAAGAGAACTGATGCTCAATACCGCGCTCAGCACAAAAAGAGGCAAACGAAGCATTCTTGAACTCCGTGCCATTGTCATGCGGATTGCTCTCAAGGCACCGTGAAGTTTAGAAGCCAAGCGAAGAACAAGATCATGATAATGATCAAAGACCTCATCCTTCAAGCAAGAAAGAACACCCAAGAATATCTCGAAAAATCATCGACTATGACAAGAATGTACCAATTGCCACCGACTGACCGAACCCTAGCAGGACCAACAGTATCCATATGAAGCAACTGTCCCGGTCCGTCAGTCATGACCATAGTCAATGAAGGGTGTGAGGCGGCAACTTGCTTGCCATGCCTACAGGGAGCACATACTGCATCTTTGACAGCTTTGAGTTTAGGCAAGCCTCTCATGAGATCAAGGCCGCTAACTCGTGTCGATGATCAAAACCAATGTGCCCTAAGCGTCGGTGCCAAAGCCGGATATCGAAGAAGATGCAACTAAACATTTGAGAGATCCGGCAAGAGATTCGAAAAATCACTCCAAATATTCTACCAACTCTAGAAATTCCAAAAATGAGCTCACCAAAAGAATCAAGCACCGACAAGCGTTCTTCTTAAATCTAGTCTCATAGCCATCATCAAGAAGTCGTGAGAAGAGAAAGGAGATTGTACCTTAGCTTGGACACAAGAGCGACATCCTTGAGAATGAACACGCTGCTCACCCCGATCGATCCAGTTCCTTCGATCCGCCCTTGTGAATCATCTCGAAGGTGATGAAGTCATCACCGTCGCCGCGTGAAGGAAGTGAACCATCTAGAGTCTCCGGTCATGTGGCGTGAACAGTGGAGTCGACGAGCCACGTGTTCTTCCTCCTTCCGCGACGATCCTGAAAATCAAGGCACAAAAGATCGATGTGTCTCAACATCAAGTTAGTTAAAATAGACTTGGGAACCCAAGATCGAGACACATGTCTGCAGTAGTATGCAAAGAGGAATGAGTGTCCTTGATCCTAGTTGAAGTCCTATCATGAGCAATGGTTACAAACACATGAGATGCATTCTGCCTAGGAACATGATGATGATAAGCATGTGTAGTATATCCTAGACCGGGTTTCTTCTTCTTTTCATGACCATGTTTCACACAAGCTCTAGGTTGATGAAATAAAGTTCTAGCATGATTAGCATTTTTCAACCTACGCTAACAGAACTCAACTAAATGTCCACTCTTCTCGCAATAGGTGCAATGGTATTTTGTACCATTTGAGAAGCACCTTTGACTCAAAAGAAGGTTGGACAGAACTGCGAGTTTGAAAGCAATTTTCGCGAGTTGGGTTTTGAATTCAACTAAGCCATTTTCCAAGACTGAATGACCTTAGTCTTGGATTTGTTCAAAGCGAGTTGTATCCTAAGCCTTGCTTCTTAGAAGGAGTTCTAGACTTGTCAAGAATCATGTTTAATTGTTTTTCTCCACTAGAGAATTTTTGCAGTGTGTTCTCTAGATAAACATTATCTTTCCTAAGATCAACACATGATTGACAAATTTTAGGTTTATTAACCTTTGCAAGCTTCTCCTTATAATTAGCAATTTCAAGCTTAAGAGCGGGACATAAAGTACAATTAGCGAGTTAATCTGCCCTTAAGCTTGGCATATTTCTCTCTAGTCGCTTTTAAAATGTCTTTAATTTCACGCTCATGTTCTAAGCAACGAGAGCAAGAGCGAGACTCTCTTGGTTGAAACATCCAACTTGCTAGACTCTAAGCATTTAAGACATGGAGCAGATTTGACCTCAACTAGCTCGGTTCTAGCATTTTCAAGTTGATGTAAAGCAAGATTAGAGCGGATTGCGCTTTAGATAGTTGAGTGCAAAACATGGCAAGATGAACATTCATCAACGTCTAGACTCTTAGCATTCACAAGTTCTAATGTCAAATTTTCAACTTGTGACTCTAGATCCTTGTTCTTAACCATGATGAATTTTAAAGCCTTATCCTCGACTAAGCAATTGCTCATACATGTTCTCGCATCTAGCGTAGGACATCATAAGATAGGGATACCTCATCATCATCATCGACGTCGATGAGTCACCATGAAGCACATGCCTGAAGTCCTTGGCCTTCCCTTTCTTGTCTTGAGGTGGCTCCTCCTCCTCCTTGTCCTCCTCGCTCCCGAATCCACATCGCTCAAGGATTGATCTCCAAAAGCGGCAAGGACCCGGTGAGCGACCTTCATCACTTAGCGAGATCAAACCTTGATTTGTTCCTTGAGGCTTCTTCCAAGTGGCTTTCCTCCTTATGGTTACCCTTACCCTTCACTTGGGGCGATTAGCGAATATGGTAAAGCTCTCCACACTCGTAGCAAGTCACAGGCCACCTCTCTTTTGTTTCTCACATTGTTGTAAGCCCGTGTGACTTTCTTGACTATGAGGGCTAGCTCGGGCTCAGAAGACTCTCAAAATCCTCTTCACGAATTGTGGATAAACAGCAAGAGAAAACCCAAGAGGACTCGGAAAAACCATCGAAGCTCTTGAAAGAGGATCACCTACCAAAGCCATGCTATCCTTCTTAGGAAGACTACCTCTCTTGATCTCATGAGTCTTGAGCTTACTATAAAGCAGCTCCAAGGTGAGAGTAGAGATCGACGTTCTCCTCTATGGCAAGAGCCTTCATCTCCCACTCCTTGGTGTTGATTGCGGCCAAGAGGTGAGTGGCATTCTCAGTTGAGAGTACTCAATGTCAACGACTTTCATCCGATTGACAACCTTGTTAAAGCGAGTAAAACGTCATCGATGCTCTCGCCAGACGCATCTCGAATTTGTTGTACTCTCGCTTATAGACCGTCTGGCGCACTTGTTTAATCTGGGACGATCCCTCATGGTAAGTTTCGAGGGTGTGCCAAATTTCATGTGCGGTCGTAAGATTGCAAATCTGTCATACTCTTGTCTACCAAGCCCAAAGATATAGGAGATTCTTTGCCTTGTTGTTGTTAGCCAAAAGTATTGCCAAGCTTGCGTGGCAATCTCGAGTAAACGAGCGGAGCTCGAACAACCTCCCATATAGCTTGTCCTTCGCTCTCAAGGAAGACTCGCATGCGATTCTTCCAATAGGCATAGTCGAGCCCATTGAAGACATGCGGCTTTGTCGAGTACTTATCCATCGCCAGTTCAAGTGACCGGTTAAGATCAAGATTGAACTAACCGGCTCGATACCACTTGTTGGACCGAAAAGCGACTAGAGGGGGTGAATAGGAGCACGCCACTTTTTCAACCTCGATTAGATTCAACACAAATTTCACTCCAATAGCTATAGAAGCTATGAAGATCGATATACCAGTACAGCGGAAGACTAGGATTGAATCCAATCAAAACCCCGAAGCAAAACAACCAAAAACAACCGAAACTGAATTTCCTAAGTGTGGGGCGGTCTGACCTCTATTCAAGGCGGTCCGACCGGTCCTATGGGCGGTCCGACCTCGATGAGGGGCGGTCCGACCTCCAAATGAACAAGTGAAATCACCAAAAACGGTTGCAAATAGATGTAACTTTTGATCTACAACTCCAAACTTGATGAAACTTGGTACACACCTTCTCTAGGATGTCAGGAACCTATTCCAATCGAAGATCGTGAAGATCTTTGGAAAAGTTCAGACCTTTTTCAGTTTGAGAGGTGGAAGGTTTGAAACCGAGTCAAAACGAAAATTATATCGAAAAACTTGCTCGTGGGTGATTGATGATCAAGATGATCTTAGATGTGTTCCCACATGTCACAGCAAGCTAGATCATGCAAAGAAATCAATCAAAAACATGCGAATCAAAGAAAGACTCAAAATCACCAAATAGAGAGAAGAAGGGCAAATGAACTCATCTTGAAGAGAACTCTTCTTTGGATTGATTTGATAATGTATCGACATGACAGCCACTCATACGGATACGCATGGACACAAGATCAAAACATCTCTCTCTCTCTAGAACCCTAATCTCCACTAAACCTTCCCTAAGCACTTAAGCCAAAACTAGGGTTTCAAGCATGAAAGGGTTGAGAGGGTGCAGCCACCTCCCTCTATTTATAGTGGAGACTTAAACCTTCTAGAAGAGTAACCCTAATGGGCTCCCGTTAAGGCCCAAAACAAACGGGTCACACACGCACGCATCTTGAAGCGCCGTCTTCATCTCCTCTTGACCTACTCCGCTTCTCCACGCCATCTTGCGCCGCGAGTCGTCAAAAGTCACCAAAGCGGTATTTGGTATAATTACCAAAATACCCCTTCTCGGTCTTTTTGCAAAGACCGAGTCCCATCTTGTGAAGCACCTCCCATGCTTCGCCACGTGTAGGTTGATCAACGGCTCTCAATATGTCGGCAAGTCTCTCCCATCCGCTCCCACCGTAACCACCATGGCACTTGCACCGCCCCCGCGCCGCTTGATCCAACGATCGCCGAATCGCCTGTTCGGTCATCCTTGTCTATTCTGCACCACACTTGAGTTCATTGACCTCACCCGGCATCGCCGATCGTTCTGGACCTCAGCTCTCCAAGCCTAGTCCCGATCATCCTCGCCGCTGACCGTCGTTGACCACCAAGCAACCTGCACAACAATAAACAAGCAAATCGAATCCGGGAACAAGTTCTTCACAACTTGACCCACGTTAGTCAAAACATGCATCATGCAACACATATGCATCAAACCCATGACTTTGACCTAACAAAACATCATCGCCACGGTTGGCCGATGAACAAGATGGAAGCGGTCGATCGCCCCTCGGGGCGGTCGACCGCCACCGACCGGCCCGATCACCACCACAAGGCGGTCGGACCGCCTCAGACTTAGCCAATTTTCAACCCCAAAATCCAAACCCTCTGAAACTTTAAACCAATAGAACTTTTGCTTGGGAACTCCAAAATTATGAGACCAAGTGTATTAGGATCCTCACTTGTCTACAACACCTATTTTTGGCCCACCCATTCGACCATTTTGTCACGGCCGGTCTCGACCGCGCACATGGCCGGCCCGATCGATTTGGGACCGTCGGACCGCCATGCTATGGCCGGTCGGACCGCCCCGCCCGTAATGCCTGAACAGATCTGAGACTTTGTCGAAAACCCGTGAAACGACAAACCGTTAACGCCATTGCCAATTGTCACATCATCCTAAGATCTGGAGCATATCCCCATGATATCCACAAAAACTCGAAAACCCCTCGAATGAGCAGGATAACCCAGAAATACCCCATCAAAAGTTCTTGATTCAAATTTATCTAAGTTGTCTGTCTTAAGGATAAAACATTTTGATCCAAAAACTCGAAAATGCGAAACAGAGGGTTTTCTACCAAAACGAAGCTCATAAGGAGTCTTGCCTAAAGAAGGTCTCAAAAAGACACGATTTGCAATATGGCAAGCAGTAGCAATAGCTTCGGCCCAAAATCTCCTCGGTGTGCTATACTCATCTAGCATCGTCCTAGCCATTTCGACCAAGGTCCTATTCTTCCTTTCCACCACGCCATTTTGTTGAGGAACGTGTGGAGAGGAGAACGATGCTCAATACCACGCCAAGACAAAAGAAGCAAAAGAAGCATTTTTGAACTCCGTGCCATTATCACTGCGAATCGCTCTCAAAGCACCAGGAAGCTCAGAAGCCAAACGAAGAACAAGGTCATGAAAATAACCAAAAGCTTCATCTTTTGAAGTAAGAAAGAACACCCAAGTATATCTCGAAAGATCATCAACTATAACAAGAATATACCATTTTCCACCGACTGACCGGACTCTAGCAGGACTAACAGTATCCATATGAAGCAACCGTCCCGGTCCGTCACCATAACCATAGTCACAGAAGGGTGTGAGGCGGCAACTTGTTTGCCATGCCTACAGGGCGCACATACAGCATCCTTGACAGCTTTGAGTTTGGGCAAACCTCTCATGAGATCAAGGTTGCTAACTCGTGTCAGATGATCAAAACCAATGTGCCCCAAACGTCGATGCCAAAGCCAGAAATCAGAAGAAGATGTAAGCAAACATTTAAGAGATCCAAAGAAGAGATTCAAAATCACTCAAAAATTCTACCAACTCTAGAGATTCCAAACACAAGCTCACCAGTAGAATCAAGCACACGACAAGCATTTTTCTTAAAAACTGTCTCATAGCCATCATCAAGAAGCTGAGAAACAGAAAGGAGATTATACCTAAGCTTGTCCACAAGAGCGACATCCTTTAGAATGAATTTGTTGTTCACCCTAATTGATCCTGTTCCTTCAATTCGCCCTTGTGTATCATCTCCAAAGGTGATGAAGTCATCACCTGTTGCTCGCGTGAAAGAGGTGAACCATTTTGAGTTCCCGGTCATGTGGCGTGAACATCCGGAGTCAACGAACCACGTGTTCTTCCCCTTTCCGCGATAATCCTGAAAATCAAGGAACAAAAGAACGATGTGTCTCAATACTGAGGTTAGATAAACATGATTTAGGAATCGATCTTGAGACACACGCGTCGCAAGGAGTATACAAACCAGAAGTACTATCCTTGATTTCATCTAACATTCGGTTATGAGCAATGTTTAAATTAAAATGAGACTTGAACTGTCCATGGGCGGTCGGCGACCAAGTTGGGTCGGCGGTCGAGCCGGCGACCAAAACGGTCAGACCGGTGACCACCAGCGGTCAGACCGCCAGTCTGATAAACATTAGAATTAGGATATTTAGAAACATAATGATTTGCATGAGAGAAAAATCCTAATCCAGGTTTATTCTTTTCAATGTTACCATGTCTCATAGAGGCTCTAGGTTGCATGAATGAAATTCTATCAAAATTTTTCCTATCATTTTTCAACCTCACGCCAATGTAATTCAATCAAATATCCACCTTTTTGCAATAAGTGCAATGGTACTTGGTACCACTAGAAGAAGCACCATTTGAATTAATACAAGGTTGGACAAAGCTGTGATTTAAAAGATGTTTTTGCAGATTGGGTATTGAATTCAATTAAACCTTTTTCCAAGACTTGAATGACTTTTCGGTTTGAATTGTCTTGAAAAGAATTGAATCCTAAACCTTGCTTCTTATAAGGAGTTTTAGACTTGTCAAGAATCATGTTTAATTGTTTCTTACCTTTAGAAAATTTCTCTAATGTATCATGAAGGTAAGCATTTTCTTTTCTCAAGTTAACACAAGCATCACAAGTTTTATTCATAGATTTTTCCTTATACAAAGCAATTTCAAGCTTAAGAGTGGAACAAGAAGTACAAGTAGTATTTTCAATATTGTCCTTAAGCTTAGCATATTTGACTCTAGCAGCTTCTAAGATATCTTTGATTTCACGTTCTTTTTCTAAACATGAAGTGCAAGGGCTAGAATCAAATACATCAAAAGCAATCAATTTACTAGATTCTAAATATTTTTCACAAGGAGCACTTTTAATTTCATTTAGTTCAGATCTAGCATTCTCAAGTTGTTGTACAGAAATGTTATGAGCAGATTGTAACTTGGTAATTTCTGAATGCATAGCATGACAAGATAAACATTCATCGAGTTCAAGAGTCTTAGCAGCTTTAAGCTCTACTTTCATTTGCTAATCTTTGACTCTAATTTCTTATTTTTGTCATAACAAATTCTAGCGCTTCATCTTGACTAAGCAATTGCTCAACTATAGAATCATATTTAGCGTAAAGCTCATCATAAGAAAAAGATACCTCATTATCATCAATGTCATCCGTGTCAGCCATGAAGCACATGCCGGTGAAGTCTTTGGCCTTCCCTTTCTTTTGCCTTGAGGATCTCCTCCTCCTTGTCCTCCTCACTCCCGGTATCCACATCGCTCAAGGATTGATCCTCAAAGCGGCAAGGACCCGGTGAGCGACCTTCACAAGCTTATTAGCCTCATACCTTGATTTGTTGAAAGGAGGCTTCTTCCAAGTCGCTTTCCTTCCTTATGATTGCTCTTACCTTTCACTTGGGGCAATTTGCTTGATATGATTTAGCTCACCACATTCATAGCATGTCACCGACCACCTCTCTTTTGTTTCTCACATTATTGTAGGCCGTGTGAATTTTTAGCTAGAAGAGCTAACTCTGCTTTAGGAATACTTTCAAGCTCCTCTTCATGAATAGCAGATAAACAAGCAAATGAAAATCCGTAAGAAGATTCAAAAGAGTCATCAAAAGCCTTTTGAGAGGATCTGCTACCAAAGCTAAATTATCTTTCTTGGGATGATCAACTCTTTTAATTTCATGAGTCTTGAGTTTACTATAAAGCAATTCTAAAGTAAGACTTGAAAGATCAACATTTTCCTCTATAGCAAGAGCTTTCATCTCCCACTCCTTGGTGTTGATTGCACCAAGAGATGGGTGGCATTTTCAGATTGAGAATATTCAATATCAATAGCTTTCATTTGATTAATTACTTTATTAAAGCGATGAAAATGTCATCGATGCTCTCTCCAGACGCATCTCGAATTTATTGTATTCACG
Source organism: Hsuehochloa calcarea (assembly GCA_036346395.1). Classification (NCBI taxonomy): domain Eukaryota; kingdom Viridiplantae; phylum Streptophyta; class Magnoliopsida; order Poales; family Poaceae; genus Hsuehochloa; species Hsuehochloa calcarea. Next base: position 21,499,128 of record CM070615.1, read on the forward strand.
CTTGTAAACTGTTTGGCGCACCTTTTTATTTGGGATGAACCTCATGATATGTTTCGAGAGTGTTCCAAATTTCACGCTGCTTGAAAGATTGCATATTCTATCATATTCTTGTCTACCAAGTGCACCATATAAAAGATTCTTAGCCTTATTGTCATTAGCCAAAAGAATTGCGTAAGCGGTGTAACAATTTCAGAATAACCAATGGGCTCTAACAACATCCCAAATAGCTTGTCCTCGCTCTCAAGAAAGACGCGCATACGATTCTTCCAATAGGCATAGTCGTGCCCATCGAAGATATGCGGTTTAGTAGAAAACTTATCCATCGCCAAAGTTCAAAGGACCGTTAAGATCAAGATTGAACTAACCGGCTCGATACCACTTGTTGGACCGTAAAGGGCGACTAGAGGGGGTGAATAGGATTACGCCACTTTTCACAAATTATGAACTCAATAAAATTTCACTCCAAGAGCTATTAGAAAGCTATGAAGATCAATATACCAGTACAACGGAAGACTAGTATTGAATCCAATTAAACCCCTAAGCAATGCTACCAAAATCAACTAAGATTGCAAAGACTCACAGCACGGGCGGTCTGACCGCTGGACCCAATCGGTCGGACCGATTGCCGGGCGGTCGACCGGCGTTATCTTTGGCGGTCGGACCGCTCCAAAATCGGTCGACCGGTGATGACGGGCGGTCCGACCGCGACTCGAACCGATCCGCAACAAGAAAATCACCGATGACGAAGTTGCAATTAGGTGAAACTTTGATTCTCAACTCTAATCTTTATGAAACTTTGCACACACCTTCTATATGCTATTGAGGACCTATTCCAATCGAATATTATGATAATTCTTGGAACGATCTTGAGCAATTGCCAATTGATTAACAGAAGGTCTAAAACCGGGCAAGAACGAAAACTTGATCCTAAAGCTTGTTCGTGAGAGATTGATGATCAAGATGATGCTAGATAGATTCACACATATCACGACAAGCTAATTCACGTGAAAGAATCAATCACAAACTCGCGGATCAAAGAAAGCCCTAAAAACACGAAATTGAAAGTAAGAACGAAAAGAGACTTATCTCAAGCAAACCTTGCATAGATTGATTTCGTGATTGTTGCTGGATTACATCCACACCATCATGGATCAGTGGACAATCAAAGATCACGAAATTCACCACAAACCATCAAGAGCCCTAGCCTCCACCTCAACTCCCTAAAGACAATTAGGGTTTGAAACACAAAGAGGCGAGAGAGGAGAGGTGCAGCCACCATCTCCTCCTATTTATAGTGGAGGCCTAAAATTCTTAGGGTTTGACTCTCTTGGGCTCCGTTAAGGCCCACTAACAAACGGGTCACACACGCACGCTTCGCAGCGCCGTCTTTAACCTTTTGACCTAAACCGCTTCACCATGCGTCATGGATTTGCCAATAGGTCACCATTGTCCATCTTGTGTCACACTTGAGTCGCCGACCACCCGGCATCGCCAATCGCTCGACCTCAACTCTCCGAGTCCGTCCCGATCCTCCTCGCCGTTGACCATCGTTGACCACCAAGCAACCCGCACAACCACGCAAGCAAACACGAATTCGGGAACAAGTTCTTCACAACTTGACCCATGTTAGTCAAAACATGCATCATGCAAATCATATGCCATGAAACCAATGACTTTGACCTAACAAATCAACATCGCCACGGTTGGCCGACGTTCAAGTAGAAACCGGTCCGACCGCTCAGGTGAGCGGTCGGACCTTCCATGGCGGTCGGACGCTCCTCGTGAGCGGTCGGACCGCCTTGGGACTTAGCCAAATTCAAACTCCCAAATTCAAACCTTCCGAAATTAAAAGCGAATAGAACTTCTTCTGAGACTCCAAAATTATGAGACCAAGTGCATAGGGATCCCTCACTTGCCTACAACACCTATTTTTGGCCCACTCGTTTTGAACACTTTTAGTTCACCGCCGTCCGACCGCCCCACATGGCCGGTCCGACCGATTTGGGACCGGCGGACCATAGCGGTAAGGACCGGTCGGACCGCCTCGCCCGAATACACGTAGCTTTGTCGAAAACACGTGAAACTACAAACCGTAAACGCCATTGCCAATTGTCACATCATCCTAAGATCTGGGACATATCCCCATGAAATCCACATCTTCACGCTTCCAACTTGCGCTCTTTATTATGGTTGCTCCACTGAATTTTTATTATGGTTGCTCCACTGAATTTTTAAGAACTTGATGTTGCGATTCCTCAACTTGCGCTCCATTGCTTCAAGAATACGAATCGGGTGCTTCTGATAAGAAAGATCGGGTTGCAAATCGAGTTCTTCCAACTCGCTTGCTTCGTTGGGACTCAAGGCACTTCTTTAGTTCTGAGATATGGAGCATGTCATGCACAGCATAACGAGCTAATAAGTTAAACTTGTGTAAATACACTGTGACGTTCTTCCTCCCTTGCTTAAGGGCAAGGAACTGTTGTTGCTTGATCATTAACACCCCCTCAGGGATGTGAGCCTCACGAAAGGCCGTTTGGAACTCTTTCCAAGTTGAAATGTCTCCGTTGAGTTGCATGGCGGAAAAGTTGTCCCGCCATGCGCTTGTAGCGCCATCTAGCTAGTAGCTAGCGAATAGGACCCTCTCAATGCTGGTGTACTGAGCGATCACCAGCTTCTTCTCTATGGTACAGAGCCAGTCCTTCTCCTCCATAGGGTCCTCCGTGCTGGAGAAGGTCAGGGGGTTGGTTCGCTGAATGTCAGTGAGTTCCCCGTGCTATTGTTCATCCCAATTTAATTTTGCGCAAAATTTTGTAGAGAAGTGGTGAGGATAAGGATTATATAGATGGATATAGAATATTATTATAAGACCAAAATAACTTGGTTCATCTCATTTGGTGTTTTTATGAATTAGTTATGAATTTTCAAAGTTGTCAGCTTTTTCTACTGTAGAAATAATAAAGTTATGGATCATTTTTTAAAACTACATTCTCTATTATATATACTTGTTTTAAACATATTTTCAAATAAAGTTTCTTAAAAATAAAAATTATCTACACTAGTTTCACCCATTTTGGAGTTAAGATGATTTAGTTATCATTTTTTAAGTTTTTCAAATTTTCCATGCGTAAATAATTCATTTCTGGATTTTATAAATGTAGTAATACTTTTCTTACCGAGGCTTACCTAGCTGCAGTTGCTGATAGGTGGGGCCTAATGAACAATTCATTTTTCATTTTAACTTCAGATTTTAATTCGAGCTGACAGGTGGGACTCGCATGTCATAGACACGGTCCACGAAACAGCGAGTGGACCGTGAGTTTACGGCCGGTTCATTGGGTATACGATAGTGCACTTAAATCTCGGGCCCATATGTTAATTTCTCACTCAAACCTTCATTTAGACAATGTTTTATATTCCTGGTCCCACATGTCATTGACTCATCAGTTCTTTAAGACAACCATACCGTAAGCAATCATTGGCAACTTAATGATGGTGATTTTTCATAAGTACTTTGCTATAGTACTGGTCTGCGTACGACAATGGGGATCTCCCGTCCGCACGCTTGCCTGCGTATGTGGTTTATTCGATGAATAGATTTGTGATGTATAATTGATGGGTTTCTTTCTTATACTGTTGTTACCAATTATTATGCTTGCTGAGTCTTTGGACTCACCCCTTGTTGTTTGTTGTGTTTTAAGTACCTGTATGAGATCGGCATGCATGGGAGACAGGAAGGGCTAGGGTAGTTGCACGCTCGCACTATATACACACATGAGAATAAAAAAGAAAATTAATTTAGTAGATGGATGAATTACCTAAAATTCTGCTTACGATCATTACTTGATTGGATTAGACTATAATAAAGGAGTTTAAAAATTGAATACTTATGATCTACTTTCAGATGTCTATTTGATAAAGATGAATAGCCTATGTGGGTTATGTTTGGATCATTTTTTTACTAGACTACCTCTTGTTATATTTGCTTGTGGGAACCTCCAGTATAGTAACTATACAAAGGAGGTTCTGCCGGAATTTGGTAAAGAGTATTAGTTAATTATGTTTAACTTGTTATTTTAGTAGCATTCCAAGTTCATGTTGGGCTGGGGTGTTACACATAATGACTTGAAACCAGTGCTCAAATACTCTTAACGTATTAGGCTACAAAACTCTAGTTGGTAGGGTTCTTTGATTCGGCCAAACCAGTGGCCTAAACAACAGTTGAAAGCAACTGACAGACATCTGTCCAGATTGCAAAACAGTAGCAAAGAAAATGATGTAACTTTCAATCTACTGATCCAATTGAGGTGATCTTTATCAACTTGGAAATATAATTTAAAGCGCTACAATAACCTATTTGGGTGGAGGTTCTGAATCTGACTCTAACTAGATCAAAAACCGAGGAACAAACCGACAGTCCCAGATCCAAGACATACATAGCAGCGCGCGGTTAAAATTTCATATCTCCCTAACCGTAAGGCGGAATCTCGTGATCTTGGTGTCAAAAGAAAGCTAACGACCTGAGGAACAAAACTGTCGCAGACGAAAACCCGAGATTCGGCATCTAAAGGGTCGAAACTGGCCACGCAAGGTGATGGATGTGTTCTAGAATTTCCAAAACAGAAACCGATTTAAATCTTATCAACCATTAAGCAATCAAATCGAACCAAACTACGACTTGGATCATTTGTTACCCTTGAAGACCTGCAGGGAGATGTTGATCCACCTCCTGAAGATCTTCCCCCTTTCTCCTCCCTTCCTTCTCCAATGTCCGGCCACCACGGGGACGACGGATGACCGAGACGCCGGTGGAAGGAGGTGACTTCGGGGATCACCGAGGGCAGCAACCAGGGGAGGACGAGATGCCGGGGAGGGGAGGAGGCACCATATTTGGGAGAGGAGAGGATGGGGGTGGCGGCTTGGGGAAGGGAGTGGGGGAAGAGAGGGGAGAGGCTAGGGTTTGGGGGGAGGAACCCCCCTTGGCCGGCCCCCCCTCATGGGCCCCTCCTGGGCTGCGGCCCAAGCCCAAGTTGCCAGAAGATCGCTGAACCCCCCCTGAAAAAATGAAAACTCCGACTTTCTGATTATCTCCTTCTCCCGCATTCTTTTCTTCTTTCCCGATTAAATTTCTGGGTATTACATTCTACCCTCCTTAATCAGAATTCGACCTCGAATTCTATCTGCCATTCTACTCGAAGGACAACAACAAATAGCACGTACCTGACATGAACAATTCTGAATTTCTATCGCGCAAGTGGGACTCTAGCTTCCTAGTGGCCTCCCTCCCGGACTAGCGAGACCACAACACAAAGTCGTAATACGACGTCTGACCTATCTCTCAACCGGAACTTTATAGGTACACTCGTCAGAAGATAATCAAAGGTGAGACCTAACTCGAAGGTCAAAATCTTTAACTAAATCTCGAACTTTGAATTGCCCAATTGCTCACTCCGCACTTGAACACAATGCGATCGTGCCGCATTGCGTGCACTCGAGACGGACAAAACTATATGCCAACTTCTTAATTTACGCAACTTTCGAAACGGTGAATCCAATCGAAATAGAGAGTCCTCATCGCATCAACGCAATGCTAACTCTTCACCAAAAGGTTAAATCCCAAATTTAACAATTCATCTCGGAAACAGACCCATTTTCCAAATGGGCAGTTTACAACTGAACACCACGACAACCAAAGGAGAAATTAATCGAACGCCCAAACCAAATACTTGCAGTTTGTCTGAATTAGAAAGAATCAACATGCCAACACAGCGCCAACTCAAAATGCAAACGACACCTGTCAATAACACAAAATTCAAACGAGAATCAAGAAAAAATTCACTATCCGAGGGGACATCCTTTTTCTCAGTTTCTATCTTAGGAATAAAACACCTCTCGATCCTTGAAATTCGAATTCATCGTTTACCACATGAGCTTGTAGTAGTATATAATGCCTGTTGGATCCAAACGTAGCACCTCCGGGTTAACCCTTTTACATGAAGCGAGGACGAAAAGTGTAAGTGGGGTGCTATGTGTGGGCGGGTCCGCCCCACGGTGGGCTGGGCATTGAGCCGATTTTAGGTCAGGGTGTTACAAAAATTAATTTGACAGAAGGCACCCAAAGCACCACAAAATAGGTCCCACGTAATCATATTACCTCCCATATATCAAGAACAACTCAAAAAATTTCAGTACACACGCTCATGTACTACCTCAGAAGGGTTCTATCAGTGATCATTCCACTGCTCAGGAAACTCCATTATTCCACTTTCTCTACACACAATCATTGTGTGACCAAATGTCTAGCATAAAAATACAAAGCCCATATTTAACCTCCGAGACCTCTACAACAAGTTTCTCTTATAACAAATAGTGAATTCATCGGACTAAATCTCTAAGATTCCCACAATTCTATCATATTCACTCATTGACATCATCGAAAATCGCACCCACCATCTCGCAATACGATCCAATTGCTTTATTCTATAACATTAATCAAGGTTTACGTAACTTCGGTAATCCCGAACATTTCAACATGAACTAAAATTCTGGAATTTCACTATACCCTAGGTTCTACTCAGTCGTAACACTATTCAGATTTACTTCGAAACCAAACATTCCATATGAATCAAATTTCCTCCAAGAGGTACAGATCAAAACCAATTCATCTTCTACCACTCCTCCAATAACTTGGTAGCAAACTCTCATCACTACCATTAATTATCCACCACCAAACAGTTGCTAAATTACGCTTTGAAAACCTTCCAACATAAAACTGTTGAGCCCGTCTCAAAAGAAAGAGGCGAACAAGGACAAAGTTCATCACTAGGAAAACATTGATCCTCACAGCGAGCACGAAACCAACGGAAATAATCTGGTAACAAGGATCTTGAAAAAAACAAAAGTTGAGTTCACAGCTAAGGTCACCCATCCCTCAAAAAGGAATCAACAAGTAGCAACCAATAAGAAAATGACATTGCGATTAAAAATCGACATCTGTTGAGCGGAAAGAGCAGAAAGTTTAGAAACAATTCAAATAACCACAAGTTACAAAACTTGACTCAAATTCTCGAGTACTCCTATCGCACTCATTCCTTTAACACTGAAATTAATTCTTTGACTAATAACACTTTGCCACAACGATCAAAATAAGGTCTTTACTCCAAACCACAAGATCTAATTAAGAATCAATAAAATTCTTCAATACTTCATATTTGCTTGGAACAGTTCAACAATCCATGAAACATGAGATCCAAATGACCTCAGCCAGAAACTCAAAATATTTTCATTTACTGGTTTTACGAAAAGCAAGCAAAGTATTCTACGCTTAAGAGAACCAACATATTTTTATTTAATTGCAATCTCACGTTGTCATCTCAGACCAAAGAGCCCTTAAGATTAAAATCACACGAGCCTCGTAAGAAACAATAGGACAACCCAATACCTCACTTTGCGAACTCAAACCAATGAACCTGTAGGACTAAATCACACGAAACTCTTAAGAAGCAATAGGATATCTCCATATACTAATTTATTTAAAATAATTTTAGTTACCAGAATATTCATGAGCTCCAAAAGTCACAGAAACTAAGCTTGAAGTATTCTCATTTGGGCGGTAACACCAGAAACGATTATGTTACTACAAGTGTCAATATCAATTGTAACACCCTGGCTATTCGGAAGCCAAGATATCACGCAAAATTATCAAACTACTAAGGATAGCATTACATCTGGATTATACAGATTCAATCAACAATAATTTCTAAAGAATGACAATAAACGATCACCAGATTCATGGAAAAGAATGGATAAACAATTATAATACCACGAACAGTCAAGCAATACCAAAGTTGGATTATTACAAATCTGAAAATTTAATTAATAAGTTGGCTTGACTGAAGGTAATAATAATTATTCGTTGGATAAAAGTGAAGTGCAGCAGTCAAACTACCCCACCAAATCATCTTGTCTTCTCCTCAATTACCTAATTAAAACATACAAAGCAAGGGTGAGTCGAAGACTCAGCAAGTGCATACAAGAATAATCAAACATAGAGTGGACAACACAAACCAGTGGAATTACGAACAAATCTTGGAACACATATACGATTGAATGGAATGAATACATGAATGGATGGAATGAAAGAATGCATTGAAGGAGAACGGACTTTTCACACGTTTATACCGGTATAAATAGTGACACACCCGTCGGTGTTCACTTAAGCCCGTGCCATGAAATACGGATCCAATCACCGTATGAAGAACGTTTCATACGGGTGTCCGAAGTTGCCACATTGGAATGGTGGTCAACGTTGCCCACATTGGAATGGTGGGTCTCACATGCCCATATTGGAATTAATGGGACTTAATCAAGTTTCCACTCCCGTGGACGGCAAAGGAAATATGTGTGCATGGAATGAAATGCATAACTTGAACTTCATCTCAATTTATCACAGAAGAAGGTATTGAAATCTACCACATCATGCTCAAATCACAGGAATACTCATAAGTTACCAAATTATCATGCATTCATCAAATTCACACAAGTTAAACATTGCACTTGCCTTCCGTGCTGTGACGTATTGGGAAGCAATGAAGGTGTCCTTCCACTCACCGCCTCACCGCCTAAACAATCATTGTCACAGAATAAGGATAACATGGTATAACATAGTTACACGAGTTCTACGATACCCTCTAATCAACCCACATGCCCAAATGTTCGTTTTGACCTCTACGCCAAAAGTCCAGATTATCAATCTACGGGCAGTTGTACGAGAAAATTCACCATTAATTATCTGTAACTCTAAAAGACCTGAAACCAGTGCTCACTGAAACTTAACAGATCAGGCTACAAAACATTAGTTGGTGGAATCCCCTGATTCGGCCAAAACAGAAGGCTAATTAACAGCTAAACACAACTCATCTACGTCTGTCCAGAATACAGATCAGTAATAAAGAAAATGGCGTAACTTTTAGCCTATTGATCCAATGAGAATGATCCTTATCAACATGGAAAGATAATTTCGAAAGCTACAATAACTTAGTTGGGTGAAGGTTCTGATTCGGCCCCTAATTTGAACAAAACCGAGGGGAAAACCGACAGTTCTAAATTCTCAGGCAGACAGGACAGCGCGCGGTTAAAAATTCATATCTCCTGCACCGTAAGGCGGCATCAAGTGATCTCAGTGCCAAAAGAAAGATAACGACATCAGGAACAAAACTCTAGAAGACGAAAATACCAGATTCGGCCTCTAACTAAATCATAATGGGGGTTGTCGTCTTTAAGCGCTGTTTTGGTAGACTGTAGATTAAAAATAGTAAATAGCTTAATTAGAGTTTTTGATCTACATGAAAGTTGTAGATAATTGTCCAATGGTTCTGTAGAATCTGAGAACGCGAATTTTGGTTGAGTAAAACAAAAGTTATGAATTTAGTAAGACTGCTATTCGAAGCGGACAGATCGACTTTACGGGCTAAATCGGAGGGTTAGATGATTTAATTAGAAGTCTTTGTAATCTAAGAAAATGTGGATAATTTTATAAAGAATCCAGAATGGGGTGGTTTGTTGTGATCGGACTTTCGAGTCAAAGATTCGCTCATTTTAGTAATAAGTCAGCTATGGGTAACTATTAGATGCAGCGTAGCGTGGTATATTTGAGGGCGCGTAGGGAGCGATGTCGATTGATTGTTGTTCTTATGATGCTGTAGCTTGTATTGAGATTGGTGTATTTAATGTAGGAGGCGTCGTGCTTGTTGCCATCTGCTAGTCCAAATTGTCTGCGCAACTAGTAAAAGCAAGTGCATTGTGAGCAATGATCAATGATCGATCACTTGTTTTCTTTATCTTCTATTACCATTATTGTTGTGCTTTTATTTTGTTTAATTGCAAGCAATGGAATGGTATGGATTTATATTGTTAATGGACATGATGAAAAGTTGGATATGATGTTTATATTGGAGTTTGCATGTTTGCATTCATAAGCATCATTGCATAAGAAGAAGGTGATCATGATTGATCACAACTCCACAGAGAGTGGAGGAGGTCCCGATCCTTGGAGGAGCGGGCTTGAGTGAATGTTGTCATGAGCATTCACTCACGCTATCTGATATCTGTGAAAGAAGTGCATGTGGACATATAGATTAGATTTGCATTAATACATGAGATTAACGGATGTGAATCAAATAGAAATACTGTGATGTTAATGAAGTTATTGAATCTTTGTTGATTTATTATTGTTAGTTGTTTATGGATGTATTTCTTTGAGTCGTGGACTCACCCTTGCTTTATTGTTGTCTTTAGGTGATCTTGAGGATGCGTGGCGAGGCGAGTAGAGCACATGGACCACTTATGATCATTTACCTTCATAATCTTTTCATTCAGATTTGGATTACTCCTGGACATGTTAGAGGTTGAATAAAATTTAGGACATCATTTGGACTAGACTGTTTGCTTTATTAATTTGGATTCATTGGTTGATGCTACTTTGGATTATTTACCTAGTTATAATTTCCATTGCTTATTTATTACCATTGATCCATAATTATGCATGACCTTTTGTGATCCATTGATATGATTTTCATTGTTTCCTTCTTTGTAAAATTATAGTGTGTCGGTAATTATTAGTTTAAAGTGTAGTGTGGTGGCATTCTAGGCTCGGTGTTGAAATGAGGGTGTTCTGAGTTAGTATCGAGCAGGTTTTAGGTCCGTGGTGAAGAGATTAACAACATAGGCAAACTAAAATTGTTAAAATTTGTTTTAGTATTAGTAAATCAACTAAAATTTGCTAATGGTTAACTAACCTAAAATTTGACACACTAGTGCACGATGAGGTTAGAGAGAGATCGAATATAGTTTCACGCTTCGTTATGTTGTTTATTGATGGATGAGTTTATTTTGAGCTTTGAACTCATTGTGTATTGTTGATTGTGGTTGATAGCTATCTTGGGGGTAGAGGGGCGTGGTCGTGGTGGCCGGCGATGCGTGGAGGTCGGGATCGCGGAGAGGTTAAGTGGAGCCACCTCATGTGAGATGAGTCGATGTGCGAGGGGTTCTTTGTTGACCACTCCTCGGTTGGGGTCGAGGATGAGACCAGCTTTCTTTGAGAGAGTTGGTGGGAGAGATCCGTGCTCTTCGTCCAGAGGTGGCCGTGACCCACATTCTTCGCGGCATCATTATTGCTCTGTCGTTCATCCACCGGTTCTGGCGCGGATGTCGCTTGAGTGGATGGGGTTGAGGTTGGATTCGTTTGTGAATTGGGCACACGGTCGGTAATTTGGATGCGCTACATGGAGAGCGGTTTGGAGCTTTGGAGATGTCTTCACCTCGGAGGGTCCGTTTGTAGCCTTCGGATTTGAAAGGGCAGCGGATATTTGGTGGGAGGCGTGTTGTCTTGAGGACCGCCACTCAAGGCCGATCACTTGGGAGGATTTTGTTGATCGGTTCAAGGGAAGTTCTACCCTATTCTTTTGTTGAGAAGATGGAGGTTGCCTTGGCGACCTTTGCTCGGGGAAGAGGTCTATTCTTGAGTATGAAATTTGAGTTCAACAACTTGGTTCGCTTTGTCCCTTGATGGCGAGCGATGATCTTCGAAAAGCCAAGAGGTTCGTCAGGGTCTCAATTAGTCACAGAGCATGTGTTGGGAGCTACTCCACTCTGTGACTCTGACTCTGTTGTGGAGCAAGCTAGAGGCATGGAGTTGGAGATCTGACTCACAAAGGCGACAAGCCTCGGGTGGGTTGGTTGCTTCTAGTGGTGACGGAAGAAGAGCTATAGTGAGGAAGTGGAGTGCATTCGTGACCAGCTTTCAAGAAATTCAAGGGGACGCGATCTTTCGAGTCTAGCGATCGGCCGTTCCCTTCTTGGCGCCTCGTCCTGCGGCAGTACTCGGCTCTTATCTGTTCGAGGCGGGGCATGCTTTGCTTTAAGTGCGGTGATGGACCTTGTGTGCTGCTGAAACCACTTGACGGGTGATTGCCGTCGGTGTGGCCGGCCGGGTCACAAGGAGGCGGGTGTGTCGCGAGAACCCCGGCGTGATCAAGTGGGAGCTGTGCCATCTTCTTCTTCTTGATGGGTCTGCTCGAGGATCTTTCAGGATGATGTTTGCTCCTCCGTGATGCCATTTCCTTGACTTGGGCGCCTCGGTGAGGTACTCTCGCGCCCGCCAACTGCTTGCACCGCTTGAGTGCCACGGCCGGCCTTACTGCCCACCCAGATGATTGTTGGGGCTCTCGCCTTCAGCCGTCGTCTTCTTTCGCCATGGCGCCACACAGTGTCGCGCCATGCCCACGTGAATCAGTGGAGTGATCTGACGTGGTGATGGTACTTTGCTTGTGGATTCGTTTGATGCTTTAGTCCTTTTTGATTGGAGGCTACCTTTTCGTTTGTTTAATCGGCGTTTGCTAGGAGAAGCGAACTTGAGTATCTGATGGATTTCTCGTCGGTGTTGGTTAGTTCTCACAGGGGTATTATTGCTAGCTCTCTTTTGTGTCACAGGTGTTCTATTGTCATTGATGGAGAGAAGTTCACGGCGGGTTTGATAGTTATTCAAATGGAGCCGTTCGACGTTATCTTGGGTATGGATTGGTTGCACTCTTATCGAGCCGTGATATCTTGTTTACGTAAAGCGGTCTGTCTGGACCTCGTGCAGGGAGACTTTGACTTTTCAGTGCGCCTCGCGCTCTCTTTCGATGTTAGTTTGGATTGTTTCCGGTCGTCGCGCGGTGGCCAGGCTTCTTTTAGCTCTTCTTTGAGAGAAGTGTGGCCCAGCGATTGAGGAGATTCGGTGGTTAGTGATTATCGATGTGTTCCGGTGAGCTTAGGGTTTGCCACTGCTTGAGAGCGTGGAGTTCGCATTGATCTTGTTCGGTATTTTCGTCCCATCTCGATGTCTCCATATCGATTAGCACGTCCGTTTCGGGACGAGTTGAAAAGCGAGTTGGATGATTTGTTGGCTAAAGGTTTGATCGGCGTAGTGTATCGCCAGTGGGGAGCTCTGTTCTATTCACGAGAGAAGAAGGATGGGAGTTGGCGCATGTGTATTGATTACGTGGCGCTTAATGCGATCACAATCAGAACAAATATCCATTGCCCGCATTGAGGACTTGTTTGATCGGTTGAATGGAGCTCAAGTATTCTCCAAGATCGATCTCGATCGAGTATAATCAAATCCGTGTGCGTGGCGAGGATGTAGAGAAGCGCTTTCTCCACGGTATGGGCATTATGAGTATAAAGTTATGTCTTTTGGATTGACTAATGCACTGCCATTTTATGGAGACCATGAACAACATGTTGCACAGTATCTAGATGACTTAGTGGTGGTGTTCATTGATGATATTTCTATCTATTCCAAGACCAATGAGGATCATGGCGTCATTTGAGGTTGGTTTTAGATACTTTGAGAGAGCACAAGTTCTATGCTAAGTTGAAGAAGTGTGAGTTACGGATTTGAAGTGGGTTTTACGGTCATGTGATTAACCCTCGGGGTATTCTTTGTTGATCCTAGCAAGGTATCCACAGTGGTGGATTGGAAGAAGCCGACTAATGTGAAGGAGGTGAGGAGTTTCTTAGGTTTGGTTGGTTATTATCGGCGTTTTGTGCGAGATTTCTCTATCATTGCCAAGCCGATGTCTCGGCTTACTCAAAAAGGTGTGAGATTCGGTGGGTGATGAGTGTGGCGCGGTTTACGCACTTTGAAGGGCGAGTTGGTGACCTCTCTATTCTCACTCTTCGAGCCGAAGCGGTTCCACGATCTTTTCGAGATCGTCGTCGAGTGGGTCTTGGTGTGTTCTCATGCAAGGCGGTAAGGTGATTGCTTATGCGTCGAGGCAGTTAAAGAAACGCGGCGAAATTATCCACTCATGATTTGGAGTTAGGCTGCGGTTGTTTTTGCTCTCAAGATTTGGAGGCATTATCTATCTGGCGAGCCTTGTGATATTTTCACGAGATCACAAGAGTCTCAAGTATATCTTCACTCGAAGGATCTGAATTTGAGGCAAAGGAGGTGGTTGGAGTTGATCAAGGATTACGATCTTACTATTCGGTATCATCCGAAGCAAGGCCAATGTTGTTGCGGATGCTCTTATTATAAAGCGACTCCGCTACTCTAGATTGCCTTATTGCTGATTTTGATGCATGGGTATATCTTATTGTTATGCGGGCACATCACATGTTGAGACCGATTGATTCTTGAGTCGGCTATTCGGGCCAGTGTCTGGGCTTCTGTGAGTATTAGGTTATTACGGGAGGTTAGGAAGCGTCCGGATGAAGGTAAAGAGTGACTTTAGTATGGATGATTACGGTACTTTGAGGTTTAAAGGCCGTCTTTGTGTGCCACAAAGGCGGAGGTCAAAGATGATATATTGAGGAGGCACATCGCACTCCGTACACTATTCATCTGGTGAGACTAAGATGTATCGAGATTTGAAGCGAAATTTTTGGTGGAAAAGAATGAAGGTGGACATTGCTAATTATGTGGCTTCTTGTGGTGTTTGTCGACCAAGTGAAAGTGAGCACAAGGCGTCCTGCGAGGGTTATTCACGACCTTTGGAGGTTCCCAGTGGCCTTGGGATGATATCTCTATGGACTTTGTGGTGGCGTTGCCTCGTTCATGCGAGGAAGGATCTGATTTGGGTAGTGGTGGATCGATTGACCAAATCTGCGCACTTCATTCCTATTCGCACGACAAATTGACGAGTGATCTAGCTCCTATATGTGCGTGAAATAGTGAGGCGCATGGTGTGCCAAAGACCATTGTTTAAGCGAGGGCCAGTTTGTCTCAAGTTACAGGAGAGTGCGAGTGCATTGGGCTGCAAGCTCAGCCTTAATCTGACATTTCACCCACGAGCAGATGGGCGATCAGGCGGACTATTCAGACTTTGGAGGATATGTTGCGATCTTGTGTTTTGTCTTGGAAGGGTAGTTGGGAGGACGATTGCCACTTGCGAGTTTGCTTATAATAATAGTTACCATTCCGGTATTAGAATGCGCCATTTGAGGTTCTCTATGGGCGAAAGTGCAGATCGCCACTTTGTTGGGATGCGATTGGAGAAAGAAGCGGTTTGGGATCGGGTTGGATTGAAGAGATTAGGTGTGTAGCCATGGTGAGCGAGAATCATTAGCATTTCGAGTAAACCAGAAAAGTTATCTTGATTTGAGGCGTGACTTGGAGTTTCGGTGGGTGACCAAGTGCTCTTGAGAGTGTCTCCCACTAAAGGTATTTGTCCGATTCGGTACAAAAGGAAGCTTAGCAGAGATCGTTGGACCAGTTCTCGATTATTGCAAGAATTGGGAAGTTAGCCTCTGCTGGACCTTCACGAGTCCATGCGTGGAGTTCATAATGTGTTTCCGTCTCGATCTTTGAGAAAGTTTTGAGAGATCGAGCATAAGATTTCATTAAATGGCGACTATTGAGCAAGACACCGGTTGAGTCGCGTCCGTCGCGCGATACGGAGAGGTCGGAAGAGTCTTTGAGAGCACAAGGCGTTGGTATATGTCAAGGTCTTTGTGGGTCATCGATGCGAGAGGCGACTTGGGAGTTGGAGTCTCGCATCTGCGAGCAATATCCGAGTTGTTCACGTCGGTCACGTGTTATTTTGTTGTTTAATTTCAGGTATGCGGTTTTCTTTGAGTAGAATGGCGAGTAGAATTAGGGGTCGAATTCCGTTAAAGAGGTAGAATGTAATACTACGAAAAATAATATTAATACTAATAAAAGCGTCTTAAGGGTTGGGCGTAATTAATCGAATAGTATACATAAAATCGTCTTAAGGGCTTCTTGGCGTAATTAAATAAAAAGAGTTTGTGAGAAATAGATTATTTTGAATTTTATGAGCCATATAAATAGATCTTGGATTTTCTTAGAACCCTAGCCTTTTTAATCTCTTTTTCCCCAGAGCCGTCTCCATCTTTTTTTTTTCCCTCTGTTGCGCTTCGTAAATACTTTCCTTGCCTCTTGCAAACTTGCGCCTTCAAGTTTTCTTCTTATTTACTGCTTGTACATGCAGTAAGCCTTGATCTTCTGCAGCTAACTTCAGTGTCTGTTCTTGGCCTTCTTTGTTGTCTCCTACTTCTTGGAGGCCTTTGTCTTCTTAGAAGCATCTTGGCTTACCAAGCTGTGGCCCATTTTTTCTTTCTTTGCTGCGTGTGGATGGGCTGGCGATGCGCCTGCTACTGAGCCGGGCAGGGCAGGCGCCCTAGCCAAAGCTTTGTGCCCTCTGCTCCTGCCCGGCGAATCCTAGCGGCGTGGTATTAGCATTCTTTATTCTTTGATTTTTTTTTTTTCTTGGGCTATTTTGCTGACTCTTAGCAGATTCTTCTGCTGGCCGAGCAGTCTCTGGCGTGGAAAACCAGGTGTAATACATGTTCTCTGTTTGCTATGTTAATTAGGGTTTAGCTTTGAGATTATTTAGAGGAGGTCGATTAATAGATCTGTTTAGCTGCTTAGCAGCAGTTCCGTTGATCGATTTATTCGGATATCATAATGGTGAATTTAGGAAATCTCATCTACTAGTCAATTGTAGATAATTTCGATATCTTTCTATAGCATATTTTATCATGTCAATCGGACTAGTAGAACTAGAGTTATCATTTTGAGAAGGCCGCTGTTTTTTTAGGGTTTATCGTCTTTAGGCGCTGTTTATTAAACTGTAGATTAAAAATAGTAAATAGCTTAATTAGAGTTTTGATCTACATGAAAGTTGTAGATAATAATTGTCAATGGTTCTGTAGAATCTGAGAACGCGAATTTTGGTTGAGTAAAACAAAAGTTATGAATTTAGTAAGACTGCTATTCGAAGCGGACAGATCGGCTTTCTGGGCTAAATCGGAGGGTTAGATGATTTAATTAGAAGTCTTTGTAATCTAAGAAAATGTGGATAATTTTATAAAGAATCCAGAATGGGGTGGTTTGTTGTGATCGGACTTTCGAGTCAAAAGTTACGCTCATTTTAGTAATAAGTCAGCTATGGGTAACTATTGATGTAGAAGTGCTTGTGGTATATTTGAGACCAGCGTAGGAGCGATGTCGATTGATTGTTGTTCTTATGATGCTGTAGCTTGTATTGAGATTGGTGTATTTAATGTAGGAGGCGTCGTGCTTGTTGCCATCTGCTAGTTGAGGTGTGCGTCATGACTAGTAAAAGGCAAGTGCATTGTAAACTGACGATCAATGATCGATCAACATTTTCTTTATCTTCTATTACCATTATTGTTGTGCTTTTATTTTGTTTAATTGCAAGCAATGGAATGGTATGGATTTATATTGTTAATGGACATGATGAAAAGTTGGATATGATGTTTATGTTGGAGTTTGCATGTTTGCATTCATAAGCATCATTGCATAGAAAGGTGATCATGATTGATCATAACTCCGCAGGGTGGAGGTCCCGATCCTTGAGGAGGAGCGGGCTTGAGAGTGAATGTTGTCGCGAGTTCACTCACTATCTGCGTATCTGTGAAAGAAGTGCATGTGGACATATAGATTAGATTTGCATTAATACATGAGATTAACGGATGTGAATCAAATAAAGTACTGATGTTAATGAAGTTATTGAATCTTTGTTGATTTATTATTGTTAGTTTTTATGGATGTATTTTGGTCGTGGACTCACCCTTGCTTTATTGTTGTCTTTAGGTGATCTTGAGGATCTGTAATGGGAAGCGAGTAGAGCACATGGACCATATGATCATTTACCTTCATAATCTTTTCATTGATTTGGATTACTCCTAGACATGTTAGAGGTTGAATAAAATTTAGGACATCATTTGGACTAGTAGTGTTTGCTTTATTAATTTGGATTTATTGGTTGATGCTACTTTGGATTATTTACCTAGTTATAATTTCCATTGCTTATTTATTACCACTTGATCCATAATTATGCATGACCTTTGTGATCCAGCGATATGATTTTCATTGTTTCCTTCTTTGTAAAATTATAGTGTGTCGGTAATTATTAGTTTAAAGTGTAGTGTGGTGGCATTCTAGGCTCGGTGTTGGGTGGGGTGTTACTGATTGACCTCTAACTAAATCATAATGGCCCGACAAGAAAATCTACTAAATCACGTCAGCTCTCCTGAACAGTCGCGGTAAAACTACCATATCTCCTAAACCCTAACTCCAAATCATATGGTCTCAGTGCCAAAAGAAAGCTAAGATCAAGGGCTACAACTTTCTAAGAGGTGAGAAGATCAGAAAACGTCTGGAACTTACCCAAATCGGCGAACAAAATTGCTTTCGGGAGGAGGGGGTGGCGGCGGTTGGAGAGGGAGGAGTGGAGGGGAGAGGGTGGGCGGCTAGGGTTGGGGAGGACACCCCCATTGGCGGCCCCCTCTTGGGCCTCTTGGGTTTTGGCCCAAGGCCAGGTTCTTTCAGCGATATAGCTGAAAACCCCCTCAAATAATGGAATTTCTATTCTTTCAAAGTGCATTTTCCTCCCTAACTTCTTCTCAATTCCATCGATTTGATTCCAGGGTATTACATCAATCTCACAACATCAATTAGAAAACATTTGAAATTCCTATGCAAAAGAATGGGTGAATATTTCTCAAAAGAAGAAGCACGTGAAAATTATTCTCGCCAACTAGAAGATCAATTACCACTCCCAACAAACAGGTGTAACACCCATTAACCGAGCACGGAATGCCACTAAACTACTCTTCCAAACTAATAATTATCGACACACTATAAAATTACAGCAAGGAAAACAACGATAAACATATCCATGGACCACAAAAGAACATGCATAATTATGGATCAAGTGATAATAAATAAGTAAGGGGAAATATAACCAGGTAAAAAAAAATCCAAAATAGCATCAACCAAAGAATCCAAATAATTGAAACAAATAGTCTAGTCCAAAACGTTGTCCTAAACTTTACTCAACCTCTAACATGTCCTAGAGTAATCCTGCATTGAATGAAAAGATTCTTATGGCAAATGATCATGTGATTGAAGTATGGATCTAATCCATGTGCTCTACTCGCTCTCAGTCACGGCGTCCTCGAAGATCACCTAAAGACAACAAAAGAGCAAGGGTGAGTCCACGACTCAGCAAACACATCAATATACAACGAACAATAATAAATCAACATCATTCAATAACTTCATTATCACCACAGGTACTTCTATTAATATTCTCATGCTGTTATCTTCTCTTTGTTTCACACCCATTAATCTCATATATCAATGCAACTCTAATCTACATGTCCACATGCACTTCTTTCGCGTATACCGGTATAGCATGAGTGAATGCTCGCGACAACATTCACTCTCAAGCCCGTTCCTCCACAAGGATCGGGGACCTCCTCCACTCCCGTGGAGTTGTGATCATTCATGATCACCTACTCATATGCAAAGATGCTTATGAATGCAAACATGCATACTTTCATATTACTCATCATATCAATTTTCATCACATTCATCAACAATATAAATCCATACCATTCCATTGCTTGCAATTAAATAAAATAAAAGCACAACCATAATGGTAATAGAAGATAAAAAGCGATGATCAATCATTGATTGTTGTCTACCATGCACTTGCCTTTCTTGGTTGCGGCCTTGCGGTTTGGCTAGAAGATGGCAACAAGTCTGACGCCTCTCC
Organism: Hsuehochloa calcarea; assembly: GCA_036346395.1. Lineage (NCBI taxonomy): Eukaryota > Viridiplantae > Streptophyta > Magnoliopsida > Poales > Poaceae > Hsuehochloa > Hsuehochloa calcarea. The sequence continues at coordinate 21,518,720 of CM070615.1, forward strand.
TACATTATGTACACAAATTTCAATACAAGCTACAGCATCAAGAATAGCAATCAATAGACATCGCTCCTACAGGCCCCAAATATACCACGTTACTCGGTGCAGAATAGTTACCTATTGCTGTCTTGGTACTAAAGCGAGCGTAACTTTTGACTCCAAAATCCGATCACGACAAACCACCCAGTTCTGGATTCTACACAAAATTCTCCTCATTTTCTTAGATTACCAAGACTCTAATTAAATCATCTAACCCTCCGTTTTAGCCCGAAAACCGATCTGCCGGCCGGGACAGCGGGTCTTACTAAATTCATAACTTTTGTTTTACCCAACCAAAATTCGAGTTCTTGGATTCTACAGAACCCTCAGACAATTATCTACATCTTTTATGTAGATCAAAACTCTAATTAGTCTATTTACTATTTTTAATCTGCAGTCTACCAAAACAGCGCGAAGAGCGACCACCACAAAGACAGCAGTCTTCCAAAATTCATAACTCGAATTATACTTATCCGATCGACATGATTAAATATTCTATAGAAATATATCGAAATTTTCTACAATTAACTAGTATATGACATTTCCAAAATTCGCCATTAAGGTACCGAATAAATCGTTCAGGAACAACGAGTTAAGCAGACTCATTAATCGGTCTTTCGACTAGAAAATTATAAAACTTCGCTCTAATATTGATTCTAATCTCTAATTAAAATAAGAAAACAAAGAAGGAGTAGTCAGATCATTACCCATGGCGAGGCAAGACCTCAACTTCCTCTAAACTTCTCTCCTCTTTTTCTCTTGGGTTCTTCCAATCACGAGCAACTCAAATCATCGAGCTACTTGATATAACAAGGAAATCTTTAACTAATACCATGCGGTAGCAACAAAAATGGATGTGCGGCGGGTGTGCACTCGTGAAAACTCTGACAGCGCTAGTACTTCATGCATGCGAGCAGCGGCAATAGCGAGGGCTTACGTATTGCTTCTCCACTTGGCCGGACGAGACGCGATCTGCGTTCATGCATGCGAGCGCTGCTTGGCGGCGGTGGCGCTATGCGCGCGTAGCAACACCAACACTGCAAACTGACATAACGGGGCGTAGCGGCGCCAAATAGGATCTGGCGGCGGTGGATAAAAAAATAAGAAAAGGCGCTAGGGTTTCTAGAATCCACTCCCACGATTTATATAGCTCTTAAAAAACTCTAAAATATCCTATTTTCCACGTATTCTATTTGATTAATTACATGCCGGCCCTTAAGGCGTTATTATTATTTATTTATTTATATTGAATATTACATTCTACCCCCTTAGCAGATTCGACCGAATTCTACTCATTTATTCTACTCAAATAAAAACTACCTTCTTTGAAATTAAACAATAAAATAACACGTGCAGGCGTGAACAACTCGGATATTGCTCGCGCATGCAGACTCCAACTCCCAAGTCGCTTCTCTCTCGGTGATCGTCCACGGCACCTTAGCGTATACCAGCGTCTTGTGCCTCGGCACTCGCTCAGACCTCTCGAATCTTGCGGCGGACGTGACTCAATTGTGAGATCTTGCTCAATAGTCGTGGCTCTAATGAAATCTTATGCTCTGGTCTCTCAAAACTTTCGGCATCGAGGCGTGAAACACATTGTGAAACCCACGCATGGACTCGGGAAGGTCAAGCGGTAGGCTAACTTTTCAATTCTTGCAATAATCGAGCGGTCCAATGTACCTCGGGCTAAGCTTCCCTTTGGTGCCGAACCGAACAATACCTTTAGTGGAGACACTCTCAAGAGCACTGGTCACCCACACAAACTCAAGTCACGCCTCCTTACATCGGCGCATAGCTTTTACATGCGCTCTGGTGCTAACAAATTACGCCTCACCATGGCCACCGCTCAGCGGTCTTGAATCGGTCAGGACCCAAAACTACCTTCTCTCCAGCTGCATCCCAACAAAGTGGCGATCGCACTTCCGCGTAGAGAACCTCGAATGGCGCGGTTCTAATCTTTGGAATGGTAACTATTATTATAACCAAACTACACAAGTGGCAGCTGGTCCTCCCAACTACCCTTCCAAGGCAGAGGCATAGATCGCAACATGTCCTCCAAAGTCTGAATAGTGCGCTCATTTGCCCATCATGCAATGGGTGAAATCTTTGTACTAAAGGCGGGTGTGTGCCCAATGCACTCTGCGAGACTTTCCCGAACTTGGAGACAAACTTGGCGTCCACATCGAAATGATGGTCTTTGGCACACCATGCGGTCTTACTATTTCACGCACATAAATAGGTGCTAGATCACTTTCATTGAATTTGTCGTGCGAATAGGAATGAAGTCATAAACTTCTTTGAACTCGATCCACCACTACCCAAGCGCATCCTTCCTCACTCGCGAGCGAGGTAAGGCCACCACAAAGTCCATAGAGATATCATCCCAAGGCCAGCTGGGAACCTCCAAAGGCTGCAACAACCTGCGGGGCGCTTGTGCTCGGCTTTCACTGCCGACAAACACCACAGAAGCCACATAATTAGCAATGTCCACCTTCATTCTTTTCCACCAAAAGTGCATTTGGATCTCGATACATCTTAGTCTCACTAGGATGAGCGATTGTCTGGTGCGATGTGCCTCCCTCAAGATATCATCTTTGACCTGCCTTTTGTAGCGCATAAAGGCGGCCTTTAAACCTCAAAGCACAGTCGTCCATGCTAAAATCACCCTCTTTACCCTCGTCCGGGCCTTCCTAACCTCCTATAATAACGGTCACTCTGTTGTGCTTTTACGCTTTTGATGCGGAATAGTGACTCAAGAATCAAGCGTGTCTCAACATGTGATGTGCGCATAACAATAAGATATTCCCATGCGATCAAAATCGAAAATGAGGCAATCTAGAGTAGCGGGAGTCGCCTTGCGACTAAGAGCATCGACAACTACATTGGCCTTGCACGGATGATCTTGAATAGTAAGATCATAGTCCTTGATCAACTCCAACCACCTCCTTTGCCTCAAATTCAGATCCTACGGTGAAGATATATTGAGACTCTTGTGATGCGTGAAAATATCACAAGGCTCACCGTATAGATAATGCCTCCAAATCTTGAGAGCAAAGACAACGCATGACCAACTCCAAATCATGAGTGGGATAATTACGCTCGTGCTTCTTTAGCGCCTTGATGCATAAGCAATTACCTTACCGTCTTGCATAAGCACACAACCAAGACCCTCTGGGCGCATCTGAAAAGGCGTGAACAGCTTTCACAGCTCGGGAAGAGTGAGAATAGGAGAGGTCACCAACCTCTCTTTCAAAGTCTGAAAGCTGCGCTCACACTCATCGATCCTTTGGAATCTTACCCCTTTAAAGTAAGTTGAGACATCGGTTTGGCGATGATAGATAAATCTGCACAAGCAGCCAGATAATAACCGGTAACCCCAGAAACTCCTCACCTCCTTCACATTAGTCGGCCTCTTCCAATCCACCACTTGTAGAGACCTTACTAGGATCCAACGACAATGCCTTGAGTTATCACATGACCGAGAAACTCATACGAAATCGAACTCACACTTCTTCAACTTAGCATAAATTTGTGCTCTCTCAAGGTATCTAAAACCAGACCTCAAATGGCGCTCATGATCCTCATTGGTCTTGGAATATATAAGAATATCATCAATGAACACCACCATAAAGTCATCTAGATACTCGTGTAACATGTTGTTCATGGTCTCCATAAAAATAGCGAGCGCATTAGTCAATCCAAAGACATAACTTTATACTCATAATGCCCATACACGGTGGAGAAGCGATCTTCTCTACATCCTGCTCACGCTTACGGATTTGATTATACCACGGCGGAGATCGATCTTGGAGAATACTTGAGCTCTATTCAGCCGATCAAACAAATCCTCAATGCGGGGCAATGGATATTTATTCTTGATTGTGGTGCATTAAGCGCACGGTAATCAACACACATCGTAACTCCATCCTTCTTCTCTGTGAATAGACAGGGAGCTCCCCATGGCGATATGCTCGCTGATCAAACCTTTAGCCAACAAATCATCAATTGCTTCTTCAACTCGTCACGAAGCGGACGTGCTAGTCGATATGGAACATCGAGATGGGGCGAGTAGTGGCAAGCCGAGCTGGTTTGGGAACACATGCGAAATCACTAACCACGAAATCTCCTCAATGCGAAGCCACGCTCGGTTTCTCGGCAAGAGCTAAGAAAGCCCGAGTTTTCCTTCTTGTTGGCAGGGAGCGGTCAGGCCAACATCGAAAGAGGCGCGGGCGCCTCCTGAAAGATCAAAGTCTCCCAGGCGAAGTGCGCCACCAGACAACATTCTCTGAAGCGAGGATATCACGGCTCGATAAGAGTGCGGCCAATCCATACCCAAGATAGCGTCGAGCGGCTCCATTTGAATAACTATCAAATTCGCAGTGAACTTCTCTCCATCAATGACAATAGAACACCCGGGACAAGCGGTAGAGCTGCAATAATACCCCGGGAGAACTAACCAACAGCGATTGAAATCACTTTGCATACTCAAGTTCTCTCTCCTAGCAAGCGGATCGAGACAAGCGAAAAGGTAGCCCTGAATCAAAAGGACTAAAGCATCAAGCGAATCCACAAGCAAAGTACTGTCACCACGTCGGGGCGACAGCGGACTCATTGTGGGCGTGGCGTACACTCGGTGGCGCCATGGCGAAA